>VZTB01007705.1:150101-164575 GCA_013397245.1 Thryothorus ludovicianus
ACAATTTTTTTTTTTTTAAATCTTTGATGAAAATCCTTTTTGGAAAATGTGAGAGGAAATTAGGCTTTTCAATAAGACACAAAAGGCTTGCTTTTGATGCAGTATCACATTTTAACCTGCATTTCTATTGGCTCATTTCTCAATTTGAAGTAAAAGGTACACAACTATTTAACATTTGGGATCAAATGTATCTTTATTCTTAATAAATTAGGAGGAACTCAGTCCATTATAAATATATTTTAAGATGAATATAAATATAAGTTATTATATATAGTAAGGTGACTATTTATAATAATGCTTAAGTAATGATTAAGGAGAAATATTCTTTTTTTTAACCTAAAAATGTTTGGTTTTAAATATTTCTTCTTGGTTCTTTTTATTCCTTAGNGATGTATTATGAAGAGTGAAGGGCTTTTACAGCTGGTTATTCCAGTCAGCTAAGGTCTTAATTGCTCTCAGGAGGCAACTTTCTTTCCATTAACTTTAACATAAGCCTAGAATGATTAGGATCTTAACACAGGATCCTCAGTTAAGTGCCTACACTTATCTGGGATGAATCCATAATTTTAGCTTTTTAATCCTCTCTACTTGAGTTAAAAAAGGGAAGGGAGAATGAATTATGCATTTATTAGAAAGGAAAAATTGTCAGATCCACCGTCAGTCTCCGCTGTAGCTGGGATATTCACCTTGGACATAATTTCCCTAGACAAATACGAAAGATGAGAACTCAAATCTGCCACTCCGTACCCATGTTCTATCCAGAGCTGCAGTGGATCTTGCTGGCATCTGTCATTCACCTTTCTCACTGCTCCTGAAAGTGGCTGAATGATTCCTCCAGGCAATGCACTGGACAAATATCCGTCATTCTGGGCTGCAGTGGTAACTGTAGCAATGGGATTTGGATGCTTTTGTTGGTAGTGGAAATACCACTCTTGTTCCAATTACTCAATGTGCTGGCTCTCAACTAAGCTGTATGGTATCTGGGATATAGTTCTATCAATCCTTCCTTATAATGTTCAAATTTTCCCCTATATAATTGAACATCTGCTAAAGCACTAGCAGGAGCTGAGTTATCCTGTTTCAGAATTACTTTAACTTACAGTGGGAAGGGCGTTTTGCCAAGTGTATTCCTGATGCATCTAAATCTACATATGTCATCTCCCATGTGCATGTGCTTAAAGAACATTTTTTATTTTTTTAAATTTCAGAGGACTAATCAAGACATATGCCTAGCAAGACAACTTTAGGATTAGGCAAGGTGACTTCAAATGTTTAAAAAGATAATATGAAACAGTGAAACATTGAGTGCTCAACATTTTAAAAAAATACTTTAGAAAATTAAAGGATGTGTTCTCATTGTAACTGTCAAAAGGAAATAGGAAACTGAACTCTCATATTCAACTTAAGTTGTAGCCACATAAACCAGACTATTCTATGGCATGTTATGACTACTATGCAGTGGCAGGGCATTCAGAAGTCCACAAAAAAATTAATAAGATAGAGAACTACACTACCAGATGGATCAAAGTTTTCTCATGCTTTGGAATTACGTACCTTTCCCAAAAACTTGCATGCTTTCCTTAATCAACTCTTAGAGCATTGGACCTGCAATCAAAAGAAAATTTGGTATTCAGTATGAATAGTATGGTTGGGTTCCTTATTAGTTTTATGGAATCAACTCTCAGTAAGTCAAGCTGATTAGCAGTAAAAACTGGAAAGGAAGACTGAATGATAGGATTATCTAATCTTGTGTTGTGTTTCCTTGAAAATAAAGGCATCATTTAAATTTTTGTAATCTCCTATTGTTTAGAACAATATATTTTGAAAAACATATTACAATATAATACCAGAGAAATAAAGAAAACCAGTATATTTTCAGCTTTGTTTTCATTGATTGCCAGGAAATTTAGTAATGCAAAAGAAAATAAATTAAAAAATGCCATTTAAATTTTGAATAAAACTAATTTGAGAATTGTAAGACAAAATTATATTTTTCATCTCTGAGCTAGTGGACAGCTCCATGAATATATCAAGTCAAGTGATATATTCACTTTAAACATCTCCATGACTTTATGACAAGGAGGAGAAAAACACAAGAAAATAAAATACAGAGGATTGTAAATTCTTACTGAATCAAAATGAAAGTTTCAACAAATTTTATCAAGGACTAGAGAGAAGAAATCTAATAACGGTTGTTATAGAAGTTATAGTCAAGTTCTTTTTTCTGTCTTTCCTCTATTAAAAAAAAAAGAAAAGAAAAGCCCAAAAAAAACCACCAAAAAAACCCCAAAGAAAACCAGCCAACTCAGAATATCTAATAATTAGATATTATCCACTTTACATGTAATTGCCTGCTCATGCTCATGCAGAGATGCTTCTTTTGAAGTGGATATCACAGTGTTATTAATGGAACTTCATAACAACGCATTAGGAAACAAGTAATGGCAAATGTTGCCATATTGCTTCCTTCACAAAAGTTTAAGTGGGGTTAAGACAGAGCAAATGCAATTGATGCATAAAAGTTTGAAAGCTGTATTATTTCTTTCATGCTCATATTTTTTTTTAATTGATTCTATAGCTGTAATTAAAATAAAATAATCACAGTGGTGACAGTGCTGGGTCTAAAAAAGGATAAAAGTTCAAGAAAAATTATATATGAATGCAAATAAAAGCCTTAAAAGGAATTTTTCAGTCATTTTTAAGATTCACTACTTATATCTACAATGTGATGACCAAAATAACTTAATATTTTTCCATTATTAGTGTAAACAATTTTTAGGAATGAAAATGAGGAAATAAAAATAGAAGTCATGTAAGTTATATTCATTATTATGAGAACATTCATAGAGGATATTTTTAAACTCACTGAAATTAATTGAAATATTTTCATTTTGCTTTGTACTTTTTAATAATATTGTTTTAAAATAAAGTTTTAATTTTAATTAAACCACAGTAATCTCTCAAATATCTGCCACTACTTACCCAGGGAAAGTGTTACATAGAAAAATTTCAAAGGTCAATTAGTATTTCTCCCGAAAGTTTATTTTCTTTGCAGGTCAAATTAATCAGAGACACCTATTTATGTCCTCTGGTGAGTAATAAAGGAATAAATTCAAAATATTTTCTCAAATACTGCTAATTTTTCATTCTATTGTTCATTTTCCTTTTAACTTTCCCCTTATACTCGTTCAATTTCTTTTTATTTTATATTAGCTGTCTTTAAAAAATACTATGGATGTGCACATTAGTTATGCTGACCAAGTCTAATCGACATAGGACTCTATTTTCTTAGAGGAAAAAATTGACAAAATACCAACTTTGCTGATTCCCAAGAACCTGATCAAGAAACTGCAAGGTAATACCTGACATGAGCAATAGGCACAGGATAACTCTTGTCTTGGTTTAATGAAAGCCTTTAATGGGCTGCAGGCACCAAAATATTCTGCTTGATTGGAACTGAAGAACTTCTGCCTATGCCTAGGAACAGAACTTTGGGAACCAGAAGACCTCTGAGGTCAATAAAACTCCAAAGTTACTCTGTATGTGGACATAATTTTTACAGTTTGCAGGATGGAGGTCTAAATGATTTTTAATGAATAAGCAATAATATAACAGCACAGGAATATTAAAAGCCAAATTTTAATTGATGCTTTGCTTTGTAGCTTCCCTTTATATGCATTATACACTAACATCAAAATTTTCTTTGTATAATTAAATTAGACGTGAATCTTAACGGCTCTTTGTACTTTAATATTACTGGGTCTCGCCAACAAACCTTCTGATTTTTTTTCTTTATCATTTTGACTTTTGACAAGAAGTATTATCTGACATATCTTGATGTTGCAAATCTAAAAATCAGAACATTCATTCTATTNAGATCTAAAAATCTCAACCATTCTGTTATTTCTTTACCAGTTAAATATTCTAAGAATTATTACATTTAGAAAATTAGGTAGGAAAATTTATCATATCTGACTGGAATAATAATAGTCGTAACATATAGAATGGAAACTGGTAATGCAGAGATTTTTCTCAAATATGTATGTTATAATTTTCTTCAGAAATCTGTCTTGCCTCAAGAGCTGTTTAAATGAGATTTAATTTACCCTAATTTTACTGAATATAGTCCATGAGTGAAAAAAGAAGAATTTATGCCAGGTTTTATTTCTGAAAAATAGAGGACAACAATTTTTTTAGTGTTATTTTCATATATGAAGAAATTCAGTCTGAGTTAGAAAATATTCATGTTGATTTTTAAATTCAGACCAAAGAGTTTTATATCAGGTGACTGCAGGGATGATTCTGGAATCCTTTCAGCATGTTGTCTAGCTTTTGCCAGTATCACAAGTAAACAATATAGTGGTATTGATGCTACAGTCTCTATGGTACTGATAAATGGGACATTGGGGCATTATCATTTCAGTTCTTTGTCAACGTTACTTGTGTTCAGACAGCTGATACTCTCACTAATTTCTAAACTCTATTCATACTTTTGTTTGATGTTCTCCTTCTAATGACCAATTGACTCATTTATCTCAAAAAAAAATTTAATTTGTTTGTTCTTTCAGTACTAAAAATTATCTCCCTATGTATGTGTGTATATAAATAAGGCATTCTAATGCTTAACTCTGTAAATTTGATTTGGGTAACATTCACATAACATGTAGCAGATAGCCAGGTTGATATGGCATGCAATATTTCCAGTGAAACCCACCACAGATGATGAGAGACATGACAGTGTTCCTAGAGCTACTGCCTTTCTCTACAATCTTACTGTAGTACCAGAAAAACATTACAGGTGACAGCTTTCAATCTCTGTGCCACACTTGCCAATGCACTTCTGGCTCAAAACTTTAAAAGAATGTTTTAGATAACTTACTAATGTGCACTTAATTAATTTTAGTGAATTTTACAGACAGGATATATATGTCTTACAAGATTATGTTTCTTGATATTTAATATTAAAAAGAAGAAGTACTGGAAAAATATTTAAAGCTTAGAAATCTCTCTAAACTGCTGTATGTGCTCCATTCTTTCTTTAGTACTGTTCTTGAGACAGTACAAAATTAAAAATTTGGGAGGAAAAACAAGTAGCAGAAGTAATGGAGTTTGGGTCTCTGCAGATGTGTTTTGTGGATGATTGACATAGATGCCTGATTAAATGTGAGACCTGAGTGGAGGTTTACAAGTCTGGGAATATCTGCAGGTTTTCATTTTGTAAAATGTGAGTGGACGTGACAGGGGAGGTAAGAAGGTTCATATTTTGTCAGTTCTGGTTCTTAGCATCTCCAGCCCAGCTCAGCAGAGTTCCCCAGCTCAGCAGAGTTCCCCAACTCAGCAGTTCTTATTCCTAAAGCCTCTGGTAACGATGGGTTCACCCCCTCTTTTCTCAAAGCAAATCTCATGTGCATTGGCCTCATGTACACTGCACTCCTCCAGCTCTCCAGATTATATGTGGTGCCTTGGTGGCCCAAATGATCATCACAGCTAGTGCTTCTTTTCAGTTGTGCTAAAATTAAACTCCCATTCAAACAGTTGGAAAAAGATAGGTGTCTGTCACAGCCCACTGAGTTCTTTTTCTGTGAGTATTGTGCTGCAGGTATGAGCAACATTTTGAAGTCTTGGGATGCTGTCAATAAGATCAGAGTTTCTCCTTAAAAAAAAGGACAATTCATAGACCTAAATTCTACTGAAGAAAGCTGTTTGCATTACTAAGAATACTCTTGACCTTGTTTCAGTGGGATATAGCAGTGATACAATAAATAATGAGACCTGTGACAAAGAAGAAAGAACTATTATTGACACACACAATACACCAGAATCAGCTAGGTTATATGTCTCTAATTCAATACACAGTAGAGATATAAAGAGAATAAGATACTTCTCCAAGGCTAGAATAGCTGGGTAGGACAGACAAGTAAATGGAAGAAATTGGACAGAGAAGATAAGATTGTGAATAAATCCAGCAAAAACAATAGCATGGTTAACTAGAGTCTACCTAACCAGTCAGTTCTGGGATATACCAACACCAGTAAAATATTTATCTGATTGAATGATCACGTTCCTGTGCTTCAATTGACCTTTGGAATAAAATCACTAAACACTTGGTTCCACCCGATATATTTATATGAAATAAAAATGAAAAATATTTCTTTTCATATACCAACACCAGTAAAATATTTATCTGATTGAATGATCACGTTCCTGTGCTTCAATTGACCTTTGGAATAAAATCACTAAACACTTGGTTCCACCTGATATATTTATATGAAATAAGAAATGAAAAATATTTCTTTTCATTTTTTAATTTTTAAATATTAATTTACAATTTTTTTAGGAAAAAAAATACTGCAGGGAAAGATTAAAAATTATTCTTGTTCTTTTGAAAATGCTTCACTTTGACCTGAATATGTGAAGAGTCAGTGAAACACTGGGGGTTTTTTGAGTAAATAATACATATTTGGGAAGAGGTGAGAGAAGAAGCATCAAGAAATGCACTTGTCTAACTGAGATCAAATTACTAGTACTTTTTAAAGCAGGACTGGAAATCAGAAAGGTGATGACTTTATTGAATATTTTGTTGTTGCGTTTTTCCTCAGATTAAATCTTGAACCTGGTGTGAAAATATTTATGGAATTGAAAAGAAAGCAGGAAAATTAAACTGACATAATTTGCAAATAAAAGAGTAAAGAACTGACACAGTAAAATTAAAAAAATAGAAGGTTTTGAAGATTATTATAAAGATCACTGATGCTTTGTGTTTGTTACAGTAGAACAGTCAGAAATGGTACAGATATTTATTTAAGATTATGATACAAGAATATTTGAGTTTGAGTGGCGTAGTGAAATCAATTAATCGATTTATAACTACCAAGAGACAAATACTTCCTAGGTGATACAATCAGAAGACCTGAGGAAACATTCTGAGTGAATAAATACGGATATCAAAATAAGGGAGAAGTTGTGTTGTTCAACTTCTCCAGTGATTTTCTGACACTGTTAATTTTAGATCAGTAATTCCACTATTTTTCACTTTTTTGTTAGCACTCTTAGTGAAAAAAATTTGTTCCAAGTAACCTAGGAAGAGTAAATTCTTCATATTCTCCTGATTTCTGACCGATAGCAATGAAAACTGCAAACCTTTAAATGATGTCATTAGAAAGGTTACACAAACTTTATACATACACTGAGAAGTTTTAATTTCAAGCATTGCTTAATTAAAACATGACTAGTGCTTGGATACAACTTCATGTTATTTAAGCCATTGTAGTTCATATTTGTATCTACATACATTTTTCCTTTTCGCAGTGAAAAGTAGAAATAAAGGATCATACTGAAAGAAATTCAGCTGTAAGTTGTAGGCTATCATGTCTTCTAATGTCACTTGGTCCCTGATACACCAATATTGCTAACAGTGACCTTATCATAGGTCACACAAGAGTACAAAATGTTTCTTCTTCAGAGCCAGTATTTTTATTAGAAAAATAAAAAATATGTGAGCTCTGTTACTCTAGTTCAACTTCCTTTGTGTGGTTTGCAGGAAAGTGCCTATCAACCTATGAGGCATTAAGGTGAAAGGGTTTAGGTAGAGCCACAAGAGGTCAAAGGAAATGCTTGAAGCAGCATGTGCTCTAGAAAACAGCTGGAAAATGTTATGCCTGTGAAATAAGCGCAGAGAAAAATCCCACATTTTCAGAAACTACTTCTAATGCTTCAGTTTATTTAGAGGTAACAGAAAGGGAATATTCAGGATGCATTAATACCCAAGATAGATATGTGTATGGACCAAAGCTATCCAGGACTGCAAGATAACAAATTTACGGTGTAGTTTACATTGGCTGAAAGGTGAAATCTTTAGACAATAAAATGGCACTGAAAAGTTAAAAATTGACAGTAAATTGTAGTTCCATGGACTAGGCTTGGATGGAGGCAGTTGGATGACATATTTAATCTTATCAGAATCTACCCACAGGGTATCCTAAAGAGTCAACACACAGGTACAGAACTTCTCAAAAATAAAAGATAACAGAGAAATACACTAATCTTTTCTTAAATGTCAGTTCAAATCCGTAGTGATTTTTTGAGCACATTCCTTTTTCATCTGCCTCGCTTTGTTCTTCTGAGGTGTTTCTTAATTATCATACAACTGTGAGGTGAAAGAGGAGCATGTTTTTGTTCAGTAGTAGAGAAGTAAAAGCAGTTTATAATTAGATTATATTAAAAATAAAGGAATTCCTTTTTGCCCTGTGTGCAAAACACAACAAGAACCAAAACAAAAATGTAATGCATGTTACAATATTCTGCGGAAAAGCCAGGTCCCTTAATCACTTATCAAACATTGCCTTGTGAATGAAAGAATATGAATAGAACTAGCATTTTAGTGCCGTTATATGATGAAAAAGGGTCCAAATATGAGCAGAAGCAGAAAAAAGTTGAAATGGTCCTTGCTAAAATGCAAATTATAATGAAATATTTGATCAAATATATGCCTCAGTCTGCCCTCAAATACTTACTGTAGAGATTAGGTTTTAATGGCCACCTTCTTACCTCAGAAATAAGCGACAAAAATAAGATGATAGAAAGAATCAAAGAAGTTAGAGCTTTGTAATGAAAATTGATATCAGCTAAAGAACCAGAACTAATAATTAAAACACAAAGTAATTTAACTGAAGAGGGAAAGCATAGATAGAGAAAAGCACAATAAGCCAAACGGAATGAGTTACAGACAAATAACTAAGGATTTAAATAAAGAAATGGCATTTCAAGCAAATGGAAACTTTTTATATTCTTAACCTTTGGATAGAGGGCAAGAACAAAAGGAAAGAACAATATGAGTAACTCAGCAAGGAAAAGCTTTGGAATCACTTCAGAACAGCAACTCCTCATAGCATGACTACTTGTGTGGCTGAACCACATTAAATACATGTAATTACACTTTTCTTCTTGATGAGCATAAATAAATATAATTACACTCATGTTTTGTAAGACATTGAGAAGATAACCAAACAAAGGGGAATATGTGTAAAAGACGGTGTAAAATGAGGAATACCTTAAGACTTTAGATTATATGGAAGAACTAAAATATTGCAACAAACTTCCTCCTAACCTTGTGGCTATTTTAAATGTTTGGATAATTACTATGTTTTAAAATAGGATTTGCTTAATTATTATGTATTTAGTTTTAAAAGGTAATATTGACTTTATCCTTCTCTATGGCTATGACAACAGATTTCAGTAAAGACCAGAAAAGTTATTTGAAGTGATTTTCCAAATCTCTAAAGAAAAAATTATGAAACTTAACAAAAAATAGTTTAACACTCATTTTTTTATTCCAACTGTATGATTAGAAAGTACTGGATTTTTTGCCTTTTTTTTTAAATTTTTTGTTTTCACCTAAGGATTTACATGAATCTTATTTCAAATTTCTTAAACAACATCATAGAATCATTAAATCAATTATGTAAAATATATAACATAAAATCATGACTCGGAATAAAGCTTTCAGCTGCCAACTAACAGCTGCCTTAGAGACTGCTGCTGAAGGAAAAAACAAGTATTCAAACGTATAAAACAACAGCAAAGTATATATGAATGGATCTTAAATCCCCTTATGTCACAAACTTCTGTAGTTCCCTTAATGATGCAGGCCCCTTTTCTAAATGACATGTTAAAAAGTCAGCAAAAATAAATTGCAGTTAGGGACACAGCAAAGCAGGATTGCCTGTTCTTGCTCTAACACTGTGTAACTGCAAATTATCTGGTAATTTCATTCTTGGACAGAGAGTGAAGAAAATGGCATTAAGGAGGGGCAGAAAAGGGAGAAAAAAGGTATACATACAGTTTACCTGCATTTACTCACTGTAGTGCCTTCAGAAAAAAGGCTGAGTTGAAAATTCATAAGGAGAATTCATCATTTAATGCAGAGCAGCAATGGAATATTTTCTAGTTTTAGAGTAAAGAAGGAAAATTAGAAATCTACTATATGAAAGACATCATAAAACTAAGTATCTTTCTGCAGAAAATTCTACTTATTTCTTCTTTTGAAGAATGAATGTGAGCTTTAAAAGACAAAACATGGGGAAAAAAAAGCTTCTAAACTATTATATTGCAAATAAAAGAGAAGTGTCCTTTTTATTTCCATGAGAGAATATTGAATATATAATTTTCCTCATGATGTTATACTCACCAGGACACATAGTATAAAAGTAACCTTCATCATAAGTTGTCAGTAATGTTATTTTAAATTAAATAAAAAGTGAATTAGAACATTACAATAATATATAACAAAATATTGAGATATATATACATATATATTAACAGGTTTAAAATCAAAGTTTTTCCTTACTGAAGAAAAGGAATTCTGTATTGTCAATTATAAAATAAATTTCACAAATTTTTGGATAAATGAGAGTTTCACTTAACACTCTGGTTACAATTGTAGCCAAATTATTTAGTTACACTATATGATACAGGGCAATTACACCTGAGACTAAAACATAAACTTGTCCTTAAAGGATAGTTTAGCTCTTAAACTTATATTCAACATTGGGGTAAAAATTACACAGAAGGAAATGCAGTCAGACCCATCCCAGACATACTTTGTATCTGCTAAGGCAGTTGATGATCAGGTCCAAAATAATGACTAGTAAAAGCCACAATGCTATAGCTTCCACTGCTGTTAGTAGCCCCTGGCATAACTCAATTTCATTTTTTTTCCTACTGTTCTATTTTATTTGTTTTAAAACAATTATCTTTTACACTGGACAATTAATTCTAAGTCCCCTAAACAGCTTTTAACAGTATGTACATAATTCCAACAGTTCTTTTTTAAATACGTGCTTAGAAGGTGACCTTCTCCAGCTCCTAACATATTTTCATCCATAAAGTCCTGCTAATAGAACACTTGGTGTGGAAAAGTGAAAGAAAGTGGACAATTCTTCCAAGCAGTAGTAAATTTAGCAGAAGGCTATAGCTAATGCTCTCCAGTCACTTATTTGTACTTCCTAAATTAGGCAAGATTCGACTGGATCAATGTAAAAACTTGCATCAATTCTGAGTAGATACCAAAAGTGGAAAGACACAGCAGGTGGCTTTCTGAGCACCAATGTAATAATAATGGGAGTACATATTTTAAACATCATAAAAATAAGCTGAAACCCATGAAATTTGAAGATTTTTTTATTGTTCTGATTTTGGTTTGAGGGATTTTTATGAGATAGAACTGAACACCTACACACCTGTGATCATTAAAAACATAATGGCACATTCTGTAAATGTTGTACTGAAAATGTACAATTATATTCTAAATATATGTCTACTACAGTTCTGTTTAGACAAGTTTGTTCATTTAATTACATTTTCCTTTTTGATCGCTAAGAAATGGTCACATTTAAAATTTGAGCTATTTACCTTTCCTTGTTTGTTAACAACAATAATTTATACAGCATTGCTTATCTATCCATTATAATTAGAAAGGGGTTTTTTCAATAAACAGTAGTTTATAATCTGATTATTTTCCAGTTTTAAGGAAGAAATAGTTTACCCTGAACCTTTCAGTATCCTTCGTTTCCGAATTTTAAAATGTCGCTATCAGGGGCAACCATGACTTACATATGGTGAATAAAACATCTAATTATTGGATGACACTTCCAACTACACAACCCCACCTCAGAAGTCAGATAAGAGGACAAACACAGAAGGCAAAAACTGAATGACTGACCTGCAAACGGGTACCTGGCTCCATACTTAGATAATAGTACTAATAATGCATTTTCAAGAACTCTAAGTTCACATAATTACTGCAAATGTTATTCTGACTTTTCAAAATTGTTGCATGACTTAGTGCACCTTTGCTTTAATGGGTCAGCCTGAAAGTGCACACCATTGGCTCTAAAATAAGATTCCCACCAACCCCAAAATCAGCTCCAGTTCAGCCTGCAAATGCATATAATTTCTCTCTCGAATTTGGTTTTTTTTGCAGCACAAAACATGAATCACAGGTGTTGAGTTTTTCCCAATCTGGAAATGAAACTTGAGATACTTTTAATAAGGAGGTAATATAAAAGAAAATCTTTATTTGAAGGCCTTCAGAGGCAATCATGGAAAGATTTCCACAAAAGCCCACCCCCTCCAGGGGTGAATAAATTTTTATAGGTTTTAAGAAATTAACATAATTGATAAAAAGCACCAGTTAGGTGGAAAAATGGTGATACAATTCCCCCCACCCCAGGCTGAGCCCCTTCTCTGGAGCCCCTCCCAATGTACTAGCTGTACCTTGTCCCTGAGATGTATCTCGAGTTGTTCTCAGCCTTGGTTCCCTGGANNNGCCTTGGTTCCCTGGAAGAACCAAGTTACCACAGGAGCCCTGCACCTCCTCGGACTTGGAGCTCTGGAATTTGTTTTGTCTTCTGCCTAAGGAAAAATCAGAATTGATTATTTGTTTTTTTGAATTACCTTTATTCCATCATAACGAAGTTTCCATATTTTCACTTTCTCAGCCCGTTTGGATATAACCCATACTGAGTTTCAAAGTGACTCAGAAATAGATATCACCAGCATATTCATTCCTCTGCTTTCCATAGATATAATTTTTCACCAGTATAGTTAACCTTGATAAAAAAAAAAAGAGATTCACAAAAAATCCACCCAAACTTAATATAGAACAAAGAATTTCCTTGAATTACTACACAATATAAGAGTAAAGATATTGCCATATAGATTAGTAACTATGAGAAAAGCCCAAGGCCATTAAAATGATTGTTATCAAAATCGAATACCAAAGCAGTGGCACACTGTCTTGCCATAGCATATCTAACATGACGATAAAATGTTCAGCTTTAAAAGGATTATTGCAACTCCACTGTTGTAGATTTTTTAAAAAAATTGTACTTAAAAATCTCAACGATTTGGGTCTATCCTTTAGGGTAGCCAGCGCTGACATTTCCTTTTAGTGGTTTAGCAAAGAAAATTACCAGACATCTGTCTTTCTGTATTCCTTCTCTCCTGATTGTAATGAATTGCCCATCCTTCTCCTGCACACACTGAGCAGAGCACTGTGATACAGTCTTGTTCCCAGTGTATATACAGATATACTGTCTTGAGGAAACCTCTGCAGTTATGTGCTTGGAGATACTGTCTCTGATCCCTAACATGTCACCACAAGCAAAAAGTTAACAAAGAGCAAAGATAAAGAGCAAATGAACCAGTAAATGAAGACTACCTTGAGATGGATGTATGGAGAAGTAGTGTCAGACCTGAGAGTTTAGAAACTAGGTCTTTATTCCCTTGCGTCAAAAAGGGAATAAACAACAGCCAGGAGCTGTAACAATGCGCTTTGGTTTTCAGGGAAACAACCTTAGAAGTTGAAGATAAAAATCTGAACTCTTTTGGCTGTAAAAAGCAAACTAACCTAGAAAGTGGAACCTTTACTAGATGGGACCTAGTATATATCCTAGTATATGGCTGATATTTTTGTGAAGATTTTTTCTTGAAGATACATTGTAGGTGTTTTATCTCTTCACTGCGTTATACCTTTTTCAGACCATTTTACTAAAAACATTTTTACATTATTCTAGCATCATCCACTCCTGAAAAATTTTATACTAACATTTTGGTTCTTTTTCCAACTGTCCATCTATATTCTGTGCATTAAGAAGAATTGATTGATGGGTGTGTATTGATTTGTGAACTTTCACAGTTATTACAGTCTTAGCACACTACCTCTTTGTGCTGAATCTTTCTATTCTAGCATTTTTTTTTATGAGTCTCAGTTGCTAGAGGGCATATTTAAATGGAATTGAACAAATATTTCCTCAACTGGTTTCACAAAGAAAGAACTTGTCTGGTATACTTTATACTTCAAATTTATATAACAACTCATGTACTCACAGTTTTTTCAATTTTGTGTACTTTCACAGAATATTGGATGAAAAGCTTGAGAGTCCTTTATTGTCTTCACAGAGAGCATAAAAAACAGACAGCAACAGGCACGACTTCCAAATGCTTTTAACATGCCTCAAGCCTGACCTTGAAGGAAACACCTCTAAGATAAGAGTCAATATCTCAGAAGCTTGTTTTGTGGCCTGGACATGTTCAGAGAAGAAATTTATAGGATTTATTTTTATTTGTGTGTTCCTTTATGAGCTTTAATTTTGCTGGTGGCGACAGGAACAATTTTAGTTGTCAGCTGAGATCAGAACTGTAGCTATGCCTGTCAGTGCAGTAATTATGTTAAAAACAGTGATTTTAATTCATGCACAGTTACAGAAACTAACTAACAACAGACTTTCAATACAAAATAAATATATGCATAATTTCCTTTAAATAAAGTAGATTTCTTTTCCAGTAGTATTTATTCATATATATTATAAGAAGCATACAAATAACTATTAAGACTACATTTACATCTGTCCATCTTAAGAATCAGAACCTTCATTTTTGCATAATTAACTTGAATCTCATGAAAAGAGAATTTA
>VZTB01007705.1:175807-195918 GCA_013397245.1 Thryothorus ludovicianus
TCCTTTCCTTTCCTTTCCTTTCCTTTCCTTTCCTTTGTCTATTCAAGTCTCCTCTAGTTAGGGACAGTTTGTGACTTTATTCTGTAGGATTGCCCCTTAAAGCTGGTATTTTTACTCAGAATGCTGAAATGTGCTTCATTTCTACGTGAAAATGCTGAATCAAGACATCTGGCCTCGTTATCAGTGTGGGCTCCCAATGGCTAGGGAGTGCCAAGACAACTGATTGATTACAGGTACCAAAGGGTAGCATGCAGAGTCCCATGTGACCTTGGACATGGAATAAGCCTTTGTCAGAGGCTCCAGCAGCGTGAATACCACAGCTCTGAACAGAATTCCAGCAGCATTCTGTCCTCATATCTGAGACACAGCCAGGGGCACATACTTGAGATTAAAACTCCTCGCCTACGTTTAGTCTTGAAGACTCGTACCCATGCTCCAGGCACATACTTTCAGTCAGTACTGATCCTTCCATCAAATCCTCCACCTGTCTCCACCCAAAGCTTAAATATAGTCTTTCAAAAATACCACTGAAGGTTTAAGTCTTTTGGTTCACAACTAAATTCTCTTAAAGCTACATGTTGAAGGAGAAGGGAACACATTATAGCAATTTGTATGAAAGAGAAAGCAGATAAAATAAAATTAAATACAAAAATAAAATACATTTGAATCTACTTTGTGTACTAGCCTTTTTGTCACTGAGAACTCACCAGTTCTTCCTGTCTTCACGTACAGAGGATGTGCACGATTTGTCCTTTCTGCTTTGATTAATTCTGCTGTTAGTGTATATTACCCCTCTCCTCAATGTCTTGGTCTTCCCCTCCACGCACAGCTACTCTTACTGCCAGTGAACCCCTGTCATCTATGGCAAGATCACATCTTACCCTGAGCACTCCAGTCTACATCTCCTCTCTTGTTTCAGAGAAAAGGAAATTTCATCTCCCGGGATGAGCAAACCTATCGTCCACAGCAATTCACTTAGATGAGTGAACAAGTACAAATGATTACTGCTGTTCCAGCCTCATGACCTGTGATGAATGGACAAATGAAAAGGCATTTTATGATGCAGCAGTGGGCCAAGAGACAATTTTAAATCTTCAATCAGAATTTGTGAGTTTTGAAAGCAAATGTTTATAAACTATCACTCAATCAAATAAGAAAGCACTCAGGAGTTTTCCTAAGAGCAAAGTAGTCTTCACTTCTACTGCCCTTCTCATAATTTAAGCAAGCATAAACACAGTAACATAAGTTTTACAGTCAAAGATAACCTTTACCTCAGTCCTTCAGCAAGCATTGCACAGGTATGAAATAAGTGAAAATTGGATAATTAGACTACAGAAATTGAATGGAATGCTCTTATTCATTTTGATTAAATCCTTTCACCACGTCTTTTAAACAGTGCAAACTACAGCACAGCTGATAAAACCAAAGTGCTTAATAATTCTATTTCAGATGAAGGGTCATATTAACACCAGTTGGGAATTTTGCAGTCATTTTAAGTAGAAGTCTAAAAGGAATGACAAGCAAATTGTAAACTTACTTATGCTACCTCAACTTACACTACTTACCAATTTAGTCACGTCATGCTTCATAATCTAAAAAGTCAATTAATATAGATGGCATGAACAAAAATAAAAAGTTATGCATATATTTAACTTTCAGCTTAATGATAAATGTTATCAATATTTTCTTTTGATAAATCTAATAAAGAGAATGAAAAAAAAACCCTCTTTACTTCAAGATAATTTTATTTTTTGCTTATCAGCTAAAGCAGTCATACTTTGGGTTTCCGCTTTCCAGTTTTTCTAACAGTAGGAGGGAATTTCCTCCAAGGCCTTATCAGCCTGAACCACAACCCCTGCACTGGTTTCTGGTTCACTGAGAAATTACCCTCCCTTAACCCCCACCCAGGAAATTTTTGATGAAGGTGCATTTAGAAATTCTAACATACATGACAATTTTTACATGTAACCAACACATGAAGCCCCACCCTTCCTAAATGGTAGACTAGACTTTGCACCGCAGGTGAAGAGAGCTCTCCTTCCAACTTCTGAACTGCCTTTTCCTTCACTCTGGCTAATGTGGCTAATGTTGCTTGCTTCCTCTGCTTATCATTTTATTTACATACACAAGTTGAAAGAAAAACTTGTTTTAAAAATTGTTTAGTACTCTCAGAGCATTTTCAAAAAGGGCAGGAGAATGGTTCATTGTAAAGACCAAACCAGAATAAGCTAAACTCTTCTCACTGAACACTGCACTAGTGTGAATGATGGTTGTCATTTTACTAGCGAATCCCAAATTTTTGGCAGGAAAGACAGGTGTCATAACTGCTTAGCAGGAGGCTGTGCCTAGAGCCACTTGCACAGTGGCAGGTGACTGTGAGCCTTCTCAGTCCCTGTCCCTGTGGCATAGAGCTGCCACACAGGGGACAGTGGGTGTGCTGGATCAGGCTGTATCTTCTCAGAGGTGTTTGGGTTTATTTAAAGGCAAAATTTAAGAAATTAATGATGGTCGTTGTGAAGCTAGTAGTGAGGAGAAGGGGGAGTCATAGAGGTGAGGCAGAGCCCTGGAGAAACAAATTAACTCAGTCGCCCTCAGAAAGTGCAGGACTGGCAAGTAGGTTTAGTACAGCAGCTCCAGCAAGGAAAGGCTACATACCTTTATCCCCCTTGTCCTTACAGTAACAGCTACAACATCAGTATTTGCAAAAACAGGAGGGAATACACCAAAAGACACATCCAAAACCAGCAGTGACATTATGTCTCATACTCTTCTCCATCACATAATAGCATACACCTGGCATATAATACCACAGTGGACCACAGGCCATACACCAGATTCTAATAAGATCAAGCAGTGAAAAGATCTCTCCATTTTGAGCAAAAAACTCTCTCTCCTAAAATCCTCCTTGTTCTTCTCCTATGAAAAGGACTATGGAGTCCTTAGGGCACACTGATCCTCAAGTTTCCTTCTTGCCACAAAAAATACTCATGTTGCTGTCTATCTTAAACTTGATTCTCTCAGCTAGACTAGAAAAAAGAACGAACATTTCATTATTTGACCCCCAAAACTATTTTGAAACATGAATTCTTTTGTATTTTATAATGGTTCCTTCGGATAGTTGGCTGCAATGATTATAAGTCTAATAATGTCCATTTTCAGGACTTATGTGACTACCAAATATATGTCAGGAGTCTGCCAGTGCATAATTATTGCATGATATGTTTTACCAGGATTTGAAAAATGACAGTAATCACATATGTATCTGCTCATATAAGGCATATTTTCATTATTTATCCAGCTGAGTTTAAAATTTAGAAAAAAAAAAAAAAGTCTCACAGGCTCCTCATTTCACAGTGTTTTTAGTACCAGTTCCAATCGCACCTTCACTTCCCTCCACCAGACATTTCTCCATTGTTTTTAAGACTCCCAAATTTTTCTTTTTCATAATTTGCATATCAATTATGCCTAAGTGGCATCATTATCTAATTGATGTAAAGGAAAGCTGAATAAGAACATATTTAAAAACATAGGAAGAATGGGATCCTCTTCTGTTCTAGTAAGCTTGTGGAATTGGTACAGTAGGACTTCAATTCTCAAAAATATTTGGTTGTAAAAATATTCCTATTCTATAGTATTCTATAGTACAAACCACTCGCAAAAATAAGTTGTACTGAAATTTGAAGTTTTCCAGGTTTTCACTGGTATGACATATTCTTCCACAAGTGAAAATAACAGCATCTGGGTCATGCTGAGGTGAACACTCACTGGGTATATAGATACCCTCCACAACTCAAGCTTTGATCAATTTCTTACCAAAAAAACTCAAAGACATTTTCTAGTTTTATTGTATGTCATGCTCCATCCATGTTTACCTCACTACAGGAAAAGTGTTAAAGTGGCAGGGGATTTGTTACTGGTTTAAGGAAATACATAATGAATAAATAGACTTACAAGCAGTAAAAAACACAAAAAAAATTGGTGCTGTCATAGTTTGTAATTATTGGGTACACAGCAGCCTCAATAAATACTTGCTTCTGCACATAACATAGAAGGTAAATTGCCTACAAAAACATTAATATATTTCTCAATAGTAAAAATAAATATTTAAATGTTACTTTAGAAAATGCCTATCTCCTCAAAGAAAAAGCCTTACATCATTTTGTTAACACTTTTTACCATCTTGCCAGGCAACTGTAAGATGAAGTGTTATGTGATTAGGAAAATATTAATTCATACTGTTGTATGATCAGGAAAATATTAATTCATACTGCCAGGTGAAAGCTGTTCAGGAGTCTGTGACCTTTTTCAGAATATCCTGTCGATCAACACAAGATGATGTAGCCAGTTTTCTTATGCAAAATAAGCTTAATTTTTGAAGAAAGACATAAGAAATAGCTTTCTAGGAAAAAAAAATCATAAAATGCTTAGCAGAGATTGAAATCCTGTTATGAAACATAGCAGGGGTAACAAAGTTCACAGATAAGTAATTTTTTTAATGACAACACGTCTGTGATTACTTAATTTCTAACAGAAATGGGACCTACATATTCTGCTGTCAATTCTTCCTTTGTCTGTAGTACAGTAAGGTGGGATGACCACACAGGACATTTTTCTTGTATATGAAAGATAATAAATCCCTACTTGTTTTAACATTTGTCCTAACCGATAGGAAGAACATCTAGGCTGAAGCTTATGTAAGTCTTTTAATTCAGCCAGATCATAGGAGAACCCGCATGCATCTTAAGCAGTGAAATACAAGGAGGAATTTCACAACAATTTAAACAAATATTTATGGCTCAGACCTGAACTTGGCAGAATAGGAGTCGCTGAAGCTGATCTCTTCAAAGGCCTAGTGTTTTGGATTGAAATGTGTAAATGGGAAAAGGAAGTGGGTCTAATCTATACTTTCAGGTTTAGGCAGCTTGAGTGTTCAAGAAATGCATCTGTGAACATCTATAAATTTGCAATTATAGAAAATTGACTAAATTAACTGAACGCATTAAAAAAAGAGGAAAGGTAGCAAGACAATGCTGAATAATCTAGAGGAAGATGATGAAATAGAAGAAATTAATCATATGCAAACTTACAAGATTATGAAATTAAAAAAAAAACCACAAACAAAAAAACCACCCCATCATCAACAAAAAGAAATCTCAAACCAACAAAAGTGTTCTGAATTTAAGAACTGTATAACTGCAACAGGAAGATCAGAATTTGTAACAATAAAAGCAAACAAATCTTACAAAGACTAACTAAAGGCCATATTTTACCCACTTTTATTTATGCTGGATAACATCTAAACTTACTGAGGATAAAAAGAGCAGAACAAGTTAAGAATCTGGGCCATTATTAGGAAAATCAGATCAAGAAAAATAAACTGGGAAAATGTTTTTGGTAGCACATGCCAGCTTTTCAAATCAGATTTCCAACTGTTAAGGAACTGAAAACAACAGATTTTTGGGGGCTTTTCATAGACAATATTTCACATTCACTGAAAAATAGCAACTTGAGCTTAACATTCAAAAATTCAAAAGACAGCTTTGTTTGAAATGTTACAAATAAAAAAATTCACAGGGAGAGCCGACCAGCACCTTCAGCAATGTAGAATATGGTGGGACATAGAATTATCAAGAAATGAACTGTCTCATTCTTTTTCTTATCTCTGAAGTCTCCAAGGTAGACAGCCTAAACCAAAAAAAAAACACCATTTTTTTTAGGGTGTTAACCAGAAGAACTTTCTTCAGAATAGAGAATTACAAATTCCTAGGTAAAAAGAAATAGAAAGAGACCACTAAACTATCTGTGTTCATTTCATCAAACACATCCTTTCAACCAGGCTTACTTGAAGTCAACTCAGTGGTTTATTAATTTGAAGAAAATTGTTGTATCCCCTCTGGTTTCTCGAGTCTTGTTCTCCATCCTTTTGGAAACAGGACACTACATATTCCATCTTGTGTAAGACTCCGGTGTCTCCTCACTTGATTGTCCCACCTTGCAGGTTAGGAGCTCTTCCTCCTTTCAACACAGTTGACAACTTATAAAACTTCTAAGAGCAGCAATCATCCCACTCCCCTGCCCCAAGATGTCTCCCTTTGCTCTCTTCTTAATGGGTCATAATATTCAAACTGCAGACCAATAAACAAAGTTAACTTTCCATCACATAAAATCAGACTGCATGACTTATATTGCCTCTTCTCTGTCTGTCTGTCTGTCAGTCAGACAAAAGCATGTATCTCCAGAGATGGCACGTTAAAAATCCTCAAGGATTATTAATTTTGTGGGATGATGCTCTTTACTACAGAGTCAGTATAAGAATCCTCTATAAATATTCTTGCTGAGATACCTGCAGCTCTATCAGATTCAGAGGGTACAACTGCTTCTCTTTTCCAGAATTCTCCAGGGCTGATGTATTTCTCCAAAATTATGTATTTTGGATTTTCTGAGAAAACTCTGTAAAATCAATGACAGTCTATTTAGTAGAGGTATTGAGTTGTTTTGCAGTTAAAGAGTTATTAATTGATACTGTAAATTTGCATAATGTTTTTCAACTGAAAACCAAGTGTGTCCCTACAAAGATATATTTCTCTTTCTAATTCATGGACAGGGAATTGATTACACTGCAATCTTGGTCCAATGAACCACAAGAACCACAATGGATAACGAAGAACAACAGTAAAACAACAATCCTTACTGAATCCAGTAAGGATTTTGTCCCAGAATCACAGAATGAACTGAGTGGGAAGGGACTCACAAGGAACATTGAGTTCAACTCCTCACTCTGCTCAAAACCCTCCTCAAGAATCACATCATGTGCCTGAGAGCATTGTTCAAATGCTTCTTGAGCCCTGTCAGGCTGGTGCTGTGATCACTTCCCTGGGGAGCCTGTTGCAGAGCTCCGGGTGAAGACCCTTTTCCTGATATCCAACCTAAACCTACCTGACGTTAGTTAGGGACATTCCCATGGCTCTCACCACAGAGAAGAGATCAGTGCCTGCCCCTCCTCTTGCTCTCATGAGGAAGGTGTAACTGCAATGGGGTGTCCCCTCAGTCTCTCTCAGGCTGAACAGCCCAAGTGCTCTCAGCTGCTCCTCACAAGTCTTCCCTTCAAGACCCTTCACCATCTTTGTTGCCCCCCTTTGGACACATTCATAGTTTAATATCTTTCTTATATTTCTGTGACCAAAGCTGCACACAACATTCAAGGTAAGTCTGCACCAATCATTATCTTCAAAACATCCACATTATTGCTCCAAGCCTTGGCATCCTCAGACTTTCCAGAGACTAAAACTTGCGGCCTTTCACCAACAGCTATCAGTTGGATTATGTATGCCCCAATTATCCATGTTGTGAATTATAGTTGGTATTTTATTTTAGAAATATATTTCAGGGAATTTTAATTTCTAATAGTGTTTTCAAGTAATTTTCTTAAAAAAAATAATTTTAGTGCTAAGAAAACAATTATATTTATTAAAATATCTTTAACAAAGCTGGTTCTCATCATGTTTCAGGTCCAGCAAGTTAATGACGTAGCCTCAGACAATTTTAAATCAAGCTTATTTATTTGTTAATCTCGAATGACTTCTGAAGGAGGATTAACTACACTGAAATTTGAAATTTTAACACCTAGTTGGTTCTTATATGTAGCAGAAAGGCTAGACAGATTTTTCATCAAAGCTAGACATATAAATTTTGTAATCCATAATGCATAGCTTTACACTCTCTCAATTCATTTTCTTGGAGACAAAACATAAGCATATTTAATTCAAAGAATGATAAAATACAAACATAAAATGTTATAGGCTTTTAATGAATATAGCATTTATTCTTCATATGAAGTAGAAGCAAACACAAATTTAATTTTTTAAATACTTAGTAAATACGACAATATTTTTTATTATAGAAGATTTGGAAGCCTTTGAAAAGTTTTATTTACTTTTGGTAGAACAAAACAAGGGTGGATTTTGGTCACTGACTGAGAATACCATGACAACTAAGCCTAATTCCTCTGTATCTGAATTGAAAATGTCTTTATCCCTGAAATACTGAACTTACCAAGCAATAATACATGTGTTTCTGCACAGCACAGAAGTCAGCTATTGGTGTTAGACTTGCACTTTTCAGCCTAGTGGACTCTGCACCCTCTGCAATGCTCAGAACCTCTTTGTGGGTGTAAAAGAAACATTTGAATTTCTAGGACGTTCTTGCCAGTTCAGTCACTGAATGATATTTTTATAGCTGGAGGAAAAGTGATTATTTCTTCTGGCAAACAAGTCACTCTGTATTTATTTGGTTCCTTCTTTCTTTAGAAGAGGACTGTAATTGGTGTTGGCTAAAAAATTAATGATCTCTCTTTTTCTTCTTCCTTTGCTGTCACTCTTGCACATCTGAATAAGCTGAGATCTATAAGTAATTCAGCCTTCTCTCAATTTAGTGAGTTCTTACAAAGTCTAACACTGAAAAATCTGCCTCCTTAGTCTCTATGCTTCACTTATGAATAGCTACGGTATATTTGGATTTTGCTTCCCAAAAAGCAGCTGCTGAAAGATAGAGCGCATGAATCATTACATTACAAGTAATCACATTGTCCATATTAGATATCTGCACACATTCCTGTGGTAAATCCATTTGTCTGTATTGCCAGAGCAGATGTAACATCATTTACCATTTCTGACTGATAGCTGGAATAAAACAAACACAATTAGAGGCAGGGGACTGGGTATTGTTTGAGCAGCATTTGGCTTGGTATCACTTCACAACCCTCTTCTCATATGCTGGTATCTCATGGCAGAGGAGCTTGATCATGTGAGCTCACTTTGGTGTCTTCATAGGATCGAAAGCTACGCCTCACGTGGCAGCAACCTGAAGGAAGAGAAACTCTGGCTATTTAAAGAGGGTATTCTGACAACCCTGATGCCGACCAAGTGCAAAGATGTGACTCATCTTTGAGTCACATGGCATAGTCCTTACCTCACAACTGTACTTGAATTTCTTACCTGACATCTCCAGGTTCGCAGTCCAAACTGTCATATCGTTTTATGTAACAGAAATATGTCTATAACGTCTGTATTTGACTTCTGACACATCTGTTGCCCCATTTTTAACTTTTTGTTGACTCGTGCTTCGTAGAAAACTTTGACTATATTTTGAATATTTTTTAGTATCTATTGTTGTTTTAGACAAAAAATACTCATATTACTACACCTTTATACTACTCATTGAATAAACACAAGTGCTTCATCCTCATTTATAACACCACATGACAACTTCAGCTGAGGAAATATAAAAAAAAAAAGAAAAAAGCATTTTCTGATCTCGTGCCTTCAGTTACTAAAACAAACACCTATTTTCTTTGAAGGAAGTATTGTGTTATCATTTTGTGGTCACAATGCAGAAAAATACTTTTAAATAAAAATAAACATAAAATAGTCTTAATGAAGAAATTAGGAGTAATTGTGTGTTTAAAGTCACGTGCATACTTATGTGCATTTGGGGGGTGTGGAGAAAATAGAATGCTTAAAAAGCTGTTTCTGAAACAATAATTTCTCCTATTTCTGAGGCAAAATCAGTCTCACTTCTTAAGTAGTTTTGAATTGTCATCTTTTTCTGCTGGAATACAAGGTCAGAAAATACAGAAACAAATGTGCAGTAAGAAACAAAGAAGTTTCAATGCAACAAGTTTACTCTGAAAACAATCAAGTGATATTTTTATTTTACAAGGGTTAAAAGTTGTTAATGTCATTCATAACTTCATGCTGGTAGCATTGCAATCATAAAGGCTTAATACAAAAGACCCCTGAGGTTTTCAAGATTCCGGGTCTAAAATTACAGTAATCTTGTCTATATTTTGATATTGGTTCACTAGAAAGGTCCCTTATAGATGATGACTTTGGCAGAACAATGACAAAATAATTTTTAGTAAGCTACCTATTTTCCATAAGACAAAATAATGCCTGCATAACAGGTAATGAGATTAACCAAGAACAGAGATTTCCTTAAAATAAAAAATCAAAATGTCATCCTGAAGTGTCAGTGGAAATTCAGGGAGTGCAGATTTACAGTGGATTCCATGTCAAAACCAGTTTTAAAATGCAAATAGCTTAAGGATTAATAAGGTCTAGGACAACAAGTTGTGACTATATCCATGTAGTTTATATATTGCCAGAGTTTTAAGCTGACAGTAATGTCTTTGGGCAAGGGTGGGAATCTCTCAGTAGATACAACTAAATCATACTTGTTAAATGACTTCATAAATCTCATAACCAGCACAACTGAGACGAAGATTTCATTTATGCTTCAGCTTTTTTTGACATTCTGAAGGTGGAGAGAAAATAAAACCATCCATTATAACAGCATAGGGTTCTGACATTTATACCAAAAGCTCTTAGATTTGCATTTTCTTACATTGTAGCAATGGAAGACTAAAGCATACATAAATAATTAAAAACGTACAGTGTCACCAAAAGAGCAGATCAAGTGTCAGTCATATGTATAGACAACTGATAAAGCTCCTGCCATTGCTCACTTCCTCACAAATGGACTCAAAGGAGACAAAATATCATTTTATGTGAGGGAATAATGGTTTTACTGTGACAGTACTTAAATCCATCATCTGAATTTAAAACAAAACAACTTCTTATATGCTTCCCAATTTTCTATTGATTAGTTTCATACTTTAATAATGACTTACCAGAATTATCCCAACTTTAATTCCATATGCATTATCTCTTTTTCTGTTAATTTTTTAATAAAAAAATTCGTTTCTAACCTGTAATGTCAACTTATTTGTGCAAACTAAAAATGTACATTGAGTCTTATTTCTTTCTGCATTTGCGATTCTCATGCTTTACTTTTCTGTGAGTATTTAGGTCAAATTCCTCCAGATATCAAAAACTATGCTGGTGAACAATAGCACACATTTAAATTATCAACATGCTTGATGAAGTATAGATTTTTGACAGTAAATAACCAGTAAACAATAATAAAATATTTGAATAAAAACATTTTAATGTAAGTATATAATAAGTAATAAGTAATAATAAAATTATAAGTAATTATAATAAGTAATATAAAAAATTAATCAAAAAGTAATTCATCCCTCATTTTATTATTTTAAAAGTCATGCCCAGTCCTTCAGCATTTCCTAACAGCTCTTTACAAACATGCCAGCATAGACCCTTCTAGTCATAAATGCCTTAAGTGAATAAACAAATTCCAAATATCTACACTTTAGGTTTAGTGTTTCTTACTTGTGAATGCATTTGATATAGAGAGATATTTTGTACATAAAAATTTTTGTACATAAAAATTGAGGCATGCATATCAAAAAAATCGCATAACTAATAATTTTTACTTAAATCTCTATATATCAAAAAGCAGAGTATTCAAAAAACTTCATTGGAAATTTTACTGATTATTTGCCCAAACAGGAAACAGCATGAAATTACTGTTTCTTCACATCAAAAAATAAATTTTAAGAACAGGATAGTCATAGGTAAATAGGGTGATCATGCGTTATTTCATTGTAGAAAATGGCTAACCTTTTTCCATTCGATCTGCACTGTGAAAGAACACAATTTATAAAAGAAAGTCAATGAACATTTAGGAAAACAAAGCAGGTTGGAAATGTTCCTTTTAAAGTATTAAAAACAGGTGGGGATATATGAGGACGAAGATGTTACCAAATTATTTTCTTGGATGAGAGGTTTGAAAAAAGTCCAGCTAAGTAGAAGGAAATGATATTATAGACAGTCTTTAAAAAGATAATTGAGGCATCTCTTTCCCCATTATGGCCTATAAAACTCCAACTGTTGTATCAGCTTACTCAGATAGAACAGACAGGAAGAGAATGAAATTCACACCAGATCAAGACTTTTCATGAGGAATTCAGCCGAATACAATACCAACACTGTATCATAAATACAAACAAGTAATTATTTAAATGAGCAAGATATGTGATTAGGTGATGGAAGACAAACTGTGTAAATAATCTCTCGGAAGTATGTTTTTATGAGGTTGAACTCCATAACCAACCAGGAAAGATGGAAAGATTACACTGAGGAAGATCTAAGTGCTCTTAACAGAGTGACCAGCCAGGCCTTGGCGAGAGGAGGCAGCGATAAAGGGTGAGAGCAGCCACAGATGTCTGCAACTGATACAGCCATGGAACATGAGACATAGAAATATGAAGTAATATATAATGTGCTTTTAGTTTGTCCACGGTGATTGTATAAGGAATGGGACATACTCAAGGCACATTTCAGGCCTTGGCACAGGTAGCTAGTGCAAGCTTAGTATTTGGACTTGTATTAAATTATAAAGATCTCAATAAACCTGATTTCCTCTGTTCCCTGTCTTGCAATGTTTAATATAATTAAAGTATCACCTAAGAGTTTCTGTCGGCTGGGGAGCCTGCCACATGTCTTTCCTATATGAATATTATACAGAAGATAAACCTTACCCTGTCTTTCTATTCCATTGTTTTCAAAGGTCTAACTCTGCTCAGTCCTTGAGGCATCTACCAAATAGGGGAATCTCATGATATACCAAGTTAGACAGTGCAGACTAACAGAATAACAAAGTATGCCAAATATTGGTATTATTTTAAAGAATGTTTGATGTGCATGGAAATGTTGCTTTAAGTACGGATAGCATATGTTCTGAGCTGTCAGTTCCTTGTGATATGCCATGCAATTTTCTCGCTTGATGATTCTACCACATTGGGGTAAAAAGCTTTAAAATACTTAAAAAAATAAAATATATGATACGTACAATTTTGGAAGTATACTTGCTGCATAAATATGGCACCAAATGGAAATTATTGTTTCCTGATTTGACTGTATCATATCATTCTTAAATGCTGCAAGTCAAATTCTAATCAGCCCTTTGGATCAATTGTAGTATTATGTAAGTCAGTAAGATTCTAAAAATGTTTTGTATAATTAGCACCAATTGCATTGTAAAACCACATCATGAGACCTTTTTATTCATTCATACCATAAAATGGATTGCAATCCAGATTATTTCAGCAGGATTGAAAACAGTTAGTATAACACATTCTTGACTTTCTGAGTGTGGAGAAAATATATTGAGTAAGGTCTTCTGGCCATTTGAGGGTTTGCTTCTTTAATTTTTTGACCGTTTATAGTTGTTAATATTTTCCATTACTATCATTTGCAGCTATAACTCAAGTGATCCTATAGAGCACTTAGAGCTTTTAAAATACCCTTTAGAAAACAAAACTATGTACATTGTCTACTTGAAACAGTTAACAATAATTATTTCTACCTCCTAGCAATTCACAAACTGCAATTACTACATTTACAGAGAAAACATTTGTTCACATGGTGCTGTCACCAAGGGAAAACATTCCCAGAACTTTCAAATGAACCTTAGATATGGACAAATAGCATCAATTTCCAATGGACACTGAGTGCTCATTAGTCTCTACTGTTAAAATATCTAAGGCTGTTACACCTCTCCAGTGACCTCAATTTAGGAGCCAATGCAAGAATGTCTTAATACTTTTTACAGGGAAACACACTGGAAGGAATTGAAGAAAAGTGAGATTATTGGCAAGAGTTATTGACTAATGCTAAGAGTGCTGAATGACACTCCTGAGAAATTATGTCTGATTTCACAGAGACTTCTGTCATCTGTGTTCTTGGTGTAGACCAACAGCAGATAAATTGCTTTGTCTTCTAGATTTAAAAGAGGAGGAGTTGATTTTAAAAGTCTCTACTATCAGTTAGTACTTCAATGTATATATTGGATCTCCCTCAGGACTATATGTGATACATCTTACCCAACTTCTGGTTAAGTTAGCTGTTCAATAATAGATACTTGCACATGATTATTTTTTGTGCTTTCCATGCGTGCATTCCTCTTTCAGTTTCCTCAATATCCCGGAAGAAATATTCATCTACACATTTGTGGAGAAGAAAGTTCAAATTCTATTATGTCAGCATTAAAAGAGAATCAAAAATCAACACAAACTCAAAAATTTCTGTACCACAATGGATAGGAATCTGCCCACTTAAAATATGTATTTTCATCATAGAAAGAAGTTTAGTTCTCAGCTATTATATATGTGTGACAGTTTAATTCCAACATCTTTCAAACAATTGTCTCTTTTTTCTCTTACAAAGCTTCTATTTCCTCAGTCAACAGCAATGCATTCCACAATCTAAGTACCAATCAAGAGAAATATACAGATATTTCTTTTATTTTTATCCGTTTTGACTTTTCCTAATTTTGCTCAATCAAAATTCTCTTGTGAAAACACAGCAGCTCTGGTCTGCATCTCCGTTTTTTTACTATTACTTTATCATAACAGTATACTGCTTCTTGAAGTGGAATATATCCAATATTTAGGTTTTGTAGTATAAATCTCTTCTTATACGATGAACTGGAAAGCTCAGTTTTCAAATGATGCTTTAGGTCTCTTAGTCTTTTCTCTCATTTCCATATGGAAGACCTCTTTCTTAAAGCCAATGATGGTACATCTAAATTGGTGGAGCAATTCAGTTTCAAGAACTCAATTTTTTTCTCTAGTTAAAACCTAGACTTTCTCTTTCCAGTCATCTGATTCTTTTAATCTATCTGACTCCTTGTATGCATACACTGACTACATCTGATCTCACTATCATAATTAGTATAATTATTTTTTTTTCTGGGGAACTATTCCAGCTCAGATTATGTAAACCCTCCGTATCAGAGGAAATTATGTGCTGGGATGGAATTTCCTTTGCAAAGGTTCTCAATGCAACTATATTCTGTATTTTTACTCTTGGAGGGAGTACAGTATGGGGGGTATTCCTTCATATTGGATGATGGTATTTGGAGCCCATCCACACCTAAGAACTCAAAACTTCACACAGTTTGAAGTCAGATCTGGATATCATGCTATTAGCTTCTTGACCTATATTTGGCAAAAAGGTAGACAAGAGTCAGTGATTCCATTTAAATAAGTCCTAAGTATGTGTTTAAGTATTAAGTCAGGCAAATACCACAATATGATGAATTGTGTGCTGAATAGATTGTGGAGCTTTAACTCTTTGATCATCTTTTTCCACATAATTGTGCCAGTCCAAACTTCAGACTCCATTCCTGTATTATTTTTCTTTTCAGAAACACCCTATCACTATATTTCCACACATTTTTTCACACATTCAGCCAGAAGCTTGAGCTTAATTTATATGCTATAATCAGGGTCTGGTATTACGTGTTCAACAATTTAATACAATAAAGATTCTGTCTATTAGGATTTTCAAAATTACCATTTGTCTAAACTTGGCATTATAATGTGTGCATGTCATGTCATCCCCCATAAAACCTTCACCATTCCAGTCAGTTTACATATCTTCACAATTTTTAACAAGTTCCTACAGTTCACTGTCAGATGTAAATAATAAGTTGTGTTGATTTACATCTCTAAAGAGGTGTCTCTAGTAATGGCCCAATTCACATCCCTTCCCCTTCTTCTCCTTTTTTACCAGATCAAAACCAAGAAATCAACCAACCAGCCAGACAAAACCTTATTTTAAAGGTTTCCATTAGGCAAATGAGTCTATTAAATCTCACAATGTTTAGATGCATATCTGGATGCTGGATTGTCCTACAAAAAAGAACTTGTTTCCCTGCTTCTTGAATACATTTCCCCTTCTTTCTCTTCCCCAGTTCAGGTCTGTAGCCTGCTTAGGTGTAACTGATACATGAAACATATTGTTGTTTTTTTGGCTGAGTCCCTGCCTTGTTAAGCTGTAGGTTAAGGAGGAAGATGGCAGTGAGTTAAATTTCCACTTTAAAAACGAAAACAAGTTATGGCAAGTACAACAAACTAGAATTTACTTAGGGTAATATATTAAAACATCTGAAGCTGGGACCATAACTTCATATGTCTTTAAGCTAATAAATATCTAATCATAGTGAATATGCAATTTTCTTTTTTTAAAGCTACTTCCATCTATTAACTCTATCCAATTTTCATAATATGAATATGTACCCTTATTTTGTATATTGCATTATCTATAATGGTATATTTTAAAATACTATATATATTTAGGGACATTATGGGAAATTATTAGGTTTTATTGACACTTTGTTCCTGTGGAAAAAAAAGAGTTGTAAAAATACAGATGCTAAAGCAATAATGAGTGTATTTTGCATTAACAAAATAATTTAAAAAATTATTGAGTCAGCTGTACACAGCTTTAAATGAGATTAAATCAAACAGGCATGAAAAAAGAAAATCCATGGTCTGGGAGAATGCATTTTGTTTCTATACACAGATTGGTCTATGTTCATAGTTGGCACATGTCATTTTTCATTGAAATGTAAATATATTTTTGCCTTTGTTATACCGTTATTTTTCATGCATTCCACCACTCTATTCACAAGGAATATGTCATACGAGGAAATTAGCTTTTGTTTTAAAATGACATCACTAACAAAAATCAAAGCTATTACAATGCAGAAATTTCTAGTACTTGTGAACATGGAGACTGATCCTAGGGACTAACTTCAGATGAAGCTTTGCTTGAGTTGGATAAGGAGGACTGGAACTTATATCCAAGGAACTATGTCATATTAGGGAATTTGTCTTTGAATTCTGCTTAAAATTAAATTAAAATATGATTTTTTTTCCCCAGTATAATAGTTATGGACACATATGAGTTATTATTCAATAACCCCATAATATACTGTGGCTTGTGAATGTTATATATTTGAATTTTAAAACTGCCACGGAATATGAAAGCTGTAGTTCATCATTCAGCTGTTTAGACAGTAGAGTGTGTGTAATTATGGTTCACAGTCATGCATTTTCCTACCTGAATCAAACAATCTTACAGATAAGAATCTTTGTTTCTCTGGGCAACAGTAAACATGTGGATTGTATGTGGAAAAGTGAAGATATTTTGTAGAAAAACTACATTGAGTTTTAGTGCTCAAGCCAACACTTCTGTTTCTAGTATTGCTTAGCTCACAGTGGAGTAGGCCACCACTTAAGTTCTCAAGGAGTGAAGTTTTGGTTCTGTTAGTTGCTTCAGAATATTAATATGTGATNTTCCTACATGCTGCAAACTCTCTAAACTGGTGAATTATTGCTATACTATTTCTCACTTTTCTTTTTATTTTACATAATTTGTGTAAACATTTTATCAATTACAACCATGGAATAAGAGTGGTGTTTCATAACAGGTTTCACAATTTTAAAAGGTAAAAATATTCTATTCTGCAATAATTGTGTGAATTTCCACAAAAGAAAAGACTCTTTCCTTCTATTTACTCCTCATTTATAATTGTTGCTATTTTTTGAATTTTCTAGCAGTCAAAATTTTATCTAACATCAATCCTAAATTTATATTTAACTGATATTCCTCTTATAATCAATATTTTTTCCTTCATATTTCTGTCTGTATTGATATATGGAAACATGATTGTTCTTACATACATTGAAGATATTTCCCACTTGTATCAAATTAGCCCCTTTTTTGACCTCTTCTTGTACTGTCTGATCTTCTCTTTCTTTAACCTTGTAGGAAATGTTATTATACATGTTTTCTTCTGAATTCTACGGCATGGAGCAGAAACAAACAGTTTTACAGAGTGGTATTAAAATTTCCTTATCAGTCACACAAATATGCTTTCTTAATACAGTTCTTGTTTTGCTTTTCATGATATAGCAAATACTATTCACAGATATCCTGTGATGAATTAATAAATGAAGGTCTTGCTTTTACAGTTTTTCAATTTAGCCTAGTTTATACACAGCAGTCTTGTAATTAATGTTTAAGTTCATGATCTATTTAGTATTATTACATTTCATTACAGTTATAATTTTCAGTCTCTTTGCAACATTCTATGCATTATCTACATTGATATTCTATCATGTGGGCAGTACCTTAACAATCATGTGTCATCAGCACATTTTTATTACTTGTTCCAAGGTCATTAATGAAATTAAAATATTAAGTAAGATTGATTCCAAGAACAATCAATGAATGATTCTCTCTAACCTTTTCAGTACCATTTATTATCTTCTCCTCACAGCCAGTTTCTTAGATAATTTTTTTCTCTTTTCACCTGTCTCATTATGAAGCAACAGCAGACTTCCAGGCAAAGCAGCTTTTTTCTTAATAATTTGTTATTAGAAAAAGTGTATATTTGTCACATTGTAGCCCAGAAAACTACTTCATATTTAGTTTCTTTTCTGTTCTCCTCTTGATCTGTATTGACTAAAGTATGCTCTTCAGTTCTTTGTCAAGTATCTGTTGTCATCATCTACCTTTTCCTCATGGTCAGGTTGTTTTCTTACACTCAGTACTCATTTCCTGCCCAGCAATTCTGTGACCTTCCTGGTAAGTACTGTTATTGAGAAAATAGCACTGAAATCAGCCTCTCATCTCTTTTATAACTTTAAATCTGCACTTGAACTTCATAGCTGTTTCAGCCATACATTTGATCTTTATGTGCTTTAGTTTTCTCAGTGGGCATTCCATGCATTTAAGACTAATATTTTTATCATTTCTACCTTAACCTTAGTTAAGATACTAAGTTACTACTTAAGCTTAATTAAAATTCTATGCCCTTAGTATCCTTTTGTTTGACTTATCATCAGTGTTTCATCACTACCCTTGATAATCTTTTCTTCCCAGTTCTCAGCTTTGGTGAAGCACACAGAATATCCCCCTCCCACTTCAAAACCTTTTACAAATCCTTCTGCATTTTCTTCTCTAGTCATTTGATTCATAAACCTTTTGCCTTCTGTTTCTTTGTTGAGCTAAGCAGTCACCTGTTCAGAACATTTATCAATGACCAGGTGCCTTTTATCCAAGTAGCCTCTGTGGACACAGAAAAATGCTTACCTTTCTCACATAGTTGTGCCAATACTAATTATTTCAGCTTACTTCCATTTGAAAAAAAAAAAAAATTGCTGCCAACGAAGACTGTTAAGTGGAACATCCCTGTATTCTAATACTTAACTAGATTATTTATTTATTTATGACAGGATGGAAACCAACCCAAACTGAATGATTAGCAGAAAAATGACAGAGTATTTTTGACACAAAATTTATAGGAATTATATCTCTCTTTTGTGAATGTACATCTGGAAGCAGAAAAAAATCTTTCTTCCACTACTAGATATAACAAGCTCTCCCATCTTGGGAGTGACCATCCTATGTTCATTCAAGATTATTTCATGTCCATATCTCCTCCTATGTAATAACAGAAGAAGAGACCTCTGTGAAGATCCTGTTGATCTGCTCTTCATCTAAGACGACACACTACCTACTTCTGAACTTTGATTTTCATGATCTGCCACCCTACTGAGGTGGATCGGTCAGTCTAGCATGCCATGCAAAAGCAAAGGCAACAGAAGATGTTTTCCCCTTAGAATTAATCTTTCATTATATGAATGTATTGTCTTATTAATAGGTGAGTTATTTTCTACTCCACGATCACTGGTTTCTGTGTATCACACTTCCTCTTATTTCATTATTTTTAGCTTTTCCGTCCTTAACCATTTCAAAGGAGTGCTGTTAGCCTATGTTTATGGATCTACTCTGGCCCCTGATCCAGGTATTCATCATGGAATTATACTGTGTTATGCTATACTATACTATGCCTACTTTTCCCTAGAAATGCAGTCTCATAAAGCATGAGCATGTCTTATCTTAGACAGAAAATCTGTCTAGGTCATTGGCTCTTATCCATTTAGTCACACTAAACTACTCATTTTTCTTACTGTCTTGTTTCATACATTACACTTCAGACAATGTCCATAACAAACTGCTATGAAAACAGGCATAGATAAGCCACAAAAATGGGAGCTAATCAGTTCTGTTCTTGAATGAATGACTGGTTTTGAGGATGAATCATTTGACTTCTCTGAACACTTATTCATCATCAATAAGTTGGGAAAAGTACTTCTCTTTCAGGAAAATTATGGTCTGAAATATATTATGTGTCTAAATTGTCTAAAACTACCCCATCTGCACTCACAAAAAAAAGTCCAAAGAAAACCAAAAACAAGAGGACAAACTCAGGAAGCAGTGATTAATTTCCTTACATTTATAACCGAGGAAATTGCAAACACCCTCCTCGCCCCCTCC
>VZTB01007707.1:16019-36930 GCA_013397245.1 Thryothorus ludovicianus
AGCCGGGTGTGCGTGGAGAGAGCCGGGTGTGTGTGAAGGGAGCCGGGTGTGCGTGCAGGGAGCCGGGCGTGCGTGCAAGGAGCCGCGTGTGTGTGAAGGGAGCCGGGTGTGTGTAGAAGGAGCTCTGTGTGTGTGTTAGGAGCCGTGTGTGTGGAAGGAGCCCTGAGCGTGCACCATCCCCCGAACGCCCCCGGTTCCTCAGGTGGGCCCCTCTCGCAGCCCCTCCACCGCCGCCCGGTGTCCCGGGCTGTGAGCCGGGCGCTGCTGCTCGGCGCTCACCAGCAATCGGTGCCTGCGTGAAGTTTTCAGATCACGAGGAGAGGCTGTCTGGAAGCGACAGGGAGGAGGATGAGGATGATGTCGAGGCAGCTCTGAAGAAGGAGGTTGGCCAGATCCGTGCCTCGACGGAGCAGAAGCTGCGGCGGTTCCAGTCGGTGGAGAGTGGTGCCAACAACGTGGTCTTCATCAGAACCCAGGGCATAGGTGGGACTTCTGCTGATACACAGTAATGCACGCTGCTCTCAGCGCTGTTAGTCAAAGGCCACAGAGTGTGGCTTCCAAGTAACACATGTATATCAAACAAATACCCTTCCCTTTGGCCGTGCCACTGAATTTTGTTGTTAGTGAAGAAGATAAAGCTAGAGGAAACTGCTTTGACAAAACAATCTTTGATTCTCTAGTTTTGGTATAGTAAAACAACACTTTACATATAAGGATTTGAGGCTGACAGCAGTGCAGCCAAGTTCCCAGCTTATTTAGAAGGGGACGCTGAGTGATAATGCCTTCAATTTGTTGCTCATACCCAACTGTTTTTCTTATAGAACCTGAGAACCTGGTGCACCATATACTCAAGGACATGCACACCACTAAAAAGAAGAAAACAAGAGTCATTCTGCGGATGCTGCCCATTTCTGGAACTTGCAAGGCTTTTATGGAAGATATGAAAAAATACACAGAAACATTTTTTGAGCCTTGGTTTAAAGCCCCTAACAAGGGTACTTTTCAGATTGTTTACAAAGCTCGCAATAACAGTCATATGAGTAGGGAAGAAGTAATTAAGGAGCTGGCAGGTATGTATGGATTTCACACAAAGCAGAACAAGTTTACGTGCACAAATATATTGCATGCACAACCTGGGTCAGACTATTAAGAGAGGTCATAATGGACATACACATTTACTGCTTAAAACCTGTATATTGAATTGTAAAAGCTTCTCTAAGACTTAAAAAAAGCTTGACATCAGTATTCCTTATTGGTGGTGTTGTCTTAAGAGACTAATAGCAGAAGAGAACAAAGTTGAATATAATTTGCAGTATCAGTTATATGTGCTTTGAAATGACTGCTACTAGGCTTTCTCTCTGGATGCTGTTCTGAAATAATAATGTTACCATTTCTGTTAAATATTTGACTCATATAATAGCTCCATCTTGCTCAAGTATTTTATTGAATGGATAAAAATTAAGAGAGAAGAGGCAAGATTCTCCTCAGTTACAGACAATTATTTTTGTAATTCCTTCAAATGGCAGAACATGCAGAAAGTACCACCAACAGGAGTGAAGTAACTGAAAAATTATCTCACTGTAATTACTGAGAAACAAGACATGCTTATGCTCTTAAACAGTTTTCCCAGCATCTTTTAAATTGCATCTTCTTTTACAGGAATTGTGGGCAGCCTCAATCCAGAAAACAAGGTTGATCTTAATAATCCACAATACACAGTTGTGGTGGAAATAATAAAAACCATCTGTTGCTTAAGCGTGGTGAGGGACTATGTTCTGTTCAGAAAATACAACCTACAGGAGGTGGTGAAGAGCAACAAAGAAGATACACAACAAAACCCATCAAGTGTGACAGAAGAACAGAATTCAGAGGTAGTTAAAGGAGAAACTGAGAAGAGCTCTAAAGAAGTAGAAGAAGAGAACAAGAATCAAAATGAAATAGAATCTGAGTCCAAGGGGAATGATGCTCTGACAGTGTAGAAAATTTGATATAAGGGAAAGGTAAACATAATCCAGATACATGAAAAAAGTTGCCCTGGAGTTCTGAAAGGGTATTGGAATGAGGAGAGAGGGTTTTATTTTGAAATCCTGGTTTTAAAATCTACGTGTGTAAGAATTTTAATGCTCATTGCAGGTGGAACTGACATTTCAGCAGATGTAAGGGTGCTCAAGAGTACATCACCTTTCTGGTGAAGCTTGCTGTCCTCCTGCAGCTCTGTTCTGCATTCCTGTACCTGACACACAAAGCAGGGGTCTGTGCATGTGTATGTAGATGTGGCCACCCTGACATGTATGAACTCTCTTTTGTTATATCTGGAGGCCACAGAAACCAAAAGGCAGCACAGAAGCAGCTCTGAGCAATTATTGGCAGAAGTGAGAGATCTGGAAAGAACTGGTTGCAGAGGATTTTGGGAAGGAGGTGAGCTGACCACTGCAGAACTTGGTACCATTTTTCTGTGTGAACAACAGACTGTGGTAAATGTGCTAATTTGAGGGAGGGTTTTATACATATATTTATATATACACAAGGATATGCTGTCTTCACATAAATGGAAAGAACTGTTATATATAAATACTTGAATATTATGAGATGATTTAGAGTAAAAGATTGGACTGTTAAAAACAGTAGAAGTACAGTGCAGGCATTGCAGATGGTTTTATCAAAGACTACATGTGTGTTTACATTAGCTGTGTATGCAGCACTTGCTGGTTTATAGTAAATGCTGTAGTCACTGAATGGAATCCTTTTGATTAATTTCCTGCAGATAGCCTTTTGCTGCTCTTTCCAAAGACTCAATCCTTGGGGAATTTTATAAAGTGTTTCTGGTTTTATTTTTTTTCTTAAGTCTCAAAATTTGAATTTAAATCCTGCTTGGAAGCTTTTTATGAAAGAAGATCTCCATTATGCTACACAGGATAAGGGGAATGAAATTTTAATTTTTGGTACAGTTTTAGGTTTATGGTATTGATGTTGTTTCAGATTAAAAGTAATGCTAGTGAGTCTTCCTGTTGTCTTATTTTTACAGTGGACTGTCCCTGTGAGTCCTAAAAACCAAACAAAACCAGTGCAGCTATAACCTGTTTTTCAACAGGGTTTTGAGTATGCTTCCTGTAGAACTCTCTAGCTTTAGTATTTCATTTCTTGCATAAAAACCTATGTATTGCTAATGGGAAAAGTCTTATCTTGAAGAATACAATTTGTTACTTGTCTTGGTTTAATGAAAAAGATATGTTCAAGTCTCTCATAATTTATATTTTCTTCTTCTTTCAAAATTGTTTCAGAAGTTGAAAAATTAAGATGATTTTTTTCCCCTAGTCCTGTCTCCCTTACAGCTCATTTATTAAAACTCTGCTTTCTTATGTCCTGTGGTGTTTCAAGATTTCTTGTGTGGATTAAAACCATCAGTGTCTGAGTCTTACAAAGGAAAAAAACATCTGAGACCAGACACAAAGACCAACTGTGATTTTTCATTGGTGGCTGATGTTGGTAATCATGATTCATGACTGCCTCCTTACCTTCCAAGGACAAAACTCAGGGTAATTAGGGAGATTTTTTTTTTCTTTCCTCTCTCACTGTATGCCTACAGAGCTTACAGTTTACTTCTGATTTTTCATTATTTGCACTTAACATTTGTTGTTTGGACATGAATTCCTTGGCTTTTCCACTCTGCCATCACTTTTGGGCTCAGTGGTTTCTCAGTGGTCAGGCAGTGCTTCAGTGCTTTGAAATCAAACCTTCATGGACAAACTGTAAGACACTATTATGATCTCACTTGTATGAAAAGCCAAATAAGTGTTGTCACTGTCAGTGCTGAGGAAAGATGTAACAGTACCCAAACATCAGCTGAAGAGGTGATATATTGATGGTGGAATGTGGTGTAGTTAATTTGTTAATGTTGACTTGAGACTCAAGGATCATCCCTTGGTATGAAACCTGGTCCTGAGATTCACTCTTCCCCTTGTGCTAGATTAAAACTTAGATTGGCTTTAAAAACTTGAAGGTAATTTCTTTAAGAACTAGCCAATCTCACAATCTCAGTGTTTTCCAATACTGACTTGCCTTCCTTGAGGGTCACAGCTGTGTAATTAAAATATGAATTTACATGTAATTCAGTTCATTTATCGTTTCAGTAGTGAAATACAGTAGGGGAGAGCTTTAGGTAACACCAGTAACTCCCACTGATTGGAAGCAGCTGGAAATACCCTGTGCCCACAAGAATCATGCTGCAAAATCCTTCCTGTATTATATTCCTATTCAAAGAGCAATCACCCTGTGGTTTTGCCATCTTAAAACAGCTAATCCTGTAAACCCAAAAGGCTTAGTTTTGTGGCCTGCCTGAAAAACAACATGAAATATGAGTAACTGTTCATTGTGGGCATGGTGTTCTTACATTTTAGATTGCTCTTGGATCAAACTGTGGCATGGCATGTACAAACAAAAACACTCTGCTAGGATTGGTGTTTGTTGGCTTGGCATGTGAACACTGCCCGTTTCTGCAAGGTTATGTGCAGAATCTGCCTCCCCAGCCCAGCTGTGGCCTGCTGCTGGCTGGTGGCTCTTGCTGCCCAGGAGCTCCCACTCCCAGCCCCAGAGCCTCCTGGCCAGCTCAGCACTCAGCTGAGGACATGGGCAGCAGGGAAGTCGGGGCAGTTACCTGGCCAGGTAGGCAGACTGCCAGTGATCTGTCTAGAGCATTCCTAAAGACATTAAGTTCATTTTACAGTACCCTTTTTAGCCTTTCATAATGAAAAGCTATTCACAGTAGCCTTATTATCATCAAGTTTTAGGAAAGTAGAATAACTTGTATAGAATATTTACCTTTTAGAGAGTAAATAGGCCACAGCTATCAATAAAAGTCATTTGTGCCCACTTCTCTATGTTTTATGGTCTTATATAAAAAAACTAGACATCATAAGGCTACTTATAATTAGCAGTTTGGCTATTCCTTAATATTGCTTCTCTCTATAAAAAAGACTAAATTGCCTCTTCTGCTACCTTAGAGGTATCTCATTCATTAATGAGATACAAGTGTACAAGAGTGTTCAAACATGAGGAAATTTCCACTCTAACAGGGTTTAGGTAGAAGGCACTTACTTGAGCAAATGGCTGAAGTTCAGCTGCCCAGCCCTGCTGCTTTCAGACACAATTAGCTTTGTTTTCAGAGACTGGATGCAACCGAGTCCACCACAGGAGCAGGAGCATTGATTATAACAACACACCTGGTCTGTGAAGGCAGCAGTCAATAGCAAATGCTTGGTGCTGTCAGTTGTGTGTTCCGTGGGATGGTGATAACACCTGAAAGTGCAATAACATTGGATATTGGGTATTTTTCCCTTTTAGTCCTGATCACTTCACAGCTTATCCTCATTTGTTGACTACCAGCACCATTCAATCCAGAAATGAGAAGGTGGTAAAACAAGTCTCACACATCTGAACTTGAATAGAGATGTGCAGACTTGAAGTACAGAATAGCTTCTGTTTCTATGAGGTGCTTTGCTACAGGCACAGTGCAAGGATGCATAACTCTGAGGCAGAAAACACTGGCAGCTTTAACTTGAGTCTGTCACAGTTAAACTGATTTAACAGAAGCCACAGAAAGTAAAATAAAAATGATGAAGGTAATTACATTGGCTGTTAGAGACTACCCCAGTCACCCCTCTGATTGTCAGATGTTCAAGCAAGGAAGTCAGATAAGAAATATAATTGTTAAATGAATTGTTAACTTCTGGCCTAGAAAGTAATAAGCAATTTACAGACCACTAGGAATTACACAATTCACCTGTTTTAATGAATTGTTTGAATACAAACCACATTCAGCTGCCACCACTCTGGGATTCAAGGCAGAATCATTAAAACTTGGTGTTCTTTTTGCAGACTGCATGGCTCAGAGAGCACATTGACCACTTTTTAGGGCATGAAACCCAGCTCTTCAAAGCTCCATTTAATTTCATCTCCTTTTTTCATTTCTGCTTCTAAAGAAATAAATTCTCAACTATCCTCTGGTTTCAGTAGTGCTAGCTCAGATCCGTTTAGATTAATGTAATGGACACAGCATTTTGTGCATTTGTTTTTTATTTTTGACTTTAGACAATAATGAGCTTTGTAGCTGGAAGGCAAAGGAATATCCATTTCAGAATGTGAGGGAGGTGAGATCCACCTGCAGACCCCTCCTGGTCCAGCCTCACCTGGCTCTTGTGTTTGTTAGCCAGTTGATAACAATTAGTTGTCCTGAAAGGTCATTAACAGTTTTACTACACAGCACATTTATTGTTTTCCCAGGCTCCTGCTACCAGCAGATATGTTTAAGGGTAGTGTGTAGTGGGCTTACAGCAGAGCCAGGAAAATCCGAGATAAATAACCCTGTGCTTTTTTTTTTCTCTTGTTCACTGGTGTTTTTGTGCTCAATACAGCCTTGCTCATAAAGCTCAGCTACTACTACTACTATCTTCTGAATCCAGTGATGTAGCAGCATGGTGTGAAGTGCAAGGGTTACAGAGAGGTAACAAGAAATGTGAGATGTGACCTAGCAGGGATGATCTAAACCTCTGCTGTGCCCATAACCTTGGAACAGCTTGGCTGTTAATGGAAATATCTCACAGTCTGAATTGTCACCTCAGCCCAGGAAATCCTTGATTATATTTAATCCTGAAACTCTATGCAACCCAGTACTGGCTAGACCTGGAAGTCTGATCACCAACAATGATTTAAAAACATTCTCACAAAATAATACTTGGCACAGAGTTACAAATATTGTGGCTTTCAGTAACAGCACTGCAAGACAAAAATAAAGATCAGTCCATTTTCCCTTCTTCTATCACTATTTACAAAAACCTTTTCTCCCATGTACATTTAAAGTTATAGAGAATATATTGCTTTAGAAATATTTCAAAGCAGCAGAACAGCAATGTGTATCTTCCAGCCTTATTCAGAAGGTTGTCCTCTTAGGACAGACAGGAAACAGGATGCTGGGATACACAAAAGTCCAGGATGAGCAGTCCTCTGGTGAGGAGCTCAGCAGCAAAGAGCACAACTCTCTGTTTCTCAGTTTTTTCCCCTGAATGTTCCCAGAAATCATCTTTGATAGTTATTGAATGAATCCCAGCTTGTCTGTACAGAGAAATAACAACATCACTTATCAGTTTGATTCCAAAGTGTGCTCCTTTTCTGTGGCAAGCCCGCAAATTTAAAAGCTTCAGGCTCTTTTCAAGATTTAGCTGGCGTGTAGCACATCACTCCCAGTGCCCAACAAAAAGAACAAGTTCTGTTTTAGAGGGACAAGGACTATGAGTTAGTTCACCCAGTAATTCATCAAGTCAGTGGTGCAGGACAAACACTCACCACTGAAACTGAGCCCAACCTCAGCAGCAGCTGAGGGGCTTTGTGTGGTTGCTGGAAACCCTGGGCAGTGTGACAGAGCAAAGGCTCGTGCCCACACATCAAACAGAAATGTTTTGATTCACCACTTTGCTCCTTTTTTCCTGGTCAGGTTCAGGTTATCATTGCAGAACTGCCAGAACATGTTGGCAAGTCTGTCTGACCCAGACTGAGCAGGCTGTGCTGCAGCAGAGAGGAAAGCTCCTGAGCAAGCCCTTCCCTGCTGGAATGAACAATTTTTGCCACAACCAGGGCTCAGGGAAAAGTCTAGCCAGGTCTGCTTAAAGCCCAGCACAGACCAATACCAAAAAACCTAGGATCATGTTGCAGGATCATACTTTTAAATTTCCCTTAAAATCAATTACTTTCAAAGTTCATAATTAAGTTATATTTAAAAATTTATTACTTACATGGAATAAATGAATTACTTTAAAGTCTGATCACTTCAAAGTGGATTACTTTTCTAAAAAGTACTCACATTTGAAATTAATCAGATGCTGAAATTGTGACCAGATTACATTTTTCAATGCAATCAACCTTTTTTTGATAATACTTAAAGATCTAATCCAATTTCTTGTTATTCTGTCCAAAAATGGCATTACATTTAAAATATCCAACATGTTTTCCTTCTGTTCTGACTGAATGAAGGAGAGAAAAATTAATCTTTCAGAACAAAGCTGTAATACAGGAAAAGGGAAAGGAAGTTTATAACCCTGCTGCAGCCAGGTTTGAGCATAACTTTACTTTGTTCACTTTTCTTCTGGTAGAATCACATTAAACAAACTAATTGCTCTTATTGGGGATTGAATTTTCTACACTTACTAGAAGCCTGTGAGATTGTGTTTGAAGATAAGTTTATTTTGGATTTTAAGGACTGTAAAGGAACCCATTAATAAATTAGCAGCTGCTGAGCTCTGTTGCTCTTCCACAGCTGATGGAAGCTCAGACAGTGATGGTGAGTTCTGGTCTGAATCTTAAATCTAACACTTGAGTATGATGACCAAACTCAGCAAATTACCTCTTCTCTTACTGATCTTTTCAACAACAAGCCCTTTTCAAAAAGATAAGCTTACATTTGTTTCATTTATAAATTGTGTTTGTTTTTTATTCTTACAGGATGACTATTTAGACCCAGATCAAGTAGTAGCAGAAGATTAGTTTTTATATCAACAATCTGAAATCCTTTTGAATAACTAAACCCAAACTCACCTAAAGGCTGCTCTGTTTTTCATTAAATCTTATTTCCAACTATTTGTATTGTGGGAAAGGAGATGAAGTTGTAGATCACTTATAAAATGCTCCTGCTCAATGGACTGGCTAAAATAACTCACACAAAGTCACAAAAATCACAATCCAGAAAATCTGTAAGACCAAGTTCCAAACCCATACTGGAAATCTATTAAGCATTTCAAGACATTAAACTAAATATTAACTTTCTAACTAATGCAAGCAGAGCAATTTTATGTGCCAAATGAATACACAAAACATCTATTTATACACACTGGATATATGTATATGTGCAACATTAAGCACAAACTGAATTTCTACAACTTATGAGTTTCTCATTATGCATGACAGCATCATGTATTAAAGGATTATTTCTCACATTCTGAACATAATCTCAATTATCATTTCATTTACCTCAGAGGGGTTTTTAAGGCAAAAGATGGGATCTTATGTTCATATCTATTTCAGATCTCTTCCAGCCTTGCACTGAGAATTCCACTCCTGGTTAGTGCTTGGAAGAGACAAGACACTTTCAAAAGGAAGGACATCTACAGATGGTGTTCATTCTACCACCAAAAATGTGGATTTTGAACCTATCCAGTAAAACTGCTAATCCTCCATCTGTATCAATGCATTTTTAGGATTTTTACTACTGCTATCCAGTGGCACCAGAAAAAATATTTTTGTAACCTCTTCATAATGCTGCATTTTTGGAATGCATATAGTGACCATACCAGTCACTATGTCCTTTCCATAAGCTTTGGATGTCAGGGTAAACTCTCAGGAAATAGTGACTCATAATATATTTGATGTAAAATACCTTTTTAAATGTGGGCATTATCTTTTTTTATTGTCTGTCAAGAATAACATCAAATAGGAGCTAAGCTGTAAGGGGGATGGTAAGAAAATCTCAAAGGGAAAGGCTATTGAAGTTGTCTATTGAAAATTTTATTTTTTACCCAGATTGATACAATTCAGTCAGGTACTGACATTGGAAACTCTGCAAACAGGCACAAATATCATATCTTGATGTTACATGTAGTTTTTGATGCTCAAGCAGTTAACAAAAAGAGATCAGAACGAGGGCAGTTATAGTAATGAAATGTATATAGTACTAATGGAATGAAAGAAGTTTTGTTAAATTCCAAACAATACTATATCCGTCCCCACTCTTTGTCTCTTAATTCATTCCTCTTGATCTTCCCAGTGACTGTCTTTGGCAGCTCTTTGACAAATTCCACCTAGATAAAATAAAGAGAGAAAGCAGTGCAGCGTGTTCTACAGAGCTGGTTTTCCAAGCATATGTGGAAAACAACTGAGAGCATTCCCTTCAGTAAGAACTGCCTGCCTCAAATCCAAGCCAAACCAAAGCAGCACATTGTGCCACTTGTGAAACCATCTTTTTGGCTGCCTGGATGGCCAAAATCTGTACAGCTGCCTCTCAGCTGACCAAACTGAGCACAGTAACTCACAGCAGAAGGATGAATGCCTGAATGGTATCAAGGGTCAGAGGTGAATGACAAAAAGAAGAGAAAAATGGATGTTACAATCCCAAAGTCTTTAATGGTTCTCAGTTCTGTGAGTTCTGCTCAAGTTAGCAAAGGCACTGCAGTAGCTCTTTTCCTGTGGTGCTGGGATTACTAAGAAACACCAAGTGTATCCTCTTGGGCTTGTGTCTATTTATTAGTTGTGATGATCAGTAGATAAAATCTTACTCAGATTCAGTCATGTGCTACCCGAAAGGCACTGGCAAATACTTGTTTGAAGGTTAAACACAAAACAGAGAATTATAATTGTGAGTCTGAATTAGAACATGGAGATCTAACAGGGATATACACAACCTAGAAAATTTTGAGAAGTTTGAACAAGTACCTTACACAAATGCATGAAAAACAATGTAAACTAATGTGCTTTAGAAAAGGTTGTCTGGAGCTAATGGTCTAGATGAATCTTTACTGCTGTCTCTTTCAGGTGAATCATGAAAATCTAAATGGCAATTCTCCTGAGATTTAGGGAGTTTTAAAGTTTCTCCTCAGAATTATTTACCTTTCTAGGGTATTTATATGGAGCAGTAGTTTGCTTGACATGGTCCTGCAATTCACGAGTTAAGCTCTTCAGGTCAGTGGATGAAAAAGTTGGGGACAGAACCACAAATGCTTTCACAACCTGTAAGGTAAAATTAACAGAAATGATCTGATACCATCCATTTTCAAAGGCTGGTGTGCAGGTTGGTGTACCAGTGAGCAGTGCTGCTCAGAATCAACAGTCATGAGGAACAGAGAAACCAGCATGTGGTAAGAAATTGTGCCCAGCTTCTGCATGTGCAAAAGGGAAAGTTTAAAGGACTGGTTTTGTGCCCTCATTACAAACAAGAGCCTTTGCCCTTTCTTCTCAGCAGCAGCTGAGAGGAAGGGGCAATAAAAGGTGTCTCTGTGGAGTTCCCCCTGAAGTTAAGGGACATTTTGTTTCTCTCTGAAGTTCACACTGAGGCCAGTAAGCACTGTTATCCTGGCATAGGATTGTGCTTTCACCACACCTGCAGCCCATGTCTGATGCTTGGGCAGTTACAGTAGAACTTTAGCTACATCAAGAGTTATAAATGATAATTTCAGTGTATAAACAAATGCTCAAGAACAAGGTAAACATCACAGTAATGTTCTCCATAGAGAAGACCTTGGGATGAAAAGGAACTCAGAAATGCAAAGGCATGTAAATGGGAAGGGATTTTGCTCCTCAGCCCCACCAGATTGTCCATGATGGAAGAAGATGTGATGCTTAGGATTTATTTGTGGACTTGACAGTGCAGGATTCATGGCTGGACTCAATGATCTTAGAGGTATTTTCCAACCTAAACAATTCCTTGATTCTACGATGACATTATTGCCCTAGAGCTCTATGTTATTCAGTAAAGTGGAAATTCCTTTATATTGTTATATATTTGGAAGATGCACTGCTTTCCCCCTCCATTCAGCACTGTTACCTCTCCTCTGAGGGGGTCTGGGCTGCTGACAACAGCTGTTTCTACCACAGCTGGGTGCTCTATCAGAGCACTCTCTACTTCAAACGGCCCGATGCGGTACCTAGGTAAGGAAAAAATAACAATGAGATTTGGCTCTTATTTTTTACCTGGAAAAAACAGTACCAAACATTTTTTTTAATTTTAATGTTGACAAAAAAACCAAAGCCAGAACAAATCAACAACCAACTATAGAAGCTTTAGGCAAAATGGGAAAGCTGGCTGGGTTAGAAGCAGGAGTGGTTCATAGTGGTCTTGTGGCAGAGGACTGCTGGGGTTGTGGATACTTCTCCATCTGTCCTCTCTCCTCAGTAGCTGGTGTCTGCAGCATACCATGTTAGGGTATCACATCATACAATATCAAGTTCTTTCCTTTCAACATGTTAAAAATAAATTGTTTCAAAAGCTCTTTGAATCCAAGATTCAATTGAATTCAATTGAATGCCTTCAATTTTATTAAAAAAATAAACTAGATAACATCTCTCCTTTTACAGCTGAAGTCTTCATTCTTTGTTGAAACACATGAAATGTTGCAGAGGAAATGGATCCAGTATCATCACCAATATGATATTGCAGGTCTGTGAAAAGCTATTAATAGCATGTATTCCAAAATCAAGAGGTCAGTACATTCCTATCAGGATTATGATGTCAGAAGCTCACCAGGACACCACATGTAAGAATACACAATGGCAGATTTAGAATGAGTGTGTGCAGACTAACCCTGAAGAAATGATGATGTCATCGTCTCTGCCAATAAACTGGAAATATCCCTCTTCATCCACAGTCCCTCTGTCTCCAGTGACATAAAAACCCCCACGTTCACTTTCTGCAGTTTTCTTAGGGTTATCCTTGAAGTGGTTTACAAGCAGTAGTTTAGATTTTGAGCATGCATTAGCTATACATTATGCTATAACACACATAACATCAAATGCACTGGAACTTAATTTTTCAGTCAAGGATGCATTGATATTGCTATAAAATACAATAAAATAGGTTTAAATAATTTATATTCTTTAAGAAAAAAACCCTTGGTCCTAAAGTATTTTCTTTCCTTTTCTAACAGCCACCAATCCAAATAAACAAATTACTCTGGTAATAAATAAATGGTGGAAAATGTCCAGCCTTTAGGACCACCAACAAATTGGAGAGCTCTTTAGGGAGATTGGTAGTGGTGGTGAGGAATAAAAGAAGGTTCTTACTAAATATTCAGAGAAAAAACCAAGTGGCCTTATAGGTTTGCTTCTGACAGCAACTTCCCCCTGTTGTCCTGGAGGCAAGATATTGGCATTTTTGTCTATGATCTAGAATGAAAAACAATTCTTATTTTAGTCCAATGGGAAAACAAGCTCCGAACACAAATCCAACCAAACAAAAAATCCCCATGACAGAATCTAAAGGGCAGTCAACAAACCTGAACATCATAAAGGGGAGCTGCTTTCCCCATTGATCCAGGTTTAATCTTCATTCCTTTAAAAACAGAGCAGATTATCCCCTGCAGAAATCAAAATAAAACCAAAGTTTTGTAATAGAAAATTGCTACATTCACACTCAATTCATTAAATGTACTTTATAAGCTAATTCCAAAGTAAGGAATTAAGTTTCATAGGATCCTGTATGCCAGTGCTGTATGGTACAGATAAGCAAAATCATCAAATTCCCTGAAAGAATCCTGTTCCATTCTGTGTGAAAAATTCATGTCCTCTGCTAACCAGTCTTCTCCCCTTAGATTCAAATTCTGCCCTCTTGACTGTCACTGTTTCTTGGAATTAGCTTAAGGACATTTGTGGAAGTGTTACAGCACATTCCCTCCCAAACCCCCATGTTTCTGTCAGTTCTGTGAGCAGAGCCATGAGAGGGAGTTTTTTCAGAAGTTACCAGGGAAAGGAATTACTGAAACATTCTCAGAAATATAAAGGAGGAAACAGTCTGTGTTCTTACAAAACAAACTTTGTTTTGTAAAAAACAAAAAGCAATTCCAAAGATTTAATAGGCTATTTGTCCCTCCAGATGTACCATTTCAGTCTGGCCATATACTTCATGGATGTCCAGCCCAGTCTGGCTCTTCCACTGCTCCATGACTTCTGGGTTGAGTGGTTCCCCTCCACTCACGCAGTACCTCAGGTTCATGAATTTGTATCTTCACAAGGAGTTAAAAACAAGAAAGGCAATACTTAAATCTAGAGGAGAGACCAGGAGCACACAAGGGTAAACACCATGGGAGAGCTGTCTACTGGAAGAGTTAGTGCCACAAAGGGGAAATCAGAGGGGCCCTGGTCCTTCTGCTCACAATACAACATCACCCTGTGCTCAACACTCCACGTAAGTAGCAGTCAGAGTTACATGTGGAAAAAATAAAATTTTTGCTGAAGTCAGCTGGGATTATAAATAACCAAATACTGATCTGCTGAGCCAGGGCCCTGCTTGCTGACCCTTCACAACAGGCCAAGTGAGAAAGTTCAAGAGGGAAGCAAGGAACAATGACAGGCACTGAGAACTGGAGCAGGGGGTGAGGTACAACTGCCACAGCAAATAGTTCCCTCACAGTTATGATGACATGCACTTTCTAGGATGAAGTCCTTCCCAAAGTGTGGACAATTAATGTGGTAAACAAAAATTATGACAAAGTATTTAACAGACTCTCAGTTTCATACTCACAAGTACAGTAGCATAGGTCTCAAATTTCTGAGGGAAAACACCAAGTTTCTCTGAACAAAAAACTCAGCAAAACTGAAATTTTGTATGATGGTCTTCTCATGAAGGATATTTTAAACTATATTATTACCCTATTTTGAGTCAAGCAGTTAGAAATAGGAGATGACTAAGTTTATTTAGGGTAAACTAAACATTAGTAAATAATTTTTTGACGTACTTGGAGAGATCATTTTGCACCAGCATGCGGAACAATGTTGGAGCACCGACCAGGATGTCAATTGGGAATCTGCAGAGAGTCTAAAGGGTTAAACAACAAGAAGGATGTGTGAAGCTCAGACAAAATCTGCCTTGGGGATGTACAGGACACAGGTGAGACAGAAAGGAGAAGTACATTTGCCCCCTAGGTAAAAGCATCACACCCTCTGTTAGCTGAGGAACCCTCCTGCAGTTGGTGCAATGTGCAGAGATTGTGTATTTGATTACAAAACTCCCATGCTCACACATCTACCTCACAACAGGACTCCAAAGCTTGGGGCATGGCTGGAATAGTTTCTCCTCTATCTACATCACAGGGAGATGTTCACTTACATCTTGGCCAGTGTGGGCGGAAAAACATTTCATTTCTGCATTTATACCCACTAATATTATTTCCACAGTCACTAGAATGAATGGCAGGCATTTAATGCTGCTTTTGGATGATTTTTGTTCATCTGCTCACCAGCTATGAGTAGAATGGATTGTATGTTTGCCCGCTTCTGTATACATTAAAAATGAAAGTTGCAGCTTTACACAACAAATACAATATCTCAAACACTGCTGTAAACACAATTTTCATGAAACCTGTCAATAATTGATTTTGGCATGCTTTCTGCAGATGAATCCATTTCCATGAGTTTTTCTCTTACATTTAGGATGACTGCTGAGTCAGTCTGTGGTAGGTTATGTACAAAGATGCACGATCCAAAAACCCAGGGATCAAAAAATGATGCTATTGAAGTTAGTATCCATCCTGTGTCTGCTGTGTTCCATATCATCTCAGAGGGAGTCAAATCCAACCAGTACCTGATAGAACAGAAAAAAAAAGAAAAGAAAAGCAAAGATAATGAAAAATACCCAGAAAGAGGGTAAGAGGAATTCATTGGAAGACTGAGACACTGGGGTGATCCTAGTCCCTAGCAATTTTATGGGGTTTTTACTCTGATTTCAAAGGGAGAAAGGCTGGGGATGTACACTGGTATTTATTATTCAGTAATTTTTTACAATAGTTCTAGTCTATGCAGCTTCAATTACCTTATGTTCAACCAGGCTTTGCTCTTCCATACCTTTCACTTAAAAGGGGTCTGAAACCAAGACTACCCTGGGAATGTTGAGTCATCTTTGGGGAACCTGTAGTTCCACTGGTAAAGAAGATCATCATTGGGTCTTGAATCCTTGTTTTGATGCAAGAATGGTCAGCAGATTGGTTTCTGTAAAGAGGAGAATGTGATTATAATTTATGCAGTTGATGTAAATGAGTGCTTGTGGGAACAGGTCTGCTTTGTCCTCATGACTGCAGTGGCACTGTCATACTCACTGGTACAGCTCAGTGAAGTTCAGCCATCCCTCCCTGCTGCCTTTGGACACCATTAGCTTGGTTTTCAGGTGCTGGCACTGGGGTGCCACTGAGTCCACTGCAGGAGCCAGTTTGTCAGTGGTAATGATGCTCTTGGCCTTTGATGCCTGGAGTCGGTACAGTATGTCTTTGGCTGATAACTGGGATGTTCCTGGAATTACAACAATTCCTGGGAGAGAGATAAAGTTAGTTCATGCTGGCATTTTTTTACCTCTGATTATTTTCTAAGAATCTAAGCTATTAACTATTCCCAAACTGATCTCCAAGGCGGATTTGCCCTGGTGTTCCCCAGCCAAACAGCTAGATTGGATTAATGCAGATGCCTGTGCTCTCCTGTCAGGAATGAAATGAGGACCTGTCTGGTGACTTCCATGGTTCTTCCCTGCCTTCTGGCATCTTCTTGCCCACTGCATGAGCTACCTCTCCTATGGCTCCTAGTGAAAACCCTTCAGGACTGCCTGGCAGTTAGTCCACTCACTGGGTTATTACACTATTTTACCTTGATAAACCATAACTGTTCTTGATCCTCTCAGCCGATTTGCAATGACCATTTCACATCACTGACCTGCTCGCAGACAAGCCACCTTGACCAGCCACCATTCTGGAATTCGTGGTAGGATCAGGATAAGCCTGTCTCCCTTCTGCAGTCCACATTCTTTAGTCAGCACATTGGCCACTTTCCGAGACAGGAGCCCCAATTCCTCAAAGCTCCACTTCACTTCTTCTCCTTCACCATTTATCCACCAGAAAGCAGGGTTTGATGATCTCTTTCCAGCCTACAAAACATAGAAATTCAAACAAAAAGATTTTCTTCTGAATGACCATGAGATAATAATGCACAGACATCTGTAAATTATGGAAGATCTCAGTATTTGACTGGCATTTTTTTTTTTCTTGTCCTTAAAGGATCAAGATTTGCTATTCATCAAGCTCAGGTATTCCCAATAGATTCTTCTTTTCTGAACCTGAAATGTTTACCAGACCCAAGTCCTAGTCTGGATCCTATTTCAGTGTAAGCCTCATACTGTGCATTAATGCTTCTACAAAATAATAATAAAAAAAGCAAGAAAGAATGAACTTTTGTGTAATTTCCTAATGCAGATTTGATTTAGCAACCGATTGTTTTCATAAAGAAGAAATCCCAGATTATTCCAAATGAAATTTAAAATTAAAGTATTTCATTGGCACAAGAGAAAATCACCTACCTTTTCAATCTCAGACCATTTGTCCAGTACATCACTTGCAAAGTTAAAGTACTTTGGTATCTCCTGTTTGCCCTGCCTGATGGACTCATACTGGGAATATACATCAGAGGAAAGTAGCCTGGGATGTCCAAGGAAAGTCCTATTAGGAGGCTTCAGAGTCCATAAAAGTTTTAGACTCTGTAATTTAAACAGTAACTTCATGGCAGAAGATTATGTGTCCAGATGCTGTAGACTATGTAAGAAAATTGCACCGTTGTTGCTACGAATCCTGAAAAAACAAACAAAAACCAAACCAACAAAAAAAAAAATAATATTGAGATTATCCAAAGACAATCCAGTTACGAGTTAAGGAGTTCTTCATTAAAGTCACTTAGGCTAGTCAGAGCCATACTGAGGATTTCAAAACACTAATTAAATGTTAAGTATCCTATCTTCCTTTCTCATATTTTTAATTTTTCAATTAATTGCCTACAACTCTCCATAGTAAAACACAACATCAGATGTTATTGTTTGCATTAGAAGAATGTTCCTGCTTCATACACTCAGTGCCTGATTCTCTTTTTTCTTTTTTGCATGTTTCCAAACGACTTCCATCAAGAATCTCACTGCTTTAGCCTCAGCAGTTGCTGACTGATTCATCCATACATCACATCCACCCCAAGAACCTTCACTTGGTTATGTAGCCCCTGAGTTTGATAGAGACTTTTCTGCTCATTTCACTGACCTGTCTGCTGTGAGAGACTGAGAGCTGCTGGGGGAGATCCTCTTCACTCATGTCACTCACCTTTCAGGACATGCTTCTCATATGAGGCACTGTACAGATCAGCTGTTCCCTGGAGATGTGAAACCTGGGCACTCCTTCATCAAGGTTTTGGAGTGAAATCCTTCTGACTTTATTGCTCACTTCTGGAGTAGTGAGGAGAGAATGTGGCACAAAACAGAGCAAGCAGCAGAACTTTCTGTGGAGTAACTTTTTTCTTGTAATCATTTACACCATTGTTAATTGTGCATAATTTGCACCTTAACCTAAAGCATTTTGTGTCTTCTTTTGCCTCAACTTTAACCATTTAAGTACATCACAAATTCATCATGATGAAGGGAAGCATGAAAAAGAAATATCTTTTTCCTTCCACTCTGAAAGAATTTGAGAACGTTACAGTGCTAGTTATTGACAAGAATATAGCAATGTGCTGCTGATACCCACCACAGGACAAAGATTATTTTTATTAATTTCTCTTTTATTTGTATGTATCAAAGAATTGTAGTTACACTTTTTTTTTTTTAAGGAAGCTGTTTATACAAATTTCAGTTAAAGAATTAAACCTTTGTATGCACTTGAGTCTGCCCTTTCTCTTTCTCATTCCACACTCTGAATTACTTGGAACTTCATCCTTCAGAAAATTTGTAGGTCAATGGCAAAAATGATCCTCAAGCCATAAGAGTGTTTTCTACTTTTTCTTCCACAGTTTTTTTCACCAGTGTTTCCAAGTGTTCTGGGAAATAAACACATGCAATGTATGATGTTTTATGGTTGGTACAGGTAAAGGAATATTTCTCTCCTTGTTTTCTTGATCATTTTTGCTCTTTTTTTACATTTGCCCACTCTTTCTTCCTTAGAACATTTCTCTGGATTTTCCCAGTGGTTGTCTTTGGCAGATCCTTAACAAACTCTATCTGAAAGGCAAAAAAACATCCTGGTTAAATTCCCAGCTGAAAAGAAGACATGTTTTCATTATGGTTGTGGGTAAAAGGATGAGAAGCTGCACAGCCAGAGCTGGGATGATGAAATGCTGACTGAATGCCTTGCCCATCTGAGCTGCTGTAAACCCCAGTACTCCATGACAGAAACACTGGGCCCTCATGAAGCAAAATTTCATGACCACTGCCTCCCCCCAGGTCCTTTCTAGCACACAGAGCCAACCCAAGGCTACAGCTGCAACAGACCCTGACATCCACTTGTATTTTATGTAGCTCTGGTTGGAGTGTTTGTCAGGATGCTGATGGAAAAGAGCTGAGGCAGGACAAAAAGTGCTCAGTTTGTGGTACACTGAGAGAACCTGTCTTTTTGCTCTGTACTTACCTTCCTTGGATACTTGTAAGGTGCAGTCACCTTCTTGACGTGTTGTTGAAGTTCTAGAGTTAATTTTTCTGGATCATGGGATACAAAAGCAGGAGCTAAAACAATGAAGGCTTTGACTACCTGTGCCACAAAAATGAAAGGATTGCATCAACTTCCAGAGGGGGCAGTAAGGGAATACATTTGTTGAGAAAAGTGAGTTAAGTTAAAATTCAAAATGGCTTAATGTGAGCTTTTTCTTTAATTTCCCTTTTCATTGGCTGTTTATTACAGAATGCTAAAGCAGAAATTTTTTTTCCATATTTCCACCTCTTTTTCCCTTAACATTATGTCCTACTAAAGCTGAAAATCTTGTCTCTGTGGCTCAAAGAAGTGGTGCAATATTGGAAAATATAAAATAAAAATTAAACACTCTGGATGTCATTGCTACTGTGCACTGACAAAATGAGAAATAACCGAAATTTCATTGCTTAGACAAAAACATGTCATTATTAGTCTGAAAAGCCAAACTATTTTTCCACATATAAAACCTGTAAAGAAATAGTTCTGATAGTCTAAGATCTATTAAGAAATGCATTTTAAAAAATTTAACCCATTTAATTTCAAAAATCCACAATACACTGAATTCCAAGGAAGCCGAGTACATAGAGGGATATTGATGTTTAAAAGAAAGAGCATTTCTTTTACATTTTTTTCCTTTTTTTGTCTTACCTCCCCTCGCACTGGGTCGGGGCTGCTGACAACAGCCACCTCTGAGACTGCTGGGTGCTGGATCAATGCACTCTCCACCTCAAAGGGGCCGATGCGATACCTAGGGGAGCACAAGGACAGCTCAGCCCCAGCAGCGTGGGTCACTCCATGGCTCCTTCCAGGCTGCACCTCATGAGGCAAATCTGAAAGGAAATGCCTTACCCAGCAGAATTAATGATATCATCAGCTCTCCCAACAAACCAGACATAGCCCTCTTCATCCATCGTGCCTCTGTCCCCAGTGAGATAAAAGTCTCCACGCAATGTAGCAGCAGTTTTCTCTGGATTATTCTGGCAATGATCAAACATTTCAGGAAAGGTATCTGATTATTAGTGAAAGTTGCAGTGGTGCAAAAAATGATAAAAATAATTGTTTAAGTTGTTCTCAAAATGTGTTCAATACTGTTTTATATCTTCAACTAAAAAACCCAGAGCCATGTTAATTATCAGTTTGATGCCTGAAGTATGTGACAGGTGGAAAAGAGCACTACACACTAAAGAGTGTATGTAGAGATTTCTGTTCTAGAGAGAAAAGGTTGTGCTCTATTGAAATGTCCATCCATCACAGCACATGTGTAACCCACTAATATGTGTAATCCACTCTGTTCAGGGAAATGATTCATCATTGCAGGGGGTTGCCACCATAATCTCCTGTCAAAAGGAACTATTTACCCTTAACTGACAGGACCAAAACTCAGATGAGGTCACATGCAGGAAAAAACTTCATTGTTTGCATTGACCTATAGGATCTCTAGATACAGTGTAACCTCTTGGTTACCCAGGAAAACACTGACAACAGCAGACATAGTGAAAACCAGAAGTTATAGTATTGAACTTGTAGAAGTTTCTTATCCCATAATTATACATTTTGCAAGTTGTTTTTTGAGGGTGCTATGAATATCCAAATATTAGAGGGGTTAAGAAAAGGATTAAAAACAGATAGGTCCCCCAAAGCTTACTCATTATGACAGTTTAATTGCAGGGGAGCATAGCTGTATG
>VZTB01007715.1:4639-26847 GCA_013397245.1 Thryothorus ludovicianus
AAATTTTTTAATTTTTAAATTTTTTGTTTTATTAATTATATAAATCGATGAAGAAAAGCATCCTAGTTACAATGCCATTTTAGAGAACATCTCCATGAAACCTTCTAGAAGTAATCAACTATACAGTTTGCCTGGAGTACAGTTAGAAGAATTCCCCTACTTTTTTTTTTTCTCCTGAACATTGTAGTACTGCTTTTAAAATCAGTATTAATTCCTGATACATTAATAGAACTCTGATGTTAACTCCACCTCCTTCAGCACCATAATGCTGAAATAAAGTCTTTATGAATGGACTCCAAAATTTTTATTTCAGAGTGTATTTACTCACAGCTATACATTGTCAAGTATGTAAGCCATCATTCCTTTCTGTTAGCTTTTATATAATTCACAGTTAAGCATTCTTCATTTAAAGCCTCAGGTGGCCTTCAAAACTTGCACAATATAAGAATAGAAAGCAAAACAGAAAATTCTATAAAATCCAAGGGCTGTCATTTCTTTACTTGAAATACTATTAGTGTTTCTTAAAGTGTAGTATAAATTTTAGACACAATAAAATCAGACACCTAGGGGATATATAAATACCTGAAAATGCATTAGTTAGTTTTCAGCCTTTGTCATTATGTCAAAATTAAAGACATTTTTTCAGCTACTATACCAAATGAACATAAGATGCAAAACTAGGTGACCTCTCTTTCCAGAAATCAAGTCCCTCCTGAGTGTGTTTAGTAAGCCTTTACCACATAACATTTTTTGAATCTCTTGAACTCTATTTGAAGTTATAAATAAATAAAGAAGATAATTAAATTACATTCTGATGGAGCTTCAGATGAATGTCTGTTCCTCTCAGAAAACTGACACAAAGGCTTTAGTATTCATTCAAGGCTTGCAATATTCATTGTAAAATTCCCCTTGATGTAAAGTTCCCCAATTCCAGTTGTTGAGGGTGCCTATATAAAACACCAAAAATAAAAAGAAAATCCTTAATTCCCCAAATTTGGGACCTTATCCATAAGAACTGCTTCAAAGCATAGATTTGAATGTAGTATTAAGAATACCTAATTCAAGACTTACTATATATATTCTAGATCCATATGTGAGAAAATTATTCTATAGACAAGAGAATACTGACCTCCTTTTGCTACAGTTTATAAATATGGGATACTGAGGGTAGAAACTTGGTTTATTAAAAATGAGATTGAATTATGGTTTATTACTGCTCCATGATTACTGGATTATTTGAGATTATTGTGTAAAATCTGTTCATATAATTAAACAAATAATTACTGAGTTATGAATTAATGACTTTCATTTCTCTTCATAAAACCTCTTCATGAAGCCAGTTTCATTCTTCTGTTATATAGAAACTAGGATTAGCAGCCAAAAACATTGGTGATCAGGACTCAAGCACCTTTCACCATTTCAGTAAATTTATTTTTTTTTTAAACTTCTAGACTATTTACATGGTTAACACTCACTTCATTTTAGAGTTTAAATTTCACTACTAATGTAACCACTTAAAAATCCCTTATAAAAATTAAACGCCTACAGACAGTGTTGGTCCTGCTTATCTAGGAAACCTTTCTATTTTCTTTAGAAAGCTAGACTTTGCTTGTTGCAGGCATATGTGAAGAACACTTTAAGAAACCCCAGAGTAGCAGCACTATTTTGGAAGAAGGAAAGAAGTGCTACACACCACACAACCTACAATGATCATTTGATGTGAATAATACAAAAACAATGCAGTCCAGGGATTGACACAGAATAGATGTTATATCCTTTACTGTAAGTCTTTGGTCTCTTTTTTCTTTTTGAATTCAGCTGTCTCCCCAGGAGGTGGCTGTAAACCTGTGTACAACACTGCAGCCTTACTGGCTTTAGAATTACACGGGGGGCATAGGAGAATATTCACAATATAAACCAGACAGCTGAGTCAGACATGAGCTGCTATAAGTCTTGCTCTCGAATATTTTATTAAGTTTTCTGTCTTTCCACTTCTTAACATTGCAGTCACCTAAATAAATTCTAGGAAAAAGAACACTGGAAAATACTTCATGATAACAAAGCCAAAGTTTATTCCACATCTTAAGAGGACACCACCATTGCTATTACAAAGCCATGTAGATTACAAAAATAATCTAACTAACACATCTGGGGCATACTTTTATTTTCAATTTACCTCAGAGATATGTAAAAAAAAATTAATAACTTCTCAGCTAACTTCCATTTTATTTTGCCATGCTTACATATGTATAGTGCTACGCGTGACATTCTCTTACAGAACAACAATTACTATACAGTTTCAGATTTTGTGAGGTTTTTCTGCATGTTTAGTTTCAATAGACAATGAGCTACCTGGAACTACATGATCAGCCACAGAAATGTACAAATTTACAATTCTTTTTCAAATTTTCGTCTTTCAACAAAGAGCAGATGTGAAAATATGCTGACAACAAGGCCAATTTCAAAATTTTTATTAACTTGTAAAATCAGAATCTAACCAAAGCTTACTTGACAAATTACATTGTCAGTAGTTGATTATACATAAAAAAAATCATCAAAACTCAAGTGCACTGAAGACATTATTCCCAGAAAATCTCTGAGATAAAAAAAAATCTTATAACTTATTATTCACAGTTACTATTTCAAATCTATAGTTTATCAAGGTAAAAAATTAGCAGCAATGTATGCAAAAATAATTTTGCACTTTCAAAAGCTTCATCTATGTGTGTACATCTATAGGGCAGCAAGAAACAGGTGTGAACAAAATTTATCTTGATGCATCCACAGCTGGATGTTAGACTTCTGCATAACTACATATTTAGTAAAGATTTTTTACTTCTACTCAAAAGTGATAACAATGCCAACACAAGCTGACCTAGCAAACACCTTGCATTCGATTGACTAAATGTATGCATTCATTTTAGATTATGTGACTGATTATATAAAGAAAAGACATGCACTACCCTAAACTACATTCATAAACAATTCTTCACCTACATGGCCAGAATAAAAGAAAAAATAATTAAATAAAATAAGGTTTCATTTTTTAAATTTGATAACTGCTGTTTCTGCGTTCTCTGATAATTTATATGAGTATGGAAACAAGGACAGAAAAGAAGGACTATAAAGGGACATTTTAAAACTTTTAAAAATATCTGGGATATCTAGTTTAACTATGATTCTATAAGAGAATTTTTATAATAATAATAATAGGAAGAAGAAGATGAAGAAGAGGAAGGAGAAGAGGATGAAGAAGGAGGAGTAGGAGGAAGAGGAGGAGGAGGAAGNGCAAGTACAATGTGAGAGTCTTTGGCTCAGATTTGGTAGATCTCTAGTCTGACTTTACCACATAATTTTGCTCCAGTTTGCACCCAAATCATGAAATGGAAAATATTCTCAATATCTATCTGACTTTTAATTTCACCAGCAGCCCTCAGATTCACCTGAATTAGTTAGTTATGGTACTGTGTAAAGTGCAGGGACAAGATTTTGATGCTAAAATTAACACAGACCCACCTGGGGAACTCCACAGGGGGTGAGAACTGATAAAAGGATGGCAAGAAGTATGACATGGGCCAAGCTCCGCTATCATAGATTTAAAATCTGCTGAGCTCACACTTGATCCTACAGTGGTGACTGCCAACCTCTTTCTTTTTCTTTCTTTCTCTTTCCCTTTCTTTTCTTACCTTCCTCTTCTCAAAATACATTGCAAGCCAGACAAAAAAAAATCCAGCCAATGCCTTGCTAAGTGCATTATTCTGTCTGGTTATTCTAAAGTTTGCTAAGTGAAAGCTTTTCAAGTGCCTTATTCTGTCTGCATGCTCTAAAGTTTGCAAATAAAAATCATTTGTTATTGACCTTATGAGATTTTTTTCATTTCTCCTCCACACTGCCCAGTGTAAACCCTTACCTTACAGAGTACAATGGGCATTACAGGCATTTCTTCCAAAAGCCTATCAACAACTACACAGGAACTGCACAGACATCATCTAATTGCCTGTACTGACACTTGGAAATTACTGCCTATCACTTTTTAAGTACTGTGTCACTAAACCCACTATATTATAAAGAGCGTTATTACAAAAATTGTGTCATTCATTTAATAATACTAGCACACTCTGAAGTACAATTGCATTTTCAAAAGAAGGAAATTGTCACTGGTTTTGTAAATTAATTGGAGCAAATAATTCGACATTTGGGAAAAGAAAAAAAATCTCAATATAACCCGTAAACCAGACATATCTAAAATAAGCCACACTCACTAACTTCCTGTTTTGTTTAGCTGTTAAATAAAGAGAATGTTTAATACCTCTTTTGGAGTGATTCAGAAGTGTTACCGACAGGAAAGGCTTTATAAAGGGAAAACCCTGTGATATGGCTCAGGCCTGCTAGTTAGGCCAAGTGGAAGGGAGCTATGGGAGAGTGACTCAGCTGGAATAGGGGTAGAGAGATGTGAGAGACATGAGAGATGTGCTGCATGACCACTGCACGTGCATATCGTGGTGTTTGGTGGTTGGTTGACTTGGGCTTACTGGGCCTTAAAACTATGTAAACCAATAACTGGCCAACTGCTTGAAAAATACAGGTTTTTGGCACTAAAGAGCACTCCTTTGCACCTGCCTGGGGTCCCTATATAGCTCATTATCAGAAGAGTCTCATAGTGAAAATTTTTATTGCTAGTGTGTGTGGTCTAATATTTTAGTTCAATTGCAACAGGAAGCTCTGGTTGTGTTTTGTGCTTCAGAAACTATGTTAGCAGAAAACAGAACTCTTAATTAAATATACTTCTGTTTCTCAGCCTTGGATTCTCTGAATTGTTGTCTCCCTCTGTAAGCAATTCTGTAACTACCACTGGCTCTTTGAGTTATTGAAGGCAAATACTGTTAACTCAGTCTTAAGTCAGAGCATCAGTGAGCAACTCTTTGAGAAAACTTGCAATGGTTCGATGATGCATTAATTTTGGGATGACAGATACTTATAGGTCCCACATCCAATTTGTGTAAAATTCATTAGAGCTGTAATAGTTCAGAGAGATAACAAACTCAGAAAAATAAAAACACTTCTAAGTATATTAACTGAATTTCCACTTCTGTAATAAGACACTATCTAACAAATATTCAGATGACTGTCACACTTCAAATCTAGTGCACCTGGATGCAGACTCATTTTCAGGGACAAAGTGAAACTACTTCTTTTTTACAGTTACCATCTCACTCAATATAATGCGTCTTCTTGCTGCATCTATCCATTGCAGAACATGTTCTGAGTCTGCTCTAGTGGTAAATCATTCTTAAATAATCTAAGTGCCTATAAAGTTGAAGTGCAAAATGTTCTTCATGAAGAATTGAACCATTCAAGTCTTTGGGTCTGACCATCTAACAAAACCAGAATTTTTTTTCCTCCACTGAAAGCCTTAAACTTTTACACTTAAATCCAATAAAGAGCCACCTTTAAAAGGACTTCTTATAAAATTCTGCTTTAATAAGGGTAACATTCTATAGCACGAAATATAGGAAATATAGTAACAAAGACATTACTTACATCTAGTATTTAAACAAAACTGGAAACAATTAAATGTGAATAATTAGTGGCTGAATGTTGCTGTAAAGACTGCTTAAAATTTCTCAGTATCCACAAAACAGTTCCTTGATTTGACTAATTTCTTTTAAATGAGTATTATAGATCAGTCACACGCATCTGTTGAAACCCAGCACATTCCTCAATGCTGGTCTCAACATAATTTATGCTGAATCTTTAACATTCTGTTGCCTTCACGAAATGGAAAACATTTGATACTGAAAATTAATTATGATTTTCAACTTCTTGAAATCATGCTTTAAATGTCCAAATACTGATGTTTATAACTTGAAAATATAATATATCAGCTACTTAGAATGAAGACAAAGAAACACCTCTACAGATTCTGATTAAATGTATCCAGTTTCAGCTCTGAATAAAATCCTGCAAAACTTTACATAGCTTTTCACCTACAGTTATACTATCCTAACTTTACTTCCACTTTATATAGAAATACATAAATCCTATCCTATATTGCAGGTTCTCTCATTTTATTTGTGTCTGGCCTACAGTTAAATACCTGTTTAAAAGCATCTCAAATATATTTTCTGCCATTTTGTCACATCTTTATTATTAAGTCTCCACAATAGCATTGTATATAGAAAACAGAAAATACCTATAATGAGAAATATTGAAATATCATGCTTTCTTAGTAAAGCAGCAAAAAACTCCTAGAGACTCTAAGAAACTATTCATACTCTAAATTTCAGATTACAAACAATTTGAGAGATACATATCAGTGACATGTTAAGAAGAGCTCTTCCATTTCTCCGTGCTTTATTGAGGTTGTTACTGGCCTTGTGATCTCTGAAACCTACACTTTTTGAGCACCTATAAAACCAGATATGTAAATAATGTGGAGAACATAGCAAAAACCAATGGAAATATATTAGTAGTTTCTTTTCAAATCTGTACTTATGTAGCACTAGAAATTAAATATAAAAAGACAATATAATGCTTTAATATACAGTAGAATTCCTCAAATTTTGAATAAAGAATAATTAAACGCCTTTTTATTTTATAACATTTGAAGTTGCAATTTCAACTTACAACTTTTACTTTAAAAACTTAAAGCAAATTTACTTTTCATGTGTTTTAAATGACACCATAAGTGTATAAAGATCATTAGTACATGTTACAGTAGAATAGGCTTTGAGGGTCTATGTTTTATGCAGATAAAGAGAAATTGACTGTTTTAACTTGTGAAAGGATTCTCTCTGGTAATTGTGAATGAAGCTTTCCAGGATGTATATATTTCACCAGATGTGCAGAAGCAGTTTCATGAGGCATATTTTAATACTCAGTAGAGATATCTATAAAAATAAATGTTAAAACTGCTGTAGGAACCATTTCTAGGCTATAAGTCCTGGGAATTGCAATGTCACTTCACAGCGAAGCCCCAGCTCAAAGAAGGGTACAAGGAACATTAGCAGGCTATATTTATCTTCCCTCTATAAAAACAACAGTAATTCTATATGTAGATATAATCAAGGTAATATTTATATTTTGTCTGTCAAGCTGTTGTTTTTTTTTTCTCCCAGGCTGATCTGGACTCTGAATTAAAGGACTATACATACTGTGCATTCCAGTTCCAGAGCATGCAGAAATTCCCAGCACATTTTATGAATTTTAGTGAATGATTTTCACTTTATTAACATTGAAATGGACAGTGCACAATCAGTCTGGCAATAAAGAAAAGACTAAACTGTACAGCAAATTTCGGGATAGAAATCAGTAGATTGCATAAAAAGATTGCATAATTTAATTTACATAGCTGCGGATATTTTTTCCCAATTTGTATGGGCTCAGTCTGGAAGTCTAGCAAAATCTTCCTGGGACAGTAACTTTTCCTGTAAAGTGCAAATACATATAGACTCACAGAGACATCTGATTAGAGTACCTTAAATAATGTTTGCTTTTATTGTTTGGCCATATGACCTTCATTCTGCAATAAAAATAATGAATAACACTACTGACCACTACTTTATGACTGTCCATGTATAGAAATCATACTCCTTACATATCCGCCTACAGCATGATGATGTAAATTTTCATCAGAACTTCATGAGTAAAATGTCATTGAAATCAGCTTTTCATTTTATTTGTCTAATTTCAATCTCTTAGTTTCATTTACCTGTAGTAAGCTATTGATTTCTTTGAAAGTACCCACCATATTCCAGATTAAAAAATATTTCAGAAGCTACTCCTAAACTTTTTTATACCTTATTAATTGTCTATTTGTTATGTCTGCATAAACTATTGATATACCTTTGCTGTTGTGACTGCAGCACAAGTGGATTGTACTCAACACAGCTATGATCTATCCGACTACTCACAGAAACAGAACTGCCTCTGCAAGGACATCCAGTATTGAGCACAGAGGTTGCAATTTCATTCCTCTCATTAAGCAAACTGGTGAGACTAAAGCTAGATCACTTATCAATACATGTGTTGCAATCACACCTCTGGATTTCATTGCAAATTTAGACTGAAGAACTGCAGTTGGCTACAAAGTAATCCAATACAGGAGTGAAACAAGGTCTAAGAAAATAACTAGAATAAAGAAACTGCACTGGAAAACTAAGCTGTTGCAAAATCAACCCTTATATTGCTTGTAAGACTTGTTTCAAATCAATCAAAATAATGACGTTCATAAATCATTAAAAATCATGAAAGAGCAGACGTTGCCGAAAGAAATAGTAAGTTTGGGGCTATTAATTCAATCTAATTGCATTAGCTACATTTTACTTGACATATTCCTTGTCTTCTAACTAGTTTGTGTTCTTATCAGGCTTGTCTTGCTGGTTAGCACAGAACCAGCTATTAGCTCTTCTCTTTTGTACAGGTCAATAGATTTTGTGGGAACTTGATCCTACTGTGACAGGTTGCCATTCAGCAGGACTGCAGCCACCATTTAAATGGACTGCTACCACCAGCCTGACCCACGGGGTGTCAGGTTCTATCCTGACTCTGTCAGTATAGGCCAGTGTTTCTGTACTATTGCCCTTACTTTAATCTTCCTATTAAATTGTAGTTCTTGGACTACTAGTTCTGTAGACTTGGAACTCCCAATGGTTTGCTTTCATATGAGTACAAACTTTCAGTTAGTTTCTTTTCTTTCTCCGTGTAATTCCATTGTAAAAGGAAAGATGTCCCTTCTGTTTTAGTCACCATTGTACCCAAAAGTTGCATATTCTTTCAGAACAGTTATACCAGAAAGGGAAGAAATTGTTCCATGCACAGTAACCAAGTCAGACAAAATACTTTCCAAGACTTCCTGAAATATGCATCAATTTAAATCAGATTTTTGTTCTGGCTCTGGCCACAAAAATGCCAAAAATTACTTCTCCAATGGTACAGCAATCAATTAAGGATGAATTACTCACAGAAAGTTTTTCCTAGAAATTTTTTTCCATGTCTGCACTAGGTCAAGTGAGTAAGAATTTGTATCTAGGCAGAAAAGAAGAGACAGATTGTAATTGCAGGCCAGCATCATGGAAGGGTCCTGTTTGCTTTAAATGTAGGGCCCTCATGCTGTATAACACAAACTTGATCCTTGATTCAAGAAAATATGTGAAGATATAAAGCAGATGGGAAGGAGATACTCATCTCCACACCTGCCATTCCCACTGCAGCCCATGCCTCCTCCATTTCCAAAGCAGAAAATATTAGCATAGTTTAGTATCATTTTTGCAGAAGGATTATTTTAAAGGGAAAAATTAAATCATAGAATCATAAAATGCTCTGGGTTGCAAGGAACCTTAGAGATCATCTTCTTCCAAACCTCCTGCCTCACTAGACTAGGTTGGTTAGAGCCCCATGAAGAGTGGCCTTGATGGGGCATCCATAGCTCCTTTGGACAGCCTGTTGCAGGGCCTCACTACTCTCACAGTAAAGAATTTATTCCAAATATCTAAACTAAGCCTACTGTCTTTCAGATTGAATCCATTCCCCCTTGTCCTTTGCTACAAGCTCTTGTAAAAAGTTGTCTCTCCATCTTTCTTTTAGGATCCCTTCAGGTACTGGACAGTTGCAGTTACCCCAAAGCCTTCTCTTCTCCGGTTTAAACAATCCCAATTCTGCCTTTCTTCCATTTCCTCCTCTTCTGGACTCACTCCAGCAGTTCCGTGTCCTTCCTGTGCTGGTTCCCCAGAGCTGGATGCAGGGTTCCAGGTGGGGTCTCACCAGAGCAGAGCAGAGGGGCAGAATCCCCTCCCTCCCCTGCTGCCCACGGGGCTCTGGATGCAGCCCAGGACATGTTTGGCTCTCTGGGCTGGCAGTGCCCATGGCTGGGTCATGTCCAGTCTCTGACCCACAGCATCCCCAAGTCCTTTTTGCCAGGCAGCTCTTGACCTGTTCATCCCCAGCCTGTGTTGTGCTGGGAGTTGCTCTGACCCAGGTACAGTATCTTGTACTTGCTGTTTTAGACCTCGTGAGATTCACAAGGACTCAGTTCTTGAGCTTGTCCAGGTCCTTCTGGATTCTATCCTATCCTTCAGGTCTGTCAACCACACCATTCAGCTTGGTGTCGTCTGCAAATTAGCAGAGGGCACACTCAATCCTTCCATCTGTGTCATTAATGAAGATATTAAATAACATTTGCTCCAATAGAGACCTCTGAGGTTGCGTTGTAAAAGCATTAGATTTTCACAATGAAGAATCCATAATTCATGTGGTTTCATTTCCTCTCTTCCCTATTCACAAATTTTAGCTTTATCTAGTGAAAGGAGTCTGAATTATTTCTGCCTGTTTGCTGCCAAGGGATTTTGTAAAGCCCCTACATTTGAATCATTAAAAACTTTGTAGGTCAAACTTTTTGATTTTGTCCTCAGGCCAAGTACTGACAAACTGTTAATTAAAACTGCAATTAAATAAGTTGAGCTAGTATGTTTTGTCGTGGGAAGTAAACTTTAAAAATGTAATATATTCAGTATATTAATTGTTCTAGCAGAATAATAATGACCATTTAAAACCATTTTATCCATGTAATATCAATGTTATTAATTTAGTTTTCTCTCCCAGAGTATATCAAATATGTTTCCAGAAATTATTATGACCATCAAAATGCAAAGACACAAAGAGAGAAAACAAATAATATTTAAAAAGCTTAAAAAGCTTTTAGAACCTGTAGAATTTTTTTTTTAATTCTTTACTAAAATAAACTGGTTTTGTTGGTAGCAACACACCTCTTGGGCTGGGAAACATTTAAAATACTAGTTGTATATATAATGAGGAGCAAGACATTAGATTATCTGGGGCCTGACTTTGAAAATTCAAAGAACCTGTGACATTATATGAAGTTAACAATCACAAAAAGAAATTTTGGAAACATCTTTAAGTGTGGTTTATTATAGCCGTAGACATTTAACTTACCTTTATGGAGAACATCTATTTGGTTATAGTCTATCATATGCTATGGATGAAATAAAACATCTTTTCATTTATGACAAACATTCCTTTATTGTCTTGCAGTTATATTATCCTACTGGTTTCAAGACTAATTGAAACTCCTAAAAATATCTGTCTTGTGTCACCACTAGTGAAGGCATCACAAACTAGGAACACAGGATTTTTTTAACTAAGCATATCAGCAGACCATGTCAGTGTCCATTTTGTTTAAAAAAATAACAACTGACATGTTAATTTGAGAAATTAATTTGAGTAATTTTGAGTAATTTTCAAGGCAAGAAACGAATTATTGAGATTTTTTTAGCCAAGATGGAGTTGCATTGTGTCAAACTCAACATTAAGAGTGACAGGAAATTTATGATCGCACAAGCACATTGAAACAAATGTGTTACTTGCTTGTGGTACTTGCACCAGCACTCCAACCCTGATGAGAAGCAAAGACTCTAGACTAAACAAGCGTCAGCACAGCTCACAAAATATAAAAATGGACAAACCTTAAGTTCACGGCACTCAGAAGTAAAAATTATTTAACAGCTTACTTAACAATTTCATATATCTGTTTCTAGTCAATTTCTTGAGTGTGTTGGACCAAACAGCTTACAAATTCTTACATGTTTTCAGAATGCAGTAATAAAATTAAGGAAAATAATAAAATTGTATTTAGATCAAAAAGTAAATGATCCATTAATAGCAAGAGTGAATTTAACATTAGGAACAACTGACATAGGTGATCAGGGAGACAATGAAGACTGTTAGTCTGCTACACATGACTGTTACTTTTACATACACATGAGAAAGAATTGTTCAAATCAGTTTTGGCTGTAGCAATCACAAGATGCTGGAGTTTTTGACATACCGAGAAAAGGGAAGAAGCTAAACAGTAGGACCACAACCCTGCTTGTAAGTGTACCATGGAATATGGTCCTGGAGAGAAGATTCTCAGTGGATTAGAGAGCATTTGAAAAAACTGTGATTTAATCAAATCCATGAGACCCGGCGAGAAATACCTACAAGTACCAAGGGCATTGTTCAAGGACTCTGTGAGGTTACTGTGAATTCTCTCTAAAACACGGTAGAGATTAGGGTATATTTCTAAGGACTTGAAGATAGAAATATCACTACTAGGACAAGAATGAAGGTCCAGGGAGATAATAGTCCATGAGCCCCACCTGGACTACTGAAACATGATGGAGAAAATAATCCCTAAAATAATTTTAAAACACAGAAGAACAAGAAGGTGATAATGAGTTGGGACTTACAAAGGGAAAGATGGTCCTGATAACATCCTGCAGTGAAAACATGGACTTGATGGACATGGGAGTAGGCTGGATGTGTTTTACCTTGGCATGATTAAGGCTTTTGACATTATTACTCACAGCATTTTTATTGACAAACAGATAAAGAATCTACTGGATAAATGGAAAATGAGCTGAACAAAAACTAGCTGAACTGATAATTCAAGGATTATGGAGCGGCAGCACAGAGACTAACAGTGTACTCAGAGTTCAATACTGTTAGCAAAAACTGTTTAACTATTTCATTAATGACTGGGATTGTAGGGAAGAGTACATTGACAGAAAATTTTCAGGTGGTATGAAATTGGGAGTAGTACTTGATACACCATATAAATAGATAGGGTTCAACAAAAGGAAAAAAGGAGCAGATAGACATAGAAGGAAATGGAAATACTTCATGGACACCTAGCTTATCATGAGCTAGAAATATACCCTTCAATCATAAAAGGGCAGCACCCTCCTTGATTAAGAAATACATCAACAGGCCAGTGGAGGTGGCCTTTCTCTTCTGATCAGGGTATCTGAAACACATCTCAAGTGCTGGGCCCAGTCTAAGTTTCTTCAGTGCCAAATGTACATAGATATAGTTGAGTGAGTCCAGAAAGGGGCATGATGAAATGTTGGAGTGTATAAAATAGAAGCCTCTCTCAGTCTCTCAAAGAAGAAAATAATGCAGAAGTTGAATTAAAGAGTTTAGAGAAATTAAAATATATTAAGCCAGGGTGAAGTACCCTAAGTCCTAGTGAAAGGTTCAGTGTTTCCCTAGACATAGTTAAAACATGGTAGAATGTTTTCTTCATTCCTAGATAGAACCATGCACACAGATAGAATAATGTGCACAAATATATGTAAAGATATGTAAGAACTGACACTGTCTTTCACATTTTAAAGTTTAATTTTAATAGGTAAAAGCGAAAGTTTTAGAATTGTGTTTTTAGCTGATTGGACAATTTATGGTTAAAAGCTCCCATCTAGGGCCTGCACTTACACTGCTTGCTTTGCTTGCTTTTGCTTTACCTGTACGCACTCACATAGACACACATCCACAAAGAAGGGGAAAGGAAAAAGATAAAAGATGGAGGAGCTGCTGCTGCTGCTGCCTTGCTTGACACTCTATGCCAGAGAAAGGCTTGGGAACTGCTGCTGCCTTGCTGGAGAATTTATACCAAGGAAAGCTGCAGGAGCCACTGCTCCTGCTCAAGGCATGGCCAGAAGATTTTAGCACAGACTTTAAGCATCCTGAACTCTTGCCTTCAGACCGAAGTATTCATATAATAAACAAATTTATGCCAAACTTCATACCAAGCTACTGCTCTTGTCTCTCTGAGACCCAGACCCAAAAAACAACTCAGCAATTAAAGGTCTGGACTATCTGAGTTTGAATTGTTCATCTGATGCAAGAAAAGCCTCATGAGGAAAATATGTACATATGTGTATGTATATGTGTCTGTGTGGGTGTATTTATGGCAAGAGACAACAGACAAATTAAAATAGAAGTGATTCCATTTAAGTATAGAATCTCTATGGTATGTGTAGTCCAACACTGAGACAGGCTGCCAAGGTAGGCTGGAGCTTCCATCCATGGAGACATGCAGAATCCAGCCAGACACAGCCATGAGCAGCCAGCTCAAGTTTTAAGAGAATGTGCTAGAGATGATCTCCAGAGATGCCTTCCAACCTCAGCCATTCTGTAGATGTGTAGCTGCCCATATGAGGAGCTGGTTAGCACTAAGCGATCCTTTGTATGAACTATCCTTCAACAGCTGAGTATTTCTGAAGAATTTTTTTGGTTGTTAAATTGGTTGCACTATAAATTCTTTCCTCCAGGATAAATTCAACTCAAAGCTATGGGACCATGGTATTGTAGTCCCCTCAGCATTGTATACACACTTTTAAAGTGTGAGAGTTTATATCTTCAGAGAGAGAAAAGTGTTTATAGGTGGCAATATTAAGAAAATGCTGATTAGCACTAACCTCTTAATATAAATTGCAGTTTGTCTTTTCTGATTCTTAATTTTAATATATGAGTCTTTACAAATTTTAAATCCATGTAGATTAGATATTTTGCATACCTGAGACATGTTCTTCATGGAATCTTATGACTCAAAATAAGAAAAAAGACTAGAAGTAAAAAATTAAATTGAATTTTCCAAGCCATGTCACTGCCTTACTGCACAGTGCCACCTTATGGCAAATATAATCATTTTGGACAGCTTATGTTTTATTTTAAGTTCTTACACTGATTATAACTGGAAAAGAAGAACAGAAATATGAAGAATGAACAACATGTATTCAGATCTTTAAAATGATGATTTTCCTTTAATATGTATTCTGTTAAAAAAAAACATATAATCTTACTTTTTCCTATTTTATTGCCCTGTTCTGATCCCTTAAATGTTTTCAATGGTAAATTGAAAGCAATACTCTTTTCTCTTTTTAATTTCAGAGATTATTTAAACACTGTAACTCCCATGAAACTCGATACCCATTGTATAGTCATTAAAAAACTCCTTGAAGTTTTGATGGATCTTCAGTAACATCTATGTAAACTTCCTTTAGAGACAAGTACATTTCATTGGAAGCTCCTAAAGAATAATAATTCTGTGCTAGATTATTCCCTGTCTTTTTTGTGCTACTGATATCATATAAAGAGTAATTTACAGCTTTTCTAGAAGCCTTTCCAGGTCCCATTTGGAATAAAGCAATATAGATAGGCCATGATTTTCTATTTGGTTTTCCTTTGCCTGTACACAAGCAAGAGACTAGTCACAGTATTTCTCCAAATTCATGATATCTAAACAGTAAAAAGCACAACTAAGTCCACAGGGCATTGTTTCAAAAACAATTCTTAGCACAGCTTAATTTGGCAAGAGTCTGAACAACCCCATTTGAATCATACAAGTAAGTACAAAAAAAAAACCAAAACTTTTCCCCTTCATATCTTACTCATATCCGTGCATCTTCTTCCCAGCAAGACTTTCCAACTACAAGAACTTCTGGCTTCTTTGATATTTCTCTGAGGGACATAACCCATAGCTACCTAAACAGCATTATTGAGGATGGCACCACCTAATAGATTATAGAAAGAAACATGAAAAACACAACTAAAATGCAATCACCTCTCAAAAAAGTAATGCTTGTGTCCTTCTTTAGGAATTTAACCAGTTTTGGTAATTCAGAAAATAGTCAGTAATTTGCTGAACTCTTTGAATATTTTTCTTTGATATTAAGCTCATCCCATGTCACAAAAGACAGTGTGGAGACAGAGACACTTAAAAAAAAAACAACATTCTAGCACTGCTTGCTTTTAGAGTCATGTTCAGGTGTAGGTGTTTTAATGATGCATTCATTTTTAGATGTCTATGGTTTCTGGGTTTTGGTTTGGGGGACTCTTTTTGGAAAAATTTGTTTATATTCAAGATGAATGGCATAGGCAAAATGAATTATCCTAAACTCAGTTAACAGCATAGAGTTTAAATGAAATGTGTTCTTAATATCTAGATTAAATTTCAAGATATTAAGTAATTTCCTTCTTCAGCATTTAAAGAAGCATATCAAATGCAAATTAATAACCCCCTCCTCCATTTTACCTGAAATGTAAATGTGTCACATCTCCTATCCAAGGTGGTCAAATATGAGGTGGTTGCTTAGAGGCTGTGGTATCTCCTTTCCTAAAAAACAGCTCCGAATGGGACCGAACAGGGCTCTGTGCAGTCTCCAACCTACTCTGCAGAGGAGATTGGACTTGGTGACCTCTGGAGGTTCCTTCCAAACAAAGTTGTTCTCTGATTCCACATGTTGTGCAAATTACATACATTAAATTGATACTCAGTGTCAGCAGGTCCGGGGATATTCATTACTTATCAAATGTCGATGACAGAAAGAACAGAGGTCACATTTTTTCAGAAAAAGATATCTTATCCTCAAAATATTGTTATTACATATGACATTTAGTCTCAAGTTCAAGGTCTAAAAAACACAGTTACAAGTTTTCTACGTATTTTGTTTGACAGAGTACATGTTTCAACTCAACCCTTATGACCAAATCATTCCATGATGATCAGCAAGTCAGGGTAATTAAAAGGTTTATGGATAAATTGTCACTTTTTCAACTTTGACTCTGTACTGCCTTCTGGGAAGAAGGAGTAAATCAAATATTCTGACAGTAAATGACAGCCAGAAACCCTTTCAAAAAGACACCTTGTCACTCATTGGCCACTGCAATATTGTCAAAAGTGGCCAGTGTCTCAATCTTTCATGATGCAGTTTGGCATTTCTTATCAACATGAACAGACATGCTTATATGTGTCAATAGCATTGAGCTTTCTTGTTAAAACTTGGCCTTGTTTCTGGTCATCTTAATCCCATAAAGTGATCCGAATGCCAGCAATACTACACTATTGTAAGTAACATACCTCTGAAGCATGCAGCAAAAACCAAAACACATATTAAAATGTTTATTCTGTGAACTTGGAATTCCAGACTTTAAATGTTTGGTTTCTACTGCCAGGTTTCTAATTAATTTTTCATTTTTGTTTAAATATCCTGACCCATGCTGCACAAGCAGTTCTAGCAGCTGTTACAGCAATATGTACTTGGGTAGGGGCAATTAGAAAAGAATAGAAAATAGCATTCTCTTCCTGTGAAAATTCTAGAGAATTAAGAAATTATTCCAGTCTTTATTAGGAGAAAGTGAATATTTAACACAGTATTTCTGGTTTTATAAAAAGAAAACTTTACTGACAAATATGCAGTAAACAATAACCAAAGACCACTGCATTTGTTTAGATTGTGTAAAATTATTCCCAAGCCATTCCACCAGTATAAACCCTGTCTTCTGATATTCAAAATCTACCTTAAACAGTAGACCTCAATTATCATTCAAAGTCCTTTTTGCTGTCAGAGTGGATCCAAGTAAAATCATTATTACTTTTCATGATAAGTCTTTTCATCATCATACCATAAACACAACTTCCATTTCAGTGTCTGCTGTTCTATGTGATGTGTGTTGGGCTGGTTGGATTTTAAATGCTTTAAATGTATGTAGAAACAGGTGTCTGCATCATCTAGGGTATCTGGCCAAGGACCTTTTCAGTGCAAAAGGGAAATTAAGTAAATTAGGAAGACATAAACAGGAACATACAGAGTCCCAAATGTGATCAACAAGTGATATAGCAGACAAGATGACCGAATCTCATCATGTGTGTGCTAATTGGTAAGGGTACCAGAACATAGGAATTTTCATTTCAGGAGGATAACCAGACTCAGTCATTCCCCTAAACAAAAGAGATGGCAAAGAAAAGGGAGAAGACATGGACAAAATATACAGACACAAAAAATGATAGGTAAATATAATGGAGACAAAAGCAAGAAGCAAACCTGTCCAACACACTGATGGATGGGCTACCAAGGAACTGTAATAAAGAATGGCTTTGCAGCTGACAGGGGTGCAAACCTGGGCATCCAGAAGCTTGGGAGGCCAGTAGGACTGAACAAACTGAGGGAGAATTGTGTTGGAGAAAGGGACAGGGGAGGAAAAAAGTGTAAGTAGGCAGAACCAGGTATAAAAGAGGATGGTCAAGAGTAAAATTTCTTAGTCAGCATTCTCATCTTATTCTTGTGTCTGTGTATGCTGCTGGGACGAAGTGGTACTGGCTGCATGACTAGATGTGCCCTCAACAGCTGGATTTAGACTGGGGTTGCAGATGCACCTGGCTTGTGGTGCCAGCTTCTGGAGCAAGTGAGATCTCAATCCCTGCAATAGGGATCAGAACAGAGTGTGTCCCAAAAACTATCCTAAAAGAGAAATTAGGGTGACATCAGTGAGGAGCTCAGAATGGGCAGCTGGAGCAGAAACCTCAGTCACAATCCATATGACTGAATACTTCTCTAGTTTTTTGTTTGTTTTGTGATGGTGTACATTCACTAACTTAGAGTATGGCTGTTAAGGATAGTGGTCTGCATATACAGTGAGAGCTAGGGTAAGAATTAACCATTAGCTTCAAGGTATTCTTAAAGACCATCAATTGAAGAAAGCTTTTCTTAAAAGTCTAAAAGTTGACATTCATCAGTCTTCTTAACACACCTACTATTACTTGTCTCTGATACATACCTGGATGAATACAAACAAATATGTATATAGATTCACAACATTTCAACCACTGAAGAAAACATATGCTTGCTGGAAATGGGAAAAAGGTATATGGGAAAAAGATTAAGTTTGATTCACTCTATTTGGTAGATACAGGTTTTTCTTCTCTCCTAGAAAAACTTCCTAACAAACCACCTAACATTTTGACCACACAGGTTAAAAATTGTGCAGTGAAACTTATTCCAATGGTTACAACCATTATTTTTCTAGGATTAATTTGGCATTCTTTCTAAACTAATGGTGTTGATAGAGGCTAGCATTTACAATCGCCGTACTTGCATCTTTTGATCTTTCTATCAAAAATAGTTTTATTCTGCTCCATCTCTATAGAATAAAACAATGTTGCTGCAATTGCATTGTTGAACTGTGTGCTAAGAACCACTTGTCTTCTCTGCATAATTTTAAACTCTGTCATTTGGCAAGAAATTTATCTAATCTCTGATTAAAGTATTTAATTATCATCAACTTTTTCTTCATAAGCAGGCAAAATTCTAAGATTATCTGTTCTAGGATTTTGTCTGCTCAGTAGCTGTGATGAATGCAAAAGTTACACAATCTCTCTAAAATCTCATTTGTTTAAAGAACCCCACAGTTTTGCCTGCAAGTATTAAAAGTAAGCCCTCTCCTGAGGATAAGTCTGAGGTTAAACTGCAGGTTATATTCACAATTTTGTCTTGCTAGTTTTAATTTAGCTACATTATGTAGCTGACTTGCTCTGGTGGCTGTAAAGAAAAGATTAGCATGCTCAGAAGTGCATACAACTTTGTAAAAATAAATACATGCTTTGTATGAACTGTTTGCATCAGTGGTTGAAGACAGCACAGTAGATAGGAGCACCACAAAAAAAAATAGTCATTAGTAATTTTCTGAACTTAAGTTTCCTGGTAAATGCAATGTACAAAAATGAAAAATTATACTCAATGAAACTGCAACATATAGTATGGGGAAACATGAAATTGTACTGTTGTCAGGAATTGCTCCAGGTTATATTCTGAATCAAATCAGTTCTATCAGTTCAGGAGTGTAAATTAGTTTAGTTACTATACTACCCAGGGAAAGCATGTAGCATATGTTATACCAGATTGTCTGGTCTGTGAATACAAAATATGGATACAGCTAAACCTACACCCTCTTACACCCTATTACCAAAAAAAAAAAAACCAAAACCAAACCTGCTACTTTGAAGTACAAAGAGAAAGATGTTTGCTTTTCTTTTAAAATGAAAGATATATTTCCTTTTAAAATGTATTTTATCCTGTATGTCTCAAAATTTCTCTCCAAGTTTTCACCATGGCTCTCCTTGCTTTTTACTGCTGTCTACTAAAATATTGAGCAGTGATATACTCATTTCTTGTACCTGAGGCTATTCTACTTCTTTTTCTGCTTGCGTATAACTTAGTGTGGGTAATAGTGTCAACCTGAGATGGCCCTTTTATCCTCCTGGCCAGTATACTTATTCAATTAAAAAGCCCAATCCTATACTAGCTGTGTACACCTGCTGTGCCTGTAACAGCACGATTTATCTGAGCTTTACAATCCTTCTCTAATAAGTTTGACAAAAAGAGATGTTAACAAAGTAACAACTCATTAAAATATTTTTTAATTAAGGCCCACCTCTAGACATAATTAAAACTAATTATTACAAAACATCCTAATATCAGTATCCATACGCCTTTCTGCATATTTGCTATGGACACAGATCAATAGTAAATACCAAATTAACAACCACTAAGTCTGTACTTTTGCTCACTGAGGTATTCATTGCCACAGCATTCTTAATTTCACTGAAGGGCTCTGTGGTTTTCTTTCACAGTCAGCCTGTTCATGAGCCTTTTTTAACAGTTGCCTGAATTTTCCCCAAGGAAAACACAAATCTCATCATTTCTTATACAGTAGATGTACACATTCTCCAGAGTAGCAATGCCTAAGAGGTCCCCACATGGAGTGAAGATAAGCTCCTGGTTTCTCTTTTACAAATCTTATTAGGAAGTCCACTTTGCCACACAATTTATCATCTTGATGGAAATGACTTTTCTGTCTGCTCTGTGTACCAATAAAAACAGGGGACATGCAGAGGGGAGAAAAAACAATATAAGATAGCAACTTACAATGTCATTTTCTGTACCTCAGTATTTGAAGAAAAATGACTGAACACTCTGTTTTCAATTTCAGAGCATCCAGTTAGCATTGCCTAATTAACTTAAGTGCAGTGCTCTACCTGGGCTTCTTCCTAAGCTGACAATAGGACTTGCCTCCAGTGCTCTGGTGTCTCTCCTCCATTGCAGGCTTCATGAAAAATGTGGTGATTGCAACCTTTTTAACCTACAAAACTAATGATAATAGATGTCATATGAGCGTGTACATTTTATTGATCTTTTATAGATTACCACAGAAGTACTATATATATATGTATAGAAAGGCATCATTTTTCCTCTCAGGTTTGGGTTTTTTTGTAATCATGTAATTGGTTCTGGTTACAGATAAGTATGATGCACTGGAAGTGAAGTATGGAAGGAACACCAATAACAATCTTCTGTTTTTCTCCTCAAATTGTCTACTTTTAACTCTATTATATAGAATAAATAAAATAATATTATCAGAAGTTATTGTGAAACTGACTGAAAAGTCACATGGTAACAATGCTATTATTGCTTGCTGCGAGAAACAAAGCCCACTCCTCAGTTAAAATTTAAAGACAATTTAATCAGGAACAATAGGGAACAAAGTCAATAAGGCAAAAGGAACAGTACTGCATGCTTCGCTGCAGCCAGAGGCACATCAGTCAACATACCAGCCTATTATATACCCTGGGTGTTGCATCGGCCAACTATATATATGTAAACAGTCATTCATACTGAAATATTTAAATATAATTCCTCCTTCATTGTGCTGCCATTTTGGAGTATGTGCAGTGGTCCTAGTTGTGGTCATTTGTTACTTTCAATACATTCAACAGGTTTCGATTCCTTCATTGTTTAAACGTTAACATTACAAAAACTCTTCACCAATATTGGTATCACAATACAACACTCACATTAAAAGAACTCTGAACTTTAACAAAACTTCTCTTACAAAAGTCAATATTATAAAATACATAGTATTCACTCTAACAATTATAAAATCCAACACTGTAATATATTTATCGTACTTGCCACCAGTGTAATTACATTCTCTGCCATGTCATATCTTGTATTCATAGGTAATTTAGAAACTCAGTGACAGATAACATATCTATCCAATTCTTCAAGGTTGAAGAACTGAACTGCATATGAAAAAAAAGTCTTCATAAGCAATGCAAGGGGGTAAAGGATGTTCTAAACGTTTCTTTAAATTCCTTATAGGAGCAGCCAAACTTTTGAAATAATGGAGCATATAACAGGCTGTTGGGGGGTTAGGCTTCTTTCTTTTTGTTCTTTTTTACTTATAGAATTTTCTCCCATATGTTGGTAGGAAACCCTAATGACTGGGTACTTAAGAAACTCTCCCTCTCTCTCACTTTCTCATTGTCTGGGAAGGGAATTTGCTGCCACTGGAGCCCACCCCAGAGCTGCTTTTTCTGCTGTGGGATGAGCCTCTGCTTGTGAGAGCAGCCACTGAACTGGGGCCTTATTAACACTCACCTCACTAAAAGAGGGACCCATCTCCCTCTGCTCGGGTGCCCGAGCTCGCCTCTCCCTGCCCTGCCGGGAGCCGGCCCACCACTGCACACCCTGTCTGCCGAGACATCCTGCCAGCCCAGCTCTCTGCCGGGCCCCGGGATCGGCTGCCCCAGGGTT
>VZTB01007720.1:18718-82646 GCA_013397245.1 Thryothorus ludovicianus
ATCTTTAAATTATTTTTCCAAATCTACCTTTTTTTTTTTTTTCTTTTTTCTTTTTTTTTTCAGTGCCTAGGCACTGCTTTCCCCACTGCTACAACCACATCCTTTTCAGTCTTTCATGAATATTCACTTTCCTCCAACTTACGGAGAAGAAAGTATTCCCCTAACCTGCATTCCTCATGGTTAGGTCCAAATAATCTTTAAATATGTTTGGATTTTCCTTTCCCCTCCCTGTCTGGATTCCTGCTAAGATCCTGCTCGTCATTTCTTGCAGTGTAATTCCTGAGGTCCAGCTATCCTGGCTCCCAAAGATGTCAGAGGGACTTTCAGCACTGTAGAAGAAGAACCTTTTCCCACGTTTTACACTTTATGTGGAAATTTCTCTTCACCCAAGCAGATGGGACTGACCTATGTTGTCAAGCTTTGTGAACAGTACACTGCTCCTACTATCCTCTTGAGCACAACACTACTGAGAAAAAAATAAATCGGGAAATAACAAGTATTCAATTAAACTGCACTGATAATTTGCACTACTTTTCACTACTGCCCTTTACAAATTAGGTCACACTGCTGTCCTGACGCAATTCATGGTCTAAGTATGACTTCTCCTTGCTAACAATGTATGGCTTAGGCTTGCTAACGAAATAAGTTCTCTTCAAAAGCACAAAGAAGATCTGATTTCTTACCTGAAGAAATGCATTTAATTTCACTTTAAAAAATCAGATGCATGACTAAGTCTATTGTTAAAATAAAAATGAAAAAATGATAAAATAATTAGCACCATAAAAGATCCTAAAGCTCTTTCTGGAAGCAGAAAAAATTATAACTCTTCCTGATTTTCTGCAATTTCTGATCCAGCTACAGGCAGAAGTGAAAATACAAAAAGAACACAGAGTTGACTTTCTCCTTGCGATTATGATTCCATGTTGAAGAATGATAAAAATCAAAAACTGTTGAAAAGCTTTGGATAAACATAAGACTATCACTGCTTAGATGGCTAACCTTTGGAATTTTTTGACAATTCAGATGATTTTCAGGCCATGAACATTTCTAAAATATTTTCCAAAATGCTGAATGTGCCGTATTTTAACTATTTGAGCTGTATATATTTAGCTTGATCAAGTGAAAAAACTTGTTGTTAAAATAAAATCAGTTCAAAAATGCTATCAGGAAGATGGGGAATGGAAATAATTCTTAAAATCCTTGTCTTATAGACAACAAAAAAAATTTTGGAGCAGATGCAACCAAGGTATTTTTTCTAGAACTTTCAATTGCTTTTTGCTTCTACCATCAATGTCTTTAGTGGTTGTTGGGATTTTTTATTAATAACTTCTGAACTTCACAGTCTATCAACCAGTAAGGTATCTTCTACTGCTGGTAGTGCTGTATGACTGTATGTATAGGAACTCCCACAAATTGTCAGCCAATTGTAGAACAAAGCAGAAAACAAAATATGTATCTGTCTCCAGTTAAGAATGTGTGGCAGAAATAGAATAGGATGCAATGGGCCTAATCCAAAGGTAAGAAACAGCATTTGAATATATTATCTATTCTTCTAAGAGTAGTAGTTGGGCCTGAATAATGCTTTTCAAGCTCTGGAAATACCCTTCTTACCAATCAGAGATATTAATTCATCTCTGCGGTTAAGAATCCCTGTTATCCTTTCAATACTGTGTATATTTTAGACATGGAGTTCCTTAAACTAGAAATTAGGCTCTTTGGATGGATTTTCTAGAAAACACTGCATTTTAGAGGCCAGTACATGCTTTTAATTTTGTCAAAAAAAACCCAACAAAACAACAACCCTCTAACTGTTTAATTTTCATTTTGTTTTGTTTTGTTTTTTCCTTGATGTTGCTAAGTGCATTGGACTTTAGTGATGTGTACAGGGAGTTGTGAATGGGGAAGCTAAAACAACAGATCCATGGAGCAGGAAAAAGAGCAAAGGAGATCTGCCAATTACTTATGAGAATAAAAACCTTCCTCTGATGACAGACTTTTTTCTCTGTTAGATGTACAATTGCATGTACAATGTTCCCATGGTTCTGATTGCAATAGGCATTTAAATTTCACTTATGACATTATTTCTGGCTGGTTTAGACCAAACTTAACTGTAAAACAGGGGTTTAGAATAATTGACAGAATAATAGGAGAGCTATATCTTCTGGGGAAAAAGATGTTTTCTGCTAATGGAGCCTTTTACTATAATCCTGTAAAGTGCAAACAGAACATAACTGTTTAAATTAAATTTCAGACAGAAAGGTCTAAATCTGAATCTGTCTTCTGGTTTGAGTACTGTCTCTTGTCCTTTATATACAATGTACTCAGCTAGTAAGGTAAATCTTTCACATTGCTTTATGAAGAAATCCCCATTAAGTGTTTATCAAAATATTGTATCAGTATAACAAATGATCAGTATATAAATAGTGCTACTCCATTGAAATAATAAAGTAATGCAAATTAGCACTACCTGAGAACAAAGAATCAGTGAAATTATGTAAATGAAATCCAGCTCAGCATATGTCTGATCCCTGGAATATTTTTGCCTTTGATTAAATAGTATTATACCAGTGCTCACAATCTGTCCTCATTCTAGAAAGTGATGAATTTTACTAGACTCACTTATCTAGCTTACTTAAAACTGTAGATACTCAAGAATGCTAGGTTTTGCTTATGGAACCAAGAATAAAATTTCTGGTAGGTGAGTGGTGAAGTCCCTAAATACATAGATTTCACCTTAAATTTTTGCTCTGTATTTGAATCCATGAACTTATGAAAGTGAGCAACTTGATCAGCTCAGGTTTCTTTCAAGTGAAAAATTTGAATGGTATTTTCTTGAATGTAGCTAATGTTTAGATTGGATAAAAAAAAAGAGCTATTCTTGGTACAAAAGTATAGTTTTCTATTTCCTTTTTCTCAATTTAGGTAAATCCTTCATTGATTAAAATTTAAACTTCATTCAAACCAGACAGTTTTAGATCCTTAAAAATGTTTACTTAACATTATTTCAGGTGTTAAGTGATATTGTACATTGGTAGGATTATGTTATCTTCTTGTCTTTTCTCATTATCAAGCATGTTTTAACTTTGAGCTTTCTTTTGTTTTGTTTTGTAACAATTTTTTTTTAATTTGCTGGAAAGAAATTTTTTACTTGTCAGCCTTATATAATGCAACATCATGACAGTGCTGGTGTTACAATTTTAAGACTGTCAAATGATGGGTTTGAAAAGCAATTTTTTTTATTTTCCTTACTAGGACTTTTATCTTTTTAGTTATGGAGGAGCAATTCAACATTTTCAAGCTTCTGATTATTTCTTGAAGATCTAATGCCTAAAATCTCTCTTGAAAAAACCTCAATATTTGCATAAAGTTAGTATATACATACTCTTCATGGTGTGGAGAAAAACTTAGAAAAATCTAGAAGATTGAAGCTAAAACCTTCCTTCAAATTCAGAAATACTTGGCTTTGAAACATTTATCTGTAGTTTATGCTACTAGGTAAACACTGAAGGCAAGAGTTTTATTTTGCTCTGCTTTTTTCTGCAAAAGAAACACAAGTGCAGGTGTCTGGCACAGTAGGTGTCATCCAGAGCAGAGAGCCGGGTGAAACAATAGCTGGAATAAGTGGGACCTGGGGTTGTATATCTCTACTTTTTCACAAACTTGTCAAACAGTCTGCAGTAATACTTGTTGCATGTCTAGCTCAGGACAGTGCCAGGTTCCATTTTTTCTGGTGCAGAAAAGGAGCCTCAACCCATGTACACCAGTGGAAACTCTATCTGGAAAGCTTAATTTCTATTTCCCACCATTGCACTGGGCCTTCGATTGTACAACATTAGGCCATTTGTGTTAAGGACATGTTCGCACTTATTTCTCAGTGTAGTGAAAGCTCATAGTTTCCTGTGCTAATGGTTTGTTTGGTTTGGTTTGGTTATATTCTAGGCTTTTATAAGCACTTCTACAACCACTACAAGCAGAGTATAAGGCAAAACTAATTATTACACAAGTGTGGCTGTATCTTACCATATTAGCCTTCCTTTTAGCAAATTCTTCAAGAATATTTGAGATGGCCAAATTTGTATTGTGTAGCTGTCCTCAGTGAACTGCTGGGTGACTCTGCCAAGATTCTGTCTCCCCTCTCTATGCAGCTTTTTTCCTTATTTCACCATAATACTATCACTTCACATAGTGCCCCTAATCCATTGCAAAAATCTGTTAAAATATGTCAGAGGCTGTGGGATTCTGCAGAGTACTTTATGTAAGTATTAGATGGCATTATGCTGTTGTTGTTATTTTTTATTTTAGGTAGTGATTCCTTATGGTGTTTCTGCTTCAATGATAATGTACCAAAATCCTGGTGTTATTACAAAGAGACAGCAGAAGAATTTGTTAGTGAATCACTGGAGTATGTCACCTTTAGGGATGAGATTTTTGGATGTTTAACTCATGAAATTCTAATTGAATTTGTTTGTGTGTAAATGACTTCCAAAGCCTTCAGCAAAGTCTGCCTGGGCTCAGCCTGCTCTTTTCACTGTTTTCATAGGCCTTGGACATCAAACGAGAAAGAGACAATGGGTTGTTAAAGCTGATAGGGCACCAGTAAAATACAAAGAGATGAATACACAGTAAAGTGTAGTGGTAACAGCACAATATGGTTTTCTCTGCTTATGAGCCTTGAGCTGAGCTCAGTTTGATGTCTGGTTAGTCTTTATCCTCTCTCCAGCTGCCTGTTTTCATGACCTTGCTAAGGAATTTTCCAAAACCTCTACTCCTTCACAAAAACTGGCCAGCAATTTCAAAAGTTATTAGTGGGGGAGAGGAAGGACATAAAACCAGAATGTACTATCACAGAGACATCATTTCCTTGGATACCATGCTAACAAAATAAAGTAAATATTTATACACAGCAGCTGTTAATGATGAGCATTAAATGCAAGTATAAGAAAGGGAGCAGATTTGCTGAAAGCAGAGAAATTAACATTTTCCTCTTGGAGAAATGTAGTTACTGAAAGCCTGAAGTAAAAGTTTTTGTGGGCCTTATATAGGCTCTAAGAAATTCATATTACCATTTTAACATAATCTTGAAGGTCACGAATAATTATACTTATTTGATGTTTATGAACAAAACAATAACTTGTTTATTTCCATCTTGTTCACAGTGTATTTTCATGCTTTCAGTGAATATTTTGTGTCTTTGGTTTCTTTGGAAAAGTCGAGGAAATTTGCAAGAAGAGAAAAAAGAAATCTGTCAGAATGTAAAGTACACACGGGGCTTTGGGAAGTCTGCAATCATAAAAAAAGATATTTCTTTCCAGAGCCTGTAAATGGGTCTGCAATGTCCAAAATGAGATGTAAGAGGTAGCAATATAGGAAAAGGATACACAGCAATTCTACACTGCTGAATGAATCCAGAAGATAGGTGTTTTGACTGGATGCCTGTGAAATCAAATTGGATGCTATTAAAAGGTATTTCAAGGACAATTCAATCACCAGGCATAGACATTGTTGATTCATAAAGGGAAAATCTTGCCTAATTAATTTCATACCTGTCTAGAATAAGGTTACTTGCCTAGTGGATAAATGGGAGGTGGTGAGACTTTTCTTGATTTTAGTAATATTTAGTAAGATTTTAGTAAGATTTTTGATGCTGTCCATCAAAGTGTTCTTCTGGACAGGCTGTTGTGATGATCAGGTACACAGTCTAGTGGATGAAGAGCTGGCTGAATGTGAGAACTTCAGGGATTGTAGTGTGTGGGCTACACCTGCCTGTGAGCAATCACCAGTGGTGTTCCTCAGGAACTGATTGTAGGTAGGACCACTTCTGGTCAATAAGTTTATCAGTGATCTGGATGCAGGACTTGAATGCACCATTAGCAAGTTCACTGCCAGTACCAAACTGAGAGGTGCTGCTGACTCTCCCAAGGCACAGGAGCCTAGCAGAGGGATCTGGATACCTTGGAGCACTGGGTAACTCTCAGTGGCCTGAAATTTAACAAGAACAAATACAGATCCTGCCCCTGGGGTGCAGCAAAGCTGGGCACAGGTATAAGCTGGGAGAGGAGTGTGTGTAGAGCAGCCCTGCCCAAGGGATCTGGGGGTGCTGTTTGGCAGCAGCTCAGGGAGAGCCAGCAGAGTGTGCCCGGGCAGCCAGGAGGGCAAACCCCACCCCGAACTGCAGCAGACACAGCATCACCAGCTCTGCTTGGGATCATCCTGCTGGATTCACCCTGGCTCCTGTGTGCAGTGCTGGGCCCCACAGGGAGAGAAGGGTGGGAAGGACCCTGAATGGTCCAGAGGAGGACAGCAGAGCTGGTGGAAGGGCTGGAGGGCACATCCTGTGAGGAGTGGCCGAAGGCTCTGGGTTTGTCTGGTTTGGAGAGAAGGAGGCTCATTGCTCTGTACGGCTCTTGAGGAGGGGACCTGGAGAGGGAGATTCTGATCTCTTCTCTCTGCTCTGGACATTAGGAAGCATCTCCCCACTGAGAGAATGGTGAAACACTGTCACAGGCTTCCTAGAAAGGTGGTTGATGCCCCATGCCTGTCAGTGCATCTGGACAATGCCCATCACATTGGGCTTTGACTCCTAGTCAGTCATGAACAGCTAAACTACATGATCTCTTTATGTCCTTTTCAACTGAACAATTCTATCCTGGGCTAGGCTAGCTTATGGTATTTAATCAGATTCATTTCTGTTCATTAAAAATCAGTAATTTTCATGTATCATTTAATTTGCGTGTTTATTTAACTCCCACTTTTCAAAAAAGTATTTATAAAACAGCATGAAGAGAGCAAGGATTCTATAAACAAACAATTGATATTTTTTTGCCAAATGTGAGGGACAGTCTCTGTAATCTTTGCCACATAGATGGAATAGAAATCAAAAAATGTATCCTGCTGGCTCCAGAAATTCCTGTCTGCTGCACTGAAGTTAAATGGTATCTATGGACAACATGTCATAGACATATATTATAGTACCATTTAGGTCCCAGCTTTCTGCACATCTCCTATGCTTGTTGTTATAAATCTCAAAAGAATAACTAAAGATTAAATTGATATCTCTGAGCTGAATTAATAAAAATTGCAATATATAAAGTGATATGTATCTTTCCTGCAGCATAATCAGATTTGACCTAGATCTGCAAACAGTTGTAAAAAAATCACTTCGCTCACATGGGCTCCTATGGGTTTGTTCTGCCATTGAACTCAATGAAAATGCTGATACATTTATGTTCTTTCATGTCAGAATTGGAAATAAAACTATTACTTGAATATTATCACCCAATGTAGAAAACATCTGGAAATAAAAATGACATTTATGCTGGACATTTCAGCATTGTTGGTTTGAAAGGCAAAGAATAGAAACAGTTTGTTCATCGTTCCATAAAGACTATATTTTCAAGTGATTAAACTGTATTTTTCTAAGTGTTATATTTGTGCAGCTGTGAAGTAAATGAATACAGAATACAAGACGTTACATATTGCATATGCACCAAAAGCTGTTGAGGTTCCTGGGGGAAATGCACATTGAATAGGAGGCCCAAGTATGGAATGTAGGGTTTGTATTTGTCATCAGTAGAAATGCCAATTTCTCCACGTATGTATATGCTCTATCAATACATTCTCAGATGCAGCATGAATGTAGTGCATATCTCTTTCCCAGTTCATCCACTCCAAACTCATTCTAAGGCCTTGTCCCCAGGCAGTTCTCTTCATGTTTGATTTACATGTGTTAGCAGTCTCTGCAGAGAAGCAACTGAGCGGAGCAGTGACTGCTCCAACTCTGCTTGAGTCAGCAGAGATCACTTAGGGATTCAGTCACAGCAGAAGCAAACATGAGGACTCCCTTGCCTTCAGCTTGTCATGATCCCAACAACATAGCAACAAGTTCCTTTATTTGCTCTCTGATTTTCACACCACTTACCTAACTCATGTTAAAGAACATGCTTTCACCCTTCCCAGAATGACATATTTTTGTCAGTGGAAACAAATGCTTATCCGACATACAAGGAAGCTAGTAACACAGATGTACCATTGGTACAGGCATAGGTTAGTGAGTAAGAGACTTGATTTCCAAGGTTTGCAAGTCCTGTAATCTGTGACAAATGACAATTAGATACTTTTTGTCTCACACTGGTTTATGGTTGTGCATTCTGTGAGGGTCTTGAGGGCTGTTGTGTAGAGAGCTCAGCAATCATCTTAGTGTCGATTTGTTTCTCTTGTTGATCAGAAGGATACTGTTATTTGCTGCTCTTGCATGGTCAGTCTGTAAAGCATTCTTGTTTGATCTTCCAACTCAGGCAGATGGTGTGATCGATGGGGTGTCCTCTGCAGGGCCAGGAGATGGACTCAATAATTCTCATCAGTCCTGTCCAAGTCAGCATATTCTAGGATTCAATGATTCTGTGATTCTATCTGCACAATATTAGGCCAGATCACAATCTTCTAGTGATAAATAAGAAGTGCTGTCTCTAATAATGATAAATTAACTTAAGTTTGCAAGAAGAGGTTTCTCTTCCTTTGACTTCTCAGAGAAGTTTGTGAGTGGATCAGCCATCAGTGTATGAGCCTACAGGGCGAGGAATCATATCTTCCTCTTCATTTTGTAGACCATGTGTTCTCTCTGACTCTTGCACAAACAACTCAAAAAGTTTTATCTGCTCTTGCTCTTGGACCTGGTTGATGGAGAAATGGAAATAGAAAAGAAAAATGGTAATTCTTCCCAGTACACTCTACCTAGGGTGAAGGTGGAGGAGCAGACCAGCAAGTCAGGTCTTCTGCTTCTCCCACAGAACCCACAGCAGGGAATTTCCTCTTTTGTGATAAAGCATTGCAAATAACCACAAAACCACACACTGTAGCAGTGGGTCTTCATGGAAGGATTCAGTATTACTCCTGTTTATTGAAAGGGAAGAACAGGTGCAGAGAAGTGAAGCACCTGCCCCAAGCCACCCAGAGGAAGGTGGATCATCTCAAGGCAAACACGGTTCACCTCTCCTCAGCCTCATCCTCCAAGGAGCCTATGACTTCTAAGGAGACTCATGACTCAGAAAGTCAAATGTCTTCCAATTAAGTAACAAATATAGTGGCTATCCACCTACAGATAACTTCTCCTGGGCTTATGAGCTTATATCCTGACTCTGCCAAACCTGGGAATTTGATGAAAAGCTGCCATCCATGCCTTAATGGGGGATTATGCTTCTTTTTCCCAGGGTAACTGGATCAGGAAATTACAGAATGGTTTTGATTAGGAAAAAACTTCAAAGATCATCTACTCGAACACCTCTGCCATGGGCAGAGGTACCTTTGACTAGAATAGGTTTCTCAGGACTCTATCCATCCCAGCCTCAAATACTTCCCGTGTTGGGACATCCACTGCTCCTCTGGGCAACCTGTTCCAGTGTTTCATCAACCATACAGTGAAGAAACTATTCCTTATATATAATGTTAGTCTGCCCCCTTTTGTTTAAAACTAATGCCTTTTGTCCTGTCACTACAAACATGAAATAAGTCTTTCTTTCTTATTAGACTCCTTTGTCTATTGGAAGTATGAATGAGGTTTTCCCTAAGCCTTCTTTTCTCCATATTGAACAACCCCAACTCTCTAAGCCTTTCTTCTTAGGAGAGGTTCTCCAGCTTTCTGACTACTACTATGGCCCTCCTGGGGACCTCAGGCTCCTACAGGTTCATGTCTTTCTCCTGCTATGGACTACACAGCTGGATGCAGCACTCAGGATGCCCTGCTCCTCTGTTCTCACAAAAACAGAGGGCAGAACACCCTCCCTCACCCTGCTGTGCACGCGTCTTTGGGTGCTGCCCCGCACATGGCTGGGATGCAAGCACATATTGCCAGCTCATATATAATTCTTGTTATCTTCTAGTATCTCCAAGTCCTCCATAGGGCTGCTCTCACTCCATTTCTCTCTCAGTCTGTACAGGTATGGGAAATTGCTCAAACCTAGGTACAGCACCCTTGGCCTTGTTGCACTTCTTGAGGTTCATGCTTGCCCTCTCAAGCGTGTCAAGGTCCCTTTCCTGCAAGTATCAACTGTACCACTCAACTTGGTGCAATCAACAGACTTGCTGAGGATGCACTTGATCCTTTTTACTGTAACACTGACCAGTAATGGTCCCACATGATAGAATCCTGGGAAATTTTGTGACCTCTTCAGCCGGAAGAAGTCCATCTGGTCATTTTCTGCTTCCTAGGACTGCTTCAACAGCTGTCTACACACACTATGCCTATTTTGGCCCCAACGAGTCATGCACTATAGAAAAAAAATCCTGAAAACTCCACATGGATCCTGTTGCAATGGGGGCAGGCAATCAGGAAGTTCACAGTCAGTTCCCATTCCCCTCGTACCTGGCACTTTCACGGAAGAAGGGCTTTCATCATGGCCACCTGCCTTATGGGCTGGGTGCCAGGGATGTTGATCCAAAATTCTGTTTGGCATGCAAGATGATCACCCAGCTAATGGCACTGCAAAAGCACTGAGTGAAAGGCACGAAATAGAAGGCCCTTCAGGAGTGTGCTGTAGCTACAGTTATTCCCAAAGAGGGCTTGTTTCCTTTTTTTTTTTTGCAAGGAACTAAACCTAGTCTGTTTTTCTGAGCAATGACAGAGCAGAAGAGAGATAGAAGAAAGAGCACTGGACTTTCGGAAAAAAGAAATTGGACCAGAAATACAGTGTAGTGCATGAAGGATATTATTTAAGGGATCTCTCTTTCTTTCACACACTTATACTGGCGACATTGTCCTGCTTTTCCTTGTGAGCTTGCATGTGCATAGTCACCTAGGTGTGATGCTGTAGTGTTGGTGGCTTGGGTTACCTTGAAGTTGGTCTTCAATAAGGGCCACCAAAAAAATTAAAATATTGGAGAAAGTCAGATCTTTTTGTCCTTGAGGCTCTCTTCAAGTTTAACAGTGCAAGTGCTCACTAGAGGTTTTGAATGTATAGTGTGCATGCCAGTATAGAGTTGAGTGAGGGTTTTGCTGGTTTGTTGAGTTTTTTGTTTGGTTGGGTTGTTTTGTTTTCTGGGGTTGTAAGGGGTTTTTTTTATTTGTTTTGTTATTTATTTATTTGTTTGTTTTTTGGGGTTTTTTTTTGGTTTCTTGGGTTTTTTTTTTTGTTTTGGTTTTTCTTTGTCTTTATTCTTTGAGTTTTGGGGCTTTTTTGGTATTTTTGGGTCTTGTTATGTTGGGGTTTTTTTGTTCACTTTTGTTGTTGTTTTGTTTGGTTTATTTTGGTTTTACTTTTGACTATTTTTCTGTTTGTTTTATTTTTTTTGTTCCCTGAAATCACTATTTTTTTAAGAAAGCTGAAACAATTTACAGCTGTAGGATGCAAACTTCAAATCTTTGTTTGTCATAGATTTCAGTTATTTCATTAATTACATGCTCAGGCAAAAAAGAAAATCACCCCAGAAAAAAAAATCCCTCCAGTTAGTGCAAGACTACTAGATTAAGGAAAAGAAGAACTATGCAGCATAGGATTGCTTTTAAAAACATGTTGCATTCAATCAGTGAATTACATCAGCAGTTCAGTCAAAGCTTTACTTTCACAAAGATTGGAGCTTCGAATCTGTCGAGACAAGTAATTTACAGCAAGAGAAAAAATCTAAACCATTGAATCCTAATGTTGTAAACAGTCTGTTATCAAGACTGGTAGTACAGAGAGGGCTCTATTTTTCTGAAGGACCACCCACAAGAGAAAGAACTTGATATGGCAACTTGCCTGAAAAATTTATTTATGATATCCCAGTATGTGGTAGCTGCATGGAAGAGCTGTACAAGTGGGGAGTGCTTTTCTGAGGGAGCAGCTGATGGGATTGGCCTTGACAGTGACTGCAGCATGCACTTCAGAAATGTTAGTCCTCCTAAAATGCAGAATAAAGACAGAGAGTCTTCGAACAGTTTCTTGACTATTCTGCTCTGTCTTTTCATCTTTCCAGCATTATAGCATTTCAAGAATCCCAATTTAATCATAACATATGCAAAGGGACAGTTGTCTTTCCCGCTGCCCCCTTTCTTTTTAAAGAGCCTTCTTGGTTAAGACCTTCCTTGCAGACCTTCTGCATCATCTTTGGGCCATAGTAACATATATCCTGGTACATATGGGTTTCTGAAGGTGAAGGCAGAGTTCAGAATTACAACCCGGAGTTTTCCAAAGTGGGACACTCCATCAGTCACTGTCGGCGGCTGCAGCAGGAGCATGGCAGACATCTGGCATAAACTGCCCCTTGACATCCCCCAGCACCTCCTGGGACAGCTGTAGGACAATGGGAGCTTTCTAAACCCCGTTGTCAGTCTTGGATATTAAAGCTGGATACCAGCATCCACACTGACACATTTAAATCCCCATTTTAGAACAGTCCGTGTGATCTACATTGAAATTGCTGTCCAGCCTACTGAGATTGAGAGAGTGTTGGCAAAACATACTTCTGTCTTAAGTCGCCCACATTGATTTTGGTGTATTTTAACCTTTCAGAAATGATTAAAATCAAGAGTGATTAAAATGTTACATAAAGGATATTTTAAACTAAAGCAATCTTAATTTTCCAATGTTTCAAATCTAGCTGAAACTTGTCATGAAAAATTGAGGCATTTGCACCAAAAAGGAGACCACCTGTAAAACATTTCTGCCCTCTCCACAATGTTTTGGGGTTTTTGATTTTGCTGGCTTTGGATGGGGTTTTTGGTTTTTTTTTTGTTTTTTGGGGGTTGTTTAGTTTTTTTTAAATTTAGTTTGGTTTTTACAATTCTTTGGGAGGTTGACTGTTTGTGAGTTTTTGTTGCAGTTGTTGTTGCTACCAAAAAGAAAGGTACATGAAAAAAAAAAAAAAAAAAGGCTGGTTAGTGTTCCTGGCTACTTGCTTGGTGAAGAAACGAGAAGCTGGCCCAAGAGGGCTATTACATTCTTCTGTCCTCTTCTCTTTCCTCTGCTACTCTGCAAACTTATGAGTTGAATGTTTCAGGAGTGAGTGAGTGGGAACCAAGTTCAAACACAGCTTTACACAATGAAGTCACATCTTGATAGCTTTGCTAGCTCAACGGGAGAGTATAAAATCTACTGGAGGGTGACCTGTTGCATTTTGTACTGCCTGAAGTATCCAGACATCTAGGATTGTTGCTCCCTATGAATGGATTAAAAATATATTGGCTATTCCCAAGGAACCTTTTGCAAAATCTGTATCGCAAAACAATTGTTGCTACTGTTCAAGATACTATGGGCCTGTTTCAATAAAATGAGAGACTTTGTTGAAACTGGGACCTAGGAGGAGATGTCCTTCTCCTGCAAGACTTTGCTATGTTGTGAGCACAGTGTGAGTTTGTGGTGATGAAATACCTTCACTGAATAGGTCAATGAAAATTAAATTGAAATCAAAGTTATTTTCACTGTCTTCAAATAGACATTAACCTAAAATTTACTATAGATGTAAATAATGGGAAGAAACAATGATAAAAATGCATTTGTGCTAAAATATTTGGCAGAGGAAAGGAAGAAATCAAAAGCAATCGTTTTGATGTAGACTAGAGCCTATATGGGGTGAAGGAGAGAGGGAGAGATGGCTGGCTCCAGTGCCTGAGCTGGAGCAGTAGAAGGGCAGTGATTTACGCTGAGGACTGATGCTGATACAGGGCTCAGTAGGGGGTCTGTGATTATTAAGATCCCTGGACCAAAGTGGCTCTCCACGGAGACAAGAACATTTATATCACATCAGAGATACTAAGATGTGAAGCCACCTTTCTGGAAGACTGGTTAGTATTACTAGCTGTTTAATGGCTTATAATATGATAACACTGCAAGTGCTGGCAAACTTAATTTTTTCCTACAGATTGTACAGCCTAAAATTTCTTCTGGAAGAAAATAGGTGTAACCTATATTAGGATTATAGCTGCTTGAATTTTCCTGTCCCGGGTAAGCTAACTTCTACAAGTGTGCTTTAGAAAGAATCGATCTATCAGCATGGAAAGTAAGCAGAAGAAAGACTTCCAGTGACCTCAGTGGGCCTTGGCTCAACCCCTACTGAGACAGAATGAATCTGCATAAAACCAGACATCTTCTGCTGATACCAGATATTGTGTTTCAAGGAAATGTATGGACTTGTAATCTGTCTACACTTCGTCGTAATAGGGTTTTTTTAAGCAGAACAAATTTCTTGCAGGGAAGTGACCCGACTGAGTTAATCAGACCAATTGATACATCTTACTGAACACTGAAGTGCTATTATTAAAACCAAGAGATCAAAAAATCATATTTTAAATAGTTATTAGGATGGCTGAGCCAGTGTCTGGGAATGAGGTGTAGATTAGCCTCACTCTTGGAAGAGGCACAGCAAGGATGTGCTCCTCAGGGAAGCGAGCAAGGTGAGGGAGGTGAGAGATGCAGATGTCTTTGTGCCACTGGAATAAGGAACTATCCTTCTTTTGTCATACTGGAAAAAGGAAGCATTGCCTGGTGCCTGTAACTGCCTCCTGGGGTGCAGTAAGCCAAGAGCTGGCCTCACCACTGGGACATGCTTTAAGAGTGTGTAACCAAAACAGCCAGCAGTGCAACTCCAGTGTGTGTGTGGAGAATAGCAACTGTGCACTGCTCAGGAGCACATCAAATTTTACAAAAAGCAGAACAACTCAGAGTCCAGAGGACAAACTGGACCTTTAGGCTTTATCTACACTGCTGATTAGAAAGCTTTAAAATTATAGGGAACCATGCAGCTATCTATACCGATACCTCTGGGGGGCACTATGACTACAAAATAAACCCCTGACAGATTTAGCTGCTATTTTATTCCCCTGTTTTCTAATGGCATCACAGGCTCTGTACACTCATTCAGCCTCTCTCTCTCCAAGAAGGGTTTCTGTTTGTGTGGGATTTTTTGAGGAGAAATGAAAGTAAAATCAAATGCTGATTTTGAGGGAGTTTTTCTTGAGACAGAACACAGTGAAACCCAGATAAAGGCATCAGTGATCTCTGTTCTGCCTCAGACATACACAGACCACAGCATGTTTCAGCTCCACACTTAGCTGGAAGGTCTGACAATCCGGCAGAAAGTCCTGTCTTTTGTACACCTCTCAACAGCATGCCGTTCACATTAATAACTTCCGAAACACCTGACTGGGCATGCTCACACCAAAAGCCCACTGATGTCAACACAGTATTGAAGAAGGATCAGCACTACAGGAGATCAGCCCATGGGGCACACCTGGTTCTGGTTTATGTCTGCTCTGCTTGCACACTTTGGTCTAAATCCCCTGTGTTGTTCCGTTCCTACCCATGGGCTAACATATGGCTGGGAGTCAGATCATCTGACTGCTTTATGGGCTCTTATCTTTCACAGCGCTGCACACAGGCAGAAATACTTCTGGATCCTGCTCTGGTATAGCAAACAATTATATAAGTGACATTAGGTAAATTAAACATCTTTCTGCCTTTGAAGAACACAAAAGAATGTTATATATCTTCTCGCTGATCAAAGTTGGTTATATTGCCCTTTTAGTTACACATAGAGATTGTTGTACTTGTCTAATGTTTACAGTATGTGAGGATGCTTTAATCTGTCACTCAGATTTCATAGTTTGTCTGCCTTTGGTTTTATCTCAGTTTTAAACAATAAGGTTTAGTGAGAAAGTGTAACTGGGTATTTATGCCCCCTTTTAATTCCAGCTTGGGTTTTCACCTGCATCTTCTTTCTAATCCACTCCACCCCCTACTCTCCAGCCTGTGCTGAGCAGCACTGACGGTTTAAGATTATAGAAAACCTTTCACTTCAAACAGGATGGAAATATTTCAGATATCATCACAATGGTATTCTCCTTCACACGCAGTGACAGAGGGACTTGATTGTGCATGTGAGAGTGGGAGAAAAAAAAGAAGGCTGTAAAAGGAACTGAATTTAAGCACTGGCAGCCACATAGTGGAGTTCTCTGTCAGACTGGCAGCTGCAAGTTGCCTGGAGGCTTTTGGGGCTTGATCAGGAACCACAAAAGCCGTGGAGCCTTCATGCCATCCTCAACAGCACAGCTGGACAGTCTCACACAGGTTTCACAGTGCCATTTTTAATCATTCTTAAATCTGAATCACCTTGAATTGTAGAGTCCCGGGCTGACTTTCTAAAAATGTAAATAAAGTTCTGAGCCTATGTGAAGGTTATGAGACAAGTAAAACTTGTAAGTTCAGCCATTTCAAGTCATCTGAACACATATTCATTTTAAACAAGTATTGATTCCCTGATATTTTAGAAGAATCCAGCTCAGCTTAAACAACTGAAGTAGCTCACCTCAGTGAGCCCTTCCAGGACTTGCTGCAGCTTGGTCTGTATCTGATTCTTTCACTGATCTCTGGTAAATAGATAGTTCATGCAGTGAATTTATTTCTTGACTTCTTTAATTTGTTTTGGTACTTAAATGGGACCAATATCTGTGAAAACTAACGCCCCTTTAAGACTAAGATTAATTAATCCAGTTTTACTTGCAAGAGTTGAATACTTTGTAACTTCAGTCAAGGGCCATTCTTCCCTCTTCTCTACTGTATTTTACAGAAGCAAAATATCTGAGTCATCTGGAAAGGAAGTGTTTTGATGAATGTTATGAAGGTATGCATGTTAAGAAGGCACATAGTGGAGAAGAAAGAAACCTGGAGATGAGAGCTCTAGGGTAGGTGATGAGGAGAAGTGGCAAAAAAATCTTGGAGAAATGTCTGCAAGGTGTAAGTTCCGGATATAACCTCCAGTGAGACAACCAAAGGATGAGAGACTGAAAGATCAGGAATGTGACTAGAACAAAGACCTAGGAGAGCAAAAAAGGTCTAGGAGGCATGAAGATAGAAATGAGCTTGTGAGACAAATGCCTAATGCCCAAAGGCAAGCAGAGGGATTTCCTGTAGAGGGGAAATCGAGAAAGCAGCAACAGACAAGTCATTTGGTTTTGGCTCCTATACTATAAAAGCAATGAAAATCTATAAACCTTTCCATTTTACCTGATTCTGTCTGTCCCATTGCTTCTCCACAAGTCTGCAGGCTTGTGGAGTTGTTCTAGCAGTTCACTCTTATTCCTAAGGGTCCTAAAACACCTCACGGCTGCATATGTGAAGTGTGTGCCCATCAGAAGGCAAAACCAACACCAATCCCATTTTTTCTCTCTCCTTCTCTACAATTTTGGCAAGTGGTGTAAACATGATTTCAGTCACATAATGGGAATGAGCTGGAGGTTATGTGGACCCTGCTGCACCTGAGTTTTAAATTTATTTCTTCCAGTCAGTCTTCTGGGGCTGTTTTCCTGCAAGAAAATGTAGTACAGCCCACAAACCACAGTTTTAATTAAAGCCTGAGAATTTTTTGTAAGTAAATTCTCCAGACTGCAATGACTAAAAGCTTCTGAAGATGTTATATGAATATCACACTTAACTACTTGCACCCTGTGTGTGTTGCTCCAAATGGATAAACACAGCACACTCTGCCTTTTTTTCAGTGCAGGAATAGTTTTGAAAGCAAGGATGTTTAAGGATTAGTTCTGTACCAAAAGAAAAACCAAACCAACAGAAGCTCTTGGTGTCTGAGACAAATGTTTGCAGAACATTGTCTAACTATCTTCACATGCTGATTTTATAGATCTAGGCTTTGAAAGCTGGCTTTCTTCTCCTAAAGCTCCACCCACATCATAAATCAATAAATAGATCAATAAATAAAGTAACAAAATATCTCTGCTGTTGATAAACAGTAGATGCCAGTTTCTCTTCCCGTTCTGTTTGGCAGATTCCCATGAATGGCACAGAGTGGGTGGCCCATACATTGATAATCACCCTAATTTTCAGAGTTGCCTCTATTATTATGCTTTGTCACTGATCCCATTTGGATTACAGAAACCAATTTTACTGATTAAATCACATAGAATTTCAGTAGAAGTTGAATAATACTCTTTCAATATTGAATAACTGTGTGGATTTGGCTGTGCTTGCAACATCACCATATGGCAAGCACATGAACAATATACTGTACTCTGAACCTATTGTTTTAGTTTGTTTTTAGCAGTTTCAGTCCAGAAAAATCCATTGCTAGTAAATTACTTGTGATGGTTTGTTAGGAGAAGATGTTAAAGCAGAAGAATATCCTCTCTCCTTGATGCCCTCCCTCCCCCCTGCCTGTTGAAAGACTATTAACATTGCACACAAACAACTTTTCTTTTTCTTAAGTAAAAGGAAGTCTGGAAAAAAGAAAGTAGACTTAATTTTTTAATAATAGTAAATCAAGATTTGCCAGGAAAGATAGTAGTTTGTTAGACTGAATGTCATACTTGCATAAAACAGGAAATCTTACAGGCACATATGCCTTCCTTCACATTCTAATGTAATAAAAAAATATTGCCTCTCCTGACAAACACTGTCTGCTTTTATCCTTGTACCTTATATCACAGCTACATCAGTACAATATTTATGGGTATAAAGAATCCATATCCGTGTCAGCAACAATCACAGATACTTGTTTCTTGTTTGAAAATTTCAGATGTTGCTTTTGGAGTTTATGAGGACACACTCACTGCCATCTCACTTTTTTTTTTTTCATTCTGTAATGTAACAAGCTTCACAGTAAAAATGAAAACCAATATATTTTCAAAATTTTGTTTTAATTTTTAGATATAACACTTTTATATATTCTCTGATCTAATTGCAAGCCTCTGCTTAATGTCAGCAACAGGTTCTCTTTTCTTAAGAGCTTCTTAATGACTCTGTAGAGACAGCCCCTGGCTCCCCATGCGCAATGTAATTCCAGCTGTGGGAATATTCTTAATCCCATTTAAATGTGTGGTAATTTTCTACCTTTTCCACAAAAGAAGGGCCACCCAGCACTGTCTGATAGGTCACAAACAAGCAAGTGACGACTGCTTAGTCAGTGCATTTTCCCACCCTATTTCACACTGCAGCACATCCAGCTAGTGCATCCATGCCTATGCTGGAGATGGCTATTTCCTGACTTAAAGCTGTTCCTGCACATGCATTTGGCCTTCTCATTTTTCTTCATCAGCCATCCTCTCATGGTATTTTAATTTCTGTTGTAGGATGTTTATTTCCTCCCCAGAGGAGCAGTGCAGAGCACAGCCTCTTTAAGGATTTGAGATGTTTCCCTTCTCATCTGGGCATTGCTGCCTGCCTCTTTCTGGGAATGGCAACTGCATGGATCATCCCCTGTTCTCCTTCTTACAGCACTGCTCTTTGTTGCCAGTACTCAAAAGCTGTGCTGTTGAGCCCAGCCTTGAACAAATTGAAAGTGTGCCATGAAATATGATGAGAGGTGACACATCAGGTCAACTCCTCTGGGGATGATTGGTGAGTCCCACCAATCATCAAGTTATCAGGCCAGTTACCTAGCAAAAGAAACACAGCTTGTGTGCATAAAAGTGGACTTCAGCTAATTTCACTTTCAGAAGCTATTTTCTTTGTTGACTGTGGTAGTATAATTTGGGAGGCAAGCAGACCTCCTCTAGGCACTGGTAAGCTGCTTTTAACCCTGTTGAGGTGACATCTTAATGTTCCAGCACCACCATGTGTAGCACTGACGTAGGGAACGCTACACCTAAGCTTGGAGGTCAGTGTTACACTGGGATAAGCCCAAGCACTCTCAGGGCCATGTAAGTCCTTCTCCTCTTCTGAGGACACTAGATATTTTAGCACTTATGCAAATAAAGTATGTGTGAAACATATGTTGTATCTCTCCACACAGATACACATGCATGACACAAATGCTCTGAGGCTATGGGGTCATTTATAATGCTCTTTGTTTTTTATTGCCAAGTAGACACGGTAATATTCATGTACACAACTTGCATATTCATTATTATTTTCAGTTGTTATAAAACAATAAATACCCTCATGCACCTGGCCATAGTGGTGCTGCAATTCTTATACATTTTCCTTTCTCCCATTACTTCTTTTAAAAGTTCAGTATTGGACTATAAGCTTTTGGAATTATGACAATTATTTTAGTAGCCTGATTAAAGAAATTTTTCTGGATAAAATATTTGCTCATCAAATATGTTTTAAGCCCCTAGATAACAACATTGAAGAGCTGGACTGCTAATCTTTGGAAATCATCTATTCACTCTTGCTGTAATAGTACCTTTGATTTCATTTTAAGCTGCAGGGACAAAATACCTCTCTTATGTTTGTGGCACCATTCACGTTTCCAGCACTTTGTTAAGTTGTAAAACTCATACTCCCTTTCAATGTCTATCACAACACAAATGGAGAAAGTGTCTTAAAATAAAATTCTGGGAAGAATGAAGTCATACATGATCCAAATAAAGCAGCTTTTCCCCATTTACAAAAGGGAGATGACACTGCAGCAGCCCCAAGTTGTCTGCTTGAAGCATGTGGCACTGTGCTGCTGCCCTCCAAGGAAATGCCTTTTCCCTTTTAGACCACACATCAAGCATCTTAACTGTGGCAGTACCTATCACATCCAAAATTCAAACTGACATGAGCTGCAACTGCAGATCAAGTGCAAGTGCATAGGAAAGATTCTGTAGCTGCCACTGCTCCCCACATGGCAGTATTAGGGAGATTCTTCACACAGCACAATGCCAGGGCATTGGCAGGTGGGTTTCTCTGAGATTTCCACTTTGTAGGAAGAGCTCAGAACTTTAAACACCAAAAGGAAATAAGCTCATAGCTGTTTCAAATATTTTCTATGGTGTTACTCTAAATATGCATATGATCTGGAAAAACAAAATACAAAACAGAAAACAAAAAGAAAAAAGGAAAAAAGAGTGGCAATGGACCTGTCATTTCTCTGCATTCTTGTCAAGACAAGACTGCATGATGCTTCACAACAGAAAGATAGATAAATGGCATTTATCCCAAGGTGTGTTTCTAGCTGCCCTCCCCCTACCCCCAGCAGTCTGTGTGGTGCACTGACATAAATTTGTACTTGTGGGAGTGGACTACTACACAGGGAGCAGTTGTTGCCTTTCAAGATGCAGCTTTTTTCTTTTGAGACAATTAGTTTTAGCTATCAAGTCCAAAAACTAGGAAAAAAAATGGGGAGAATAAATCCTACAATGACACAATTTGCAAAGTGTGAAGCTTTAGGCTATTAAAATGGTGTGGAAAGGGTCTTATCATTGGGTTCACTCTGTTTTGAACTTGACTTGCTCTAATTAATATGAGGTTTCCTTGAGTCATATAATCAGGCAAAAGCCTCTGGTACTAACAAAGAAGGACAGCACTAAGAACAATCAATGACATGGGAACATGGTAGTTCAGAATACACTTATGCTTGTAGAAGAATAATAGCCTTATTCTCTATTCAGATATATTTTGAAGATTTAATTAAAAAGTACACTGTAGTTTCTCATCAGATGGTGCTCTGGGTGGGTCCTGACATACATCAGCATTTTAGAAATTACATTTAACATCTAACAAGAGATGAAACATAATTCTCCAAGTTTATGAGAATGGGTAATAAAGACCACGAGAGGTGATATGGCAGAAAAGTCCTGGCAAGGAGGATTACAGTGGATTTTAATATGACTTTAGAATGTCATATAGGGTGCTTTTGAAGTCTACATATTTTGGTATCTGCTCCTCCCTCCATGTACTCCAGGTGTAGTGTGGCTGCATCAGAAAAGCTAAATGACTGCTACTGTGCACAGGGTATTGTGCAGATTTAACAGCTGGATTGTGCCCCAGGAGCAAGCCACTGAAGAAAGCCCTGCCACAGATTGCAACCCCCTTTCGCAGTGTGGTGAGTCAAGAGAACACACACACACATGTGACAGTGTGTTTTGAGAGGACAGGTCTTCTCCCCTTTCTCCTACCGCTGAAAGATCTTTCACCTCTGAACAACTGAGTGCCATGCAGAACAAGACTTTAGGTGGCATGGTAGTCATTAGTTGCTCCTTCTATGCTGTTATTAGAATGACTCTTAGGTAAAGGGAAACTTCTTGATGGCAAATGTCATGGCCAATAGGGAGGGCATTCCTGATAATGTAATTATTAGCCAGAGGAGAAAGTCTGGTCATCTCCAGCAGCCCTCTCTAAAATCAATCACAACATTAAGAGTAGAATTGCTGACAATTCTTCCCCCTCTTTCTAGGAAGATGTTCATTCATGATGAGGGGCCTACACTGCTAAATACACGTCATGCTTTTTGTTTTTCAAGTAGATGAAAGATAAGACACCTTCTTAGAACAGAGCTTAATCTGTGAAGAAATGGGGAACTCAGCTTACTCACTTCATAAAGAAACCTCGAAGGAAATTTTCTCTGTGAAAATTTCTCAAGTTTAATAGCTGTGAAGTCATAAAATTTAACTGAACAATAGTTTTCCATATGAAGGTCTCTTCAGTCAATAGTTCTTCTGTAAGCTGTTCCAAATCATCCTGGCTTCAGTAAGATCAGACACTCAAACAGCCAGTGCAGGAAACGATGTGACTTCTATAGGTTTAGCAGCTGTTCAATACACTCTGTTGTGGTAGTTCTTTCTTGTGTGTAATTTTGTCATGTTTTTCACAGGCTTCCATTATTGTGTCTATTAAGCAGGACACATAAGAGATAATTTTTTTCAAAGCAGTTTGGTGAGGGGAGGCATTGCCTCTTTTAGTATTTTTTAATTGAAATGTAAACAAGAGTCCCACTTATTAAACCTGCAAATGGTTCTGCAGAGAATTAGCAATATAAAAAAGGACTATCAGAGCTTCCAGAATCACACAAGTGTTTTGCAGTCCCAAATTAATGATTAATGTCAGTGACATTTATTTATCTCATGAACACTAAGACAAGTAAAAACACAGCGTGTGTTTTCATTGAATTTCCTGCGTTTGTTTCACCAGAAAATAAAAATAATAAAAAATCTTTCAGTCACAATTCTATTTTCCTCTCATATAGGTCAATAAATTAGGAATACAGTGAAGATGGGACATATTTACACTTCATGTAGCCCAAGCACATCAGTTGCCTTGCTTTCTCCAATTGAGAGGGCATCTGCCCTGGATTTGGTACCACAGGCTCCTGTCTCTTGCCACGTGTGCAGTCAGAGGTTCATTGTCATGCTGCTGTGTCTCGCATTCATCACTGCTGCTGTGCTCTGGAAGGATGTGCTCCCTGAGAATTAATTTCAGATTTCATTAAAAAACTGCATCACCCTAAACTTTATATGGAGGAGCAGATTGTATTTTCAATCACAGGTACACCGGGAAGTTGTAAAACTGTTGTTGAAGAGAAGGTACAAGGCATTTTATTAACGCAAAGTTTCATTCTGAGGCGTTTCTCTCTTGTAAAATAAAGTTGGATACATTTCTAAACAGCATGTCACTTCAAAATGTGAAACCAAACTTCTTGATTTTTTATTTTGGTTATCTATTAAAACTTCTGCTTTTCTCTGTATGACTCAAACAACTCAACGTGTTCAACATGAATTCCAGCTCAATTTTACAAAATAAACATTATCAAAACAAACTCCAAACTAATAAAACACTTCCTCCCTCTTTAACTGCACTTATTTGTAGAATTATTTAGATTTAATGTATTTCAGGCTATGGGAGAATATTATTACAATTTATTTATTCCTTTGATGTAGTAATTCCTTGGGACAAAAAATCCTGTACCACTTATAATACTGTGGTCCCCCATTTAGAGAATTTTCATATGTGCAATAATTGCTCTGAGAATTGTAGTGAAGCCAATGATAGCCAGTGTCTGCCTAAAACTTGCAATCTAGATGCAAAATCAATACATGTGGCACATCTCTCAGAAAGAATACTGCCTCTTTCTCTTCTGATAGATAGTTGGTATGAGTGGATTGTATCTCTGGCTTCAAGAGTCTGAATTTGATAACACTGTAAATCCATAATAGAGATAGTCCAAATATAGGATTCTGGTAATCTCTGATGAGTCAGCTTTTTTTGTAACCAAATTTCAGATTATCCAGATGTCAGACAAATCCTTCAGTTCTGAGACTCAGGGACTTCATGAATTTATTTGAAATCACAACCCTTGGACTGTCCTGGAGCTACTTGGATAACTGGAATGTATCTGCATTCCACAAAGATTTCAGCAGACTGTCCACCACACTAAAATATTCAGAATGAGAGCTGGCAGATCATAATTACATTCATATATTCACATGCTTGAGTAACAGTTTGTATATATTATTGTGATGTTGCTTCATTTTCTTCTATATATTTTAGGATTAAGGTATTAGGAGTATCCTTACTATGTGGAAGATCTGTTCATCATTTATGTCTGTATCTACTCTACTGTTTTGAAGTCAAGATTTTCCATGCTAGCTCCAAAACAAGTCACGTGGTTTAGGTAATTTGGGCTGCATATTATCTCAAAAACTGAGATAAAACACAGAGGTCCACTGTGGATCTCTACCAAAAAACATTCAGAGAAACTTTGGAGGCAAATGCTTATTCACAAAACATTTTCCTTAAAGGTCCACCCCTCCTGGCTGGTGTGAGCAGAAGGCAATGGTTTAATGAACTGTAAACAGATTTTGAGTGTCAGAACAATGGAATCTTTTCCATGGTTGGAAAAACCTCCAACATCAACAAGTACAACCCTTGACCAAATACTACTATGCCCACTAACTCACATGGGCTTCCTACCTCTTTCCTCCTGCAGAGCAGGTGTTGATGGAGGGTCAATACTCTTGGCACAACAAAAATGTCTGCCACTGATGGTAGGAGCTTAGAGGTTTACTATTCACTTGAGGCTTGAGAGCAAAAGTGATTCCTACTGGTCCCTTTGAGATGAGCCAAAATTTGCTAATTAAAACATACGCCCAAAGGTAATTGTTCAGTTTTGATCATTACAGGACTGTTTCTTCCCTCTTGTGTACAATATAGTACTGTAGAATGGTCTGTTTAAAAATTTGGACTAGCCTCTTCTTCTTAATTTTTCAGGAGCATTGTGATTCTTCAATTAAAATTACACCAGAGACTGGCTGTGTTATGGTATAATAACAAAACTCTGAAACACATATTTACTGTAGTTGAAGTTCAAGCATCTGACCATTAAGCAAATGACTGTCTGCATGGTGTAATGTGCAGGGCAAATGTTTTCAGAGATCTAAAACAAGGTAGCAATGTTTGTAAATGCCCTCTATCCTTTTTAGACTGCATTTAGCAATAGCTTGGTGCTTCAGTAGTTCTGTGTGAGACTGCATCCACACACAGCGAACAGCAATAGAGGAAGCCCAAACTCAAAATTGTGTATTAGTATGCAACTCTCAAAACCTGGGAGTGTGTGTAGGGAGGAATGCAGGGTTACACCTCTTAGCAGTGAGTTTTGTTATGCATATGATCAGCATGGAGATTACAGAACAGAAAAGCTGATTAGTGGTAAAAGCAGGCATGAGGTATGAGCTCATACACAGGTAGCAATCTATGAAATGGTGTTCAGTCACTTGGCCAAGTGAGATTCTTTCTGCTGATGAATCTCAGTTTTACCAGAAGAGGCAAGCTACTTTTATGGTCCACATGGAAAGGAAGGACAATTTTGAGTTCTCTTCTGGAAGAGCTAGATGGAAGAAGCAGAGTACTTATTTGACCAGTTTCATTTTACCTAAGACTTCTGTGGATATGATGGGCACATTTCACAAATTATCCTATGCTTATGTGATATGATGGCCTTGTCAGAGTGCAGAAAATCAGCTCCGTCTGTCCCTTGTTCTGGAGAACATCCTTCCTACTTATTCAAATAATTTAATTCATTGAGAGCTGTCATTCTCATATGTAAGGACATGGGTCCACAACTGCAGGTGTGCATAGGCACAGAAATCTGGCCAAATGCATCATTGTTCACCCGTTAAACTGAGTGTTGCATGAGTTATCTGTGAAGCTTGTTGAAGTGGTACCAAGTATTTACAAGCTTGCTACAGTGTTTTGTGGGAAAAGCAGGGAGAGAAATGCTCTTCTCAGGGAAGTTGAGTGAGTTGTACTCTTTGACTACTTCAGAACATGATTACCTAAAAAGGTGGAGTGCAAATGGGTGCAGCTTCTGTGTTCTAGGAGATTTCAAAGCTGTCCATATATATTTTGAGGATGAGCTTTAGTTTATTAAAGGAGGTGTCTGCATATGGTTTTGTATAATGCTAAGGGTAGGCAGGCAAGAGTGGATGAGATAAACTGTAATTTAGGATAGTAAAGTCCAAATCCAAAAAGCTATCTAAATGCCATGTGGGTAGAGCTAACCACTGTTGTTGATCCCAGCCTAAGAGTTGTGGATGAAAAGAACTCAGTGCTAGTAAGAAGTCATGAATTGTTTGGGAAAGAGTATGCATAACAAAAAGGTATTTTTGTCAAAAGGGAATAAAAAGAAACAGTTCAGATGTGACCACCATCTGAAGTTTACCTATTTAAGCGTAGTTAGATCACTGAGTTTCAGATGCATATGAGTTTTCACTGGCTTTCTCTGATCAGTGAAGAGGAAGGGAAGTTCTAGAGCATAGGTCCTCTAATCCTATGGCAGAGTCTAGAGAGCTAACAAAAAAATCCTCACCATTGACTGCTGATGAAGTCCAGTCTAATAGTTCATAAATACTGAAGCCTAGATGCAGAAGTATTACGTGATAACTACTCATTAATTTGATAACAAGTGCTGAAATAAAATTTTAAGCACCTGAATTAAGATGAAATTAATTTTATTCCCTTTAACTGAAATAAGGAACTTTTCAAATGCCATCAAAATTGAAGGAAAGTTGGTACTGCATTACCAGTGTCCAAGTACTTTTGAAAACCCTATAAAAGTGTTTCTGAGCTGGCATTTAGAAGACCAAAGATGAAATCTTGGGATTCTCTGGTCATCTTTCAAGGGTGCATTAGACTTTTGACTGGAGCGAGAGGAAATTACTTGCTCTTATGCAAATTTTCACATGAGAATATTTTGGATGTGTATGGTAGAGTTTATGCCATCCACAAGGCATCCTTAATGAGAAATCTGTCTCATACCTCTTTTTTAAATACAGCATCTAGGGCACCTCTGCTGGTAACAGCTTTCAGAGAGAGAAAATCTAGTAGGAAAGTTGAAAGCCATGAAGGCTTTGTAGGTCAAAGTCAACACCTTTGCCTCAGTCTGGAAAAGCAGCAGGAGAGCAGCAGAGATCACAGAGCACTGGTGTCACATATTGCCATGCTGAGGAGTTGTCAGCAAAATCCAACTCCAAGACTGCTAGAAAAAACAACAGATAGCAAAAGGTTTGTTTTGCTTCATTTCAGCTGAGTTCTGAGGTTAACAAACTTTACAGAATGACAACGACCATGTACATTTTTATAGTCCAGCAGAGTTCAGAGCCCTGGTAAGAAAGCAAATCACTGCTTGGTCAGCTCCTCACAGGCACAACAGTTCAAGGGTTCGTGTTTTTTCTCTCTCAGCTAAGCTGTTTTCCCAAGAACATCTTCGTTACTTTTTGCCATAAAACAGAAGGTCAGGTTTGATGTTGCTCCTAGAAATGTTCTTGTTGTTCTGTTTGTTTATATAACCCCCTTCTCTGTCCATCTGATGGAGAATGTGCTCTGCTGCTTAATGCCAGCTGCATGCAGGATGGTGAGAAGAATGACAGTTCCAAAAAGAAGACAGGGGGAGGGGTACTCAGAACTGTGAAGGAAATAAAGGGAAAATAAGCAGAGTTTTGCCTCTGGTCATTTGCAGACAGCTTGTGAGATCCTCACATCACACACATTGCTGGGTTGCCTGTGACGTTTCTGAACACACAAGCTGTTATTTCCTCACAAGGAGTCAGCACTGCTAAACCCTTTTAGGCGACGTGGGTGGGCGCTTTAGAAGACATACTGTCTCATCCCATTCAGGAACTGCCCTCTGTCACGGCTCCCCTGGCATGCTGGATGTTTGTTGTTTAAGTAAATAAACTGGTTTGTGTCTCAGNAAGAAAACAGCCAAAAGCAACAAGAAGATGAAAAAGTTCACAAAGAGCTTGATGCCACCCACTAAGCCCCAACACTACAAATAATCAGTGACCAAATGGTGTCATTAGAGGCCCCAACATCCTGTCAACACTCAGCCCTTCGATGGAAATCCATGATGGAAGTGATTTTGAAACCATCTTTCCTGTCTCTTTCAAAAAGAAGATTTAGGGAAAAGGCTATCGCAGGATACTTTGGCTTTCCTTGTTTCTTCCAAATGTATCTTTCAAATTCCAAGTCTGTGGTTAGCCTCTGCAAAACTAAAAAAATTTTTGAAGCCTCATGGTCAGCTTTCCTCCTTCCTAGGCTACAGAATATATGTGATGTAGAGGGGAGATGCAAGATCATGAATCTGCCTCTGTTTTGTCAAAGATGCACAAGAACAATTACAAACTGGTTTAATTTCTGTTTTGTTGCATCTTCACTGTCCTTATTTCTAATCTTGATGTTGAGTTACAACAGGGAAAACAGATGTCTGCTGCAATACAGATTATCTTTAGGGTTAATAGAAACTTTCCATATTGGCTATGGCAGCATGAATTTTCTCATATTCTTCTCTTGATGGGTATTCACATCAGCCAAAAGTAGAAACTTCATTAAATAATCTGGCCTTCCACCCTTAATTACATAGGCAGTCAATGAGAAAAAAGTCCAAGTCAAATCAGAATCATTCCAGTAACTTCTCTTTGCAATCAACCTCTGCATGATTTTCTTCTGTCTTCCTCTTCTGCACTGCCTCTCTGGCACTGATCTAAGAAGTGCAAGTAATTGAATAAATTAAATCATTTCTTCACACATTAGTCATTGTGCCTATATGCTATCTGAGAACAGAGTTTGTTGCTGAAACATTGCTTCTGGAGAAACTTGCAAAAAAAGTAAATCAAGTGAAAAGAATAGACTGGTGACATATCATAAGAATTTGCTCTATATGTTCCTCTACATACACTTTCACCTATTTTCAGACTGGATTGATGACATCAACAACATTAAGAGTTAAGGCACAGAACTACAGCATTAGATGCACTCTGCAAATGCAGAATGGCTAAATTGAGTGTTTTTGTAGGCTGTCTAGTAAAGCAGACTTCCAGAAGTGCTTTGTTCAGTGAAAATGTCATAAATTGTGAGTTACTCACAGAGAGATGTGGTGATCTTCCTTTGATTTCCCTAGTCTCGCAATACACTTGTTCATAGATGATCTAAAAAGACATATTTCACTGTTATTAGCTTCTCTCCATTAGACAAGTAGGGCAACAGAGCTAAGTCCACAGGCTGGGAGGTCTCAGCCCCTGAAATCTCTCAAGAGAGGCACCAGTCAGCACAGACAAGTTACTGGAAATTTGTCTGCACCCACAGCAAATCACACTGTGTTTCATCATACTGCTTGTGTCCCCTGTTCCCATAAGGATGAACATCTGAAACCTAAAGGGATATTTTTATATCTGAGTTTCTCCTGATTCAGCAGTGCTTGCTACCACATGAACACCATCAGTTTTCATCTGAAACTCATACAAAAAGCAAAAAGAACTCCACCCTCAAACCCCAGCCCTTAGAGGGAAGACTCATTTCTAGTGTTCCACTCAACTTCTTTATTTTCATACAGTCCTCAACAGGGAGTCTTGTCACCAAGGAGTTGGTTTTCATTTCTACAAATAGGCAATATAAAAGAAAATTGGTCTAAAGCCAAATTTGGGGCACATTGTGAGTAAACACAGAAACTGACAACAGAGTCACAGGGCTTGATACCATCACATTTAGCAGTTTGTGGGGGCCTGCCTCCAACTTTGAAAAATCATAGCTGTATATTCTATTTGGAGAAGCATTGAAATCACAGGAAGAAATATTGCATTGCTTTCACAGAGAAATAAAGGGGTTAAATGAGATCTCATTTCTCCTACCTCCTTTGGTCCAAGTCATGCAAAGTTTAATTTTTCAGTTACATTCACTTGGACTGAAATAAGCAAACAAAACAAAACAAACAAACAACAACCAAAAGAGATCCACTAGGAAAAAAGAAAATCATTTAATACAGGACTTCAAAGCTCAAATAATAGGTACTAAGAAAATCTTAGCAGCCAGATTCTATAAGGCAGGAAAATATCACCAGGTGATAGATTAAGCCACTGTAGGCATAATTAAAGGAGTGTAAGTAATGAAATGTACCAAAGCACTTTAAAGCTTTCAGAATCATAATGGCTGCAGTAGTCAGGCTTCCACAACTGCAATTGCAAATAACTGCATTCAACTTATTTTCCAGACAGTTTTTGCTCTGTATTTTCTTCAGAAGACAGTGAACCTGGGAGTAGTAGGGTACAGCTGGTCATTCCCATCCATTCCTCAGCCCTTTCAGAGTAGGAAGACACTGCATTTCCCAGAGGCCAGGTCCTTACGGTAGAAATGGCAAATGCTCACAATCCCTGCTCTTGGCCCTTGCATTCATGGCACAGGGGAATTTCTCTCCTGATTAAGCAAGGGGACATCCCTTCTCCACCTGATTTGGAGACTCAGCAAGGGACAGAAGCTGTTGTCCCTTACCAGAGGCCACGTCATACAGCTTTAGTGACAAACAGGACAATGGCTCCAGACCTCGCCTCTCTGACCTGCTGTGTGCGACTTGGCTTTTGCTGTGAACACTTCAGAGCAGTGCAAGTCCTGTGATGCTCACAGCTCTCCTCCCAGCTGAATCAGATATGAATGGGATTATTATAAATGCAGCAGTGATAGCTGTCTCACAGACTATCCAAACAGCATCTCTCTCCTTACTAGAGCAACACACTTATTTTTGTTTATTTCTTTTTCAGCAACTGTGTGTTTGGGATTTTTAAATCATCTCTGCTTTGGAAAATGATCTTAAAGTGGAAATGAGCTTATTGTGCGTCTCCCAGACTGAAGTTAAATGTGCTGTGTGAATCTCTTGGCCTTGCAAGCAGCAGACTGGTGGCAAAAAAACAGGCAGGAAGTCTGTTCTATGTGTGCATCATTTGATACACAGTTGATACAGATTTACTCAGAAATACAGAAACTGTTGAAAGCTTTGTTCACACAAGCAGTTTATACAAGAAGCTGCAATTGAAAGCTGTAGTGGTGATGCTGAATACAAATGAGATAACATGTAATTTAATCCCAGTTGCAATTTGGAGCTATTGTTCATAGGAATCACACATTTTAAATTAGCAAAACCTCAAACTGAACTGACATTGTAATTATCTTATTTTCCTCCTTCCACTTTTTTTTCTGCAAAATCAAGGCCAAAGTATGATTACTATGAGAACTATAGTAATACTCTGCAAATTGTCTTTTTGTGATTTGCACCATGCACACAGAGAAAACTGGAGTGTTAAGTAACTGTGCTTCAGTTGCCACATGCACACACAAAAGGTCTCTCCTCTTTCCCTCCTATCCTTGAAACAAAGTTTTAGAGAAAAACAAACCAGCACTGAAACTATGCTTGTGATTCCATTTCAACTTAGTTAGCACAGTGCTAGTTACAAATGCTAGCAGGTTCTCAAGCATGAAGTTTGGCTGTCCCTCCACTCTGTGAATTCAAATTTGACTCCTTGCTTTGTTCTAACAAAGAAAGAGAGCAAAGAACAATGTGGCCCTGACTCTCCTTTACCCTTTCACATACAAATGATCCCTTTAAATATTCAGACACTCTGAGACATGAAGAGGTCCCATGAGAACAAACACCTGCCATTCCTCCGGGCAGCACGTTGACCAGACATTGCCTATCTAATTTTTGAACAACTTTTACATTCCTGGGGCAGTTTTATAAAGAAGATGGCAAGACTTGTGTTCTCAGGACATAGTATTTCTATGCAGAAGCACTTAGTGAGTACCTTTCCACATACCACATGAACACACTCCACTTGCAACCTCTCAGCAATTTTCTTGCCTGGCGACCCAATGCCATAGGCTTGGAGTCAGGGTTAGTCTAATAGTCCAGCTTCAAACTTCCTTTAAAAATCCTCATGCTTGGACTGAGATAGGAATCTGCCATCTCCACCCACTCTTCCTCTCAGGAGTGAATCCAGACACAACATGAGAGGAGGGTGTTAGGAAGCTGTGGGCACTGTCTAGACTGAAAGTACATTTTCTTTCCTTAAATGCACAAGATATGTGCATTGTTGATAATGCAGGGACATTGCTGGGTCTGGACCCAGTGAGAACTCCAGCAGTGGTGCTGTGGACACATATGGGCAGTGCAGGAGGCAGACCCTGGGCCCTCTGAACAAACTGCAGCAGTCTGGCTTCTGTGTCTGTTCCAGCAGCACTGGGAGCTGGGCTCTGAAGATGCTGCAAAATGGCATGAGGCTGGCAAGATTTATTGTCTGGTGATTAGAGGTTACTCATCCTCCCTCAAAGGTACTGGGTCCTTCCTTGCATAGTTGCACAGACTGCTTGGCTGGTTTCTAAACAGCTCATCAATAGGAAAAGATGGCAGGTAAGACTCACATAACTCACATTATTATATTATTCCTCACTGGCCTTAGACAAATTTATTCTTAAAACTCTTTAGAGCTGGGAATTTCCACCACCACCCCACCAACAATCTATGCCAGTGCAACTACACCACTGCAAAAGTTTCCTTAAAATCAGGTACAAATCTCTCTTGCAATGACTTGTACCCACTTGTGTCCCATTTATGATGGACACAAAGAGTAGATTATTCAGAAGAATGACATCACATTGAATGGAAACATTGTCCTGCTAAATTCTATGATGATGAGTCTGCTCTAAAACTGCTGCATCCAGTGATCATCAAGATTTTGTCCACTTTGGAGTGCAGACTAAGAGTTGGCCTTATATTTGAACTTGATGTTGTCTGAACAGGAGGGTTTCCTCCATGGTTCTCACCTATCTAATAAAAAGCAACATCACAGACTGAGCAGAAAAAATCAACAGAGGCTTGTGGACTGCTGTTCACTCTGGAAAGCAATGGGAACTAGACCCTGATATATCACTAAGACTTGTCAATCATTTTCAACTTTTGTTTTTTACTGCAGTTGCAGAAATACTCTCAGTCATTTCTTGTAGGCAGCAGGAATAAAAGCCAAACCAAAAACTACAAGAAAGATAGCAAACCCCTCCAAAATAACAACAACAACAAATAATTCAAGAGTCTAATTCCCACAGGAAACCGTCATGTCGTTGAAGTTAATGGAAGTTTGATACTAAGCACTTACAAGCTGAGCACCACCAGTTAGTATTCTTCCCAATCACAATTTGTGAGAAGGTTTTGACTTTGTTTTTTTACTTGAAACATTAAATTTTTGACATTTTTCCACTGCTTTGGTTCCCAGAAAGAGACAGAGACTTTACCAACCTAGGTAATATGACAACCATTTATCACATTGCATAAGCTGAGCCAGAGATTTTCTTTCAAGTAAACGAATACATTTTCAGAATATTTAAACACAGCTCACTGTATGTCCTCACATCTGAAATGAGCTCTTGCCCACGGTCTAACATTGAAAGAAATTGCTGCTGTGGTTTAAAGTAACAGGTTTATTGTTTTTCCCAGGGTTAAGGGATGCATTCTTGGCATCCCATGGACTAGTTGGGGTCTCTGTTCCATCATGAGGTGTCCAGCCATGTCTGTGAAAGTGACCGAACATCCATCTAAGTGCTGTACAGCTGCAGCTGCATAAGAAATGTGTGGTCAATGATGTTTCTTGGGGATGGACATGACTGCTCTTGACCAGCATCCTTCCATGCAGGTTCCCAGGGGCAAAAAGTTTTTGATGTTTGATGAGCCTGTTGCTCCCCTCAGTCTTTATTTCTATCTGTACTTGCTATTTTCTGATAACTTTCCCGGAAAAGCTGAAACCACACAGAAGAAGGCTTTTGCTTCATACCAAGCTCTCTAGGCCTTGATCAGAGACCTGAAGTGAGGGAAAATGGGTGGGATTGCTGGTTATGCCTTCAAAGGCTGAGTTTCTCAGGCTCAGGAGAGATGTGTTTCTCTGGCCAGACAGAGATGTGCAAAATCACAATGTGCAGAAATACAGCTCTCTAGCTGGCTCCTGACCTCATGATTCACTATCAAATGTCACAAAGTGAAGTATAGTATAGCTCTGAGAGATACTAAGCTAGAACTAGGAGTCTGTGGTTTTCATTCTTCATCATTCAAATAATTTTGAATTTTAATCTTTCCAGAGATTTGAACAGAGGTTTAGACCTGACAGTCTTTCCTCCTTGGAGAGAGGTGGTGCTCCAAGCAGGCATCAAGGAACTTGGGGCTTAAAAGACACCTGAGATACTTCTGGCCTATGTTCTCAAATGTCCACTAAAAATGGCTGAGAGACGTTTTTTATTCCTGGGGATAATGGGCAACAGATCCTGAGTGGTGGTAAGAGCAATGTATACATTTAATCAGAAACATAAAACATGTAAACAGAGAGACAGAAATTGTCAGAGGGATGTGAGAAACTTGTAAATTAACAACAAAGGCAAGAAGAGGAAGTCAGAACAAATACAGCAATGTTTTTCACAACTGTGGAGGAGAGAGTAATCCACTGGTTTAAAAAACATTTGGTACACTAAACGTTAGCTGGGTAACGGCTAGAGATACATGGCACTGGTCCATGGAAATATAAACACAAGGCATTTGTTTAATTGTGTTTCTTTTTCTTTAAATATTTACATTCTGTGTTTTTCCAGGACATAGTTTTTCATCCCATATACATAACAAGCTACCTTTCCAAAGGCTGACTTGGGAGGCACACTCAGGGTCACTGGTTTGGCTTCAGTGGCCCTTTGTTGGGATTTAGTATGTTTCATGAGGGAAAAATAGACATATACAACTTTTGTCTCTCATTCCCAAGACCCCCATGTCCTAACACTGTATTTGATACCCTTTTTGGCAAAGATTGCTGAGAACAAGGACTGAAGAGATTTGCAGCTTCTTTTTTCCTCTTTTTCATGGGCTGGAGCATGTAGAAAATAGACATGCCCGCATGGAGAGGAAAAGTAGATGTATATCTTCTTCTCACTTCATTGTAATACAGCCCCTTAGGCCTTAGGGGCAGTTTGACTGGTGCTCACTCCTGTGAAATTTCATGGCATGGAACAAGTGCAGAAATTGGAAAAGGTACTTTTATGAGTATGTTCATTTTCAGTGTTGGCACATACTGTAACTCATCATTTCTGAGCTGTGTGTTTTCAGCAGCATGCACTAGATTGGCATCTGCCTGTTTGCATCGGTGTCACTCCTGATTCTGGATATGTCATGAACCATGTGATTTGAAGGCCAAGTGAAGGAAGTATAAGAGGTGGCAGTCCTACCTATAAAATCAGGAATCCATACAAGATTATCCTTTGTAGCCTTGAGGCTCCATAGCTTCTGTTACACCTTCACTTTCCTGAAATGCTTCATGTTAGGAGGAATGCACCACTTGGCATTTGAGGGCCTACTCTACCTTTTCCCTCCTATCCTGCCAAAAGGGGGAGGCTGAGAGGGATTGTGAACAGGTCATAATATGATGATGAATAATTCATCATCACTGAACATGGTTCTGATGGTGTTAGACTGTCAGCACTATCAGATCTAGCTGGTGTAAACCTGTCTCAAGTCTTTGTCATGATGTTCAAACTAATTTTCTGGTATAGCACAGATCAATCTCAAAGAAAGGGTAACGACTGTAAAATGGTTAAATTTTGACAAAAACCTGAGACAGGCTTACACCAGCTATCTCTGATAGTGCTGACAGTCTAACACCATCAGAACCATGTTCAGTGATGATGAATTATTTCAGCAGAAAACTGATGTGACTTGAGACAATGACCAGATTCTTGATGGCATTTCCATAGCTTGACATGGAGCAACGTAAATGTCTTGCTGTAGATTCTGAATCTACAAAAGCATCAAATTTGAGATATGCTGTGAATGTCTGCAAAAATAAAGGACAACTTAATGACATTTCTAAGTGTTCCTCGGAGTCACAGAGGGGCAAATCTGGGGCAAAAGTATGTGTTGGAAATGGTGAAAGGAGGAACATTCATTCTGACTGTAAAATTATTCCCTAAATATTGACAAGTCTTTTATTAGCACATTGTTCCACAGGGCCAGTTGATATTTTTCACTGCAATAAAAATGTTCTCTGTATACATATTTTTTCCCTATTTTCCTTTCATGAAGAATCAAACATCATTTGACATATGTAGATATTACTCTGTTAGTTGAGCAATGAAATGCTGTTTATGCTGAGACTGGAAAAGGAGTCAACAACAAACTCATGAGAAGTACATTTGTTAATATAAATTCCAACATTTCTTATCCATCTCATATCTTGCACAGGGTAAAAAGCTAGTTACAAGAAAAGACTACAAACATAAGTCCATGGGGTGGGGTGGGAAGGTGCGTGTTCTTCTTCCCTGTTCTCCATCTCATATGTGTCTCATAAAAGTTGCAAGAAAATCTACTCTTTTCTTCTATTAAGTTTATGGAAAATTGTAGAAGTGGTTTAGCTGATTGAAAGCTGAACATTGTGATGTTCAGAGCAGGTGGAAATGTCAGCTGGCAACAACCATGAACATTCATTTACTAGCACTTCAACAACTCAATTTTTCTGATTCATCTTCATTTTGGATCTTTATTTGCAAAGGATGTCTGCATAAAAAAATGTCTGTGGCAGGGAGAACAAAATGACAACTCAACTTTTTTTATTTAAATTTGTGTTTGAGATAGCAAAATATTCTGACATTACTTAAAACATTTTTAATATGAAGAATTAAAAAAAACAGGTGTGTCTCTACTATTTATATGTAGTAGCTATTACCTTGCTTCTCACCAGGATGCCTGCCATGGTGCAGTTTTGAGACACAATGTAAGAATATGTCTGTTCTGTGCCAGCCCTTTTGCTGCTGCAATCTCTGTGTGGCAGGATCTGCTGCCACCCCAGGTGGACACCCCAAAATTGTGGTGGGCACACTGATTATGGAGTGAGTGAATCTCTCATAGTCAGGCCTTCAGAGAAGGTCCAAAGCATCTGATCTGATGTGGATTATTGGACCACTACCCAAATTCACAGCTTGATCATTTGCTGAAGCACTGATTCATAACAGATAAACCCCTCATTCTGTACTTTCTAGAGAAAACACAAAGAAGTTTGGTATTTCAGACTAGGCCCACCATATATTCCCATGCTGAGAAATACCCAATCTTTTCTTTCACCGTAGTATGACATATACCATTTAAAATACACAGTAGAAAACTATGTTGAAGAAAAAAATTGAAATATAGGTTAGAATTTGGTTATCACTTGGGAAGGACATAAGGAAATAAATAAAAAAATAAATTCTAAATTCTGTTTTCTCAAAAAGTGTGAATTCACAGTTTATTTTGAGCTACATACTGAGCATATGATAAAACATTTCTGTAGGTCTAATTGAATCATTATTTAAACATCTATGGAAGTTGGAACTGTAAACCCAAAATTTCATTTTAGTTTGTGCACAAATGATGCAAGTTTTAGACTAAATTGAATAATTTTTTGCTTTATATGCTGTTATATTTGGACCATATGTAGGGAGCCTACAGCATCCTAAATATAAACCCCATAGAGAAGGGTTTGACAAGAGGAAGCAATGTGCCAATAGGCATGAGAAGACTAATCACTGTCAGGAGGACTAGGAAAAGTTTACAGAACCAGACTCCTCTACTTTTTCCCATAATAAATTGAGTTAATCTCCTGGGCTGCTATCCACTTATTCCATTTCTCTCCATGGATAATTGTCTCCGGGAAAAAAGATTTTTCTAAACACAAATTATAAAAGCCACCAAGAAAATAATTTCACTCTTAGCCATCACTGACAGGCAGTTTCTTTTCTGGGGGTTGTTCACGAAGCATTTGTAGGTGCTGTTTGCATTCTGGTGTTGCCAAACCATCTGCATTCTGATACAGGCAGCTTGTGAATGTCAAGCTAATTAGCCAAGGCTAATGTCTGGTTTCCTGTAGAGAGCTTTTGTGGAGTAATTGCTGTCCTCGAGGTCAAACCGGTGTAATTACAGGTTTTTAATTAATCGAGATAAACAGCCTTTGAATCCTTGCAGTGAGTCAGCCAATCACTCTAATGGACTTTTATCTTAACCTACAACAATATAGGGTATTATGACAGGTGATAGAAATACTTTTAATTTGTATGAGATCTAAATAGAAGGAGATTTCACTAAAGTCATAAAAATTATTAACATCTATTAAGCCTAGGCTTAAGAAGAAATTCATTATTATATGCTTCTCAGTGCAGATATTAATTTCTAAATAAAGCAGAAGTTAGGTGTTTTCAAAGTAAATGCACAAGAGCAAAAAGAACAAGATGTATTCTCTCTGTAATTTCTCACTCTCTGTGTAAAGATCAAATTGTTCTTCAAAACATAGTATTGAGTCCATTTAAAAACAACAACCTCCCAAATAGTCTATTTCTCCTGCTTAAGTGTTTTCCTTCCTCTGTGTCCCCTTTGCTCCTCACACCTCCCCCTGAGGCTCAGAAATTTTGGTCTACTATAGGAATGCCGGCAAATGTTTCTCCACCCAACTTCATTATTTCTAAGGTCAATTCTCGGTAGGATTTCCTCCTTAGAAGTTGTTATTTGCTTTATCTGCTTTCCTCATACATTTTGGTGAATAAAATGTGTAAAATAATACTCCATTTTAAGAAAAACAATCACCCTTCTTCAAGTTTATTGAGGGTCTACTCTGATGAAGAAAGTTAAAAGGAGTGTGGAAGGAAATTAATGGAGTCTTGACCCCTATTATCTTCTGTAGACTTATTCTTAGCTTTGGAGTGCATAACAAGTTTAGGTGCCATATTTCACTGATTTAAGTAATCACTGTAGTAGTGCATTACTAGAAGAACATGAAAGTTTAGTTTGTTTCACTGCAACAGATCAAAACCAATATTTGGAAACAATTTTCAGAGAAAAAAAATTCATAGTGCTGCTATCACTTAATTGATTTTTTTTGGTAACTGAATTGCAGTTGAATTTGCACATTCCTGCTTGTTTGGGGGTTTTGGGGGCAGAGAGTGATTTTTCCTTTTTTGTTTTGATTGTGGTTTTTTTGCTTGGTGGTTCCTTTTGTTTTTGTTTTTTTTAATAAACTAGGAGTATAACATAATTAGAGCTTTAAGATAAATTAACAAGCACTTAAAATACAGCATGATGAACTCTAGAATGGTAACTCATGACCAAATAATATTCGGTGTCAGAAAGCATTATGTTTCACATAAGGAACTAGTTTGGCAGGAAATCAACAGTCATATATGTAAAGAGAAAAAAACCAGCTCTTCAGTGTTAGTAATTTTGCATGTATGATAGAGAATGTGAGTCTGCTCCTCTTGTTTTTTGTGACCCTTGACTCACACTGGGTCCATGTTATATCACAGAGTGCTAACGCTGTGCCAGCTACCCCAGGTAATGACAGCAAGAAGGACTAGTAAGGGTTAAATGCGCCCTTGTTAACCAAATGCCTACACATATACATCCCTTTCTCCAAACTCAGAATAAAACTCTGACTTTTGGTCTACTCATCTGTAGATGCACATGTGTGTGTGTGTGTGCATATCTATGTTCTATAAAATATTTTTCTCTCTCAATTTTTGACATGGATCTGTTCATGAAGACCCATGGAAAGGACAGCTCAAAGGTCACAAGCAACCCCGTAATACAAATGGCATTTGCCATGCAGGTGCCAAAGGTTTTCTCCATGAAAAGACTCAGGGAGGTTAAGGGGTATTTGAAGCAATACTGGAAGATGTGCTTGAAGTGCTGAGTTGTTTTGGGTGGGATTGTGTCTGTCTAACTACAGGCAGGTAAGGCTTATAATGTAGATAACTCTTGGAGTTAGCACTCCAGACTTTTTACAGCCAATAGCTATCAAGCCAAAAACCTAATATTACCTGAGGAGGACTGATTTACCTCCCTTCTCTGAAAAAAAAACTGCAGAGACAACACTGTTGACATAGACGGGGAATCCTTACCTCACCTGTACTTGTAACAATGAAGCATCTTCTTAGATGGCTTTCCTTAGCTTCTCTATTCTGTGAGATACTGGGAACTTCTCTGCACTTACTCTTTGGCAATATTTCTCATTGCAGTACTCTGGCAGTTATGCAGCCTCATGCTGGGGTCATATTATATCCACATTACTATGAAGCTGCCTAAAGTTGCCAGCACAGGCTCTGTGTCTTTCTAAATGTGCATTGTTCTACAGCAGCCATTCAGTTCCAGCCTTTCACAAGCTATGAAATGTGGTGACTCATCTGCTCTCTTTCCTCTTCCTACCCTGTATAAGCTTTCAATCACTGACAATATATTCAAAACAAAAGTATCCAAGAAATAAAAACCAAAATTAAATCCTCAAGGCCAGTATTCAGAACCCAGTTGTAAATGAAATGTCTAGTTGCTTTTAGAGTATTTAAGTGGTGTAATGGTAAATAAGATTTCTCATTTAAAGGGTGATTCATATGCCAGGGCACACTAGAAGGGAGTAACCCAATTTGAGTAGGATGCAAACTGCTAAAATGCAGTTTTAGATGTCTGCAGGAGTTTGGGTCCCAGAGACAAGTTAGCTGAGACTTTTAAAGAGGCAGGGATCTGAGGCAGTTGGCAAAGAGAAAGAACAACACAGCAGCATAAATGATAGCTAGAAATGGGCTTGATTATGGAGACCTGCCAAGAGGAATACTTTTGCACATGACAAATCTGATGCATCCATGGCAGAAAGCTTCTCTTTTCCTTCAGTGACAGGGGGTGAAGCACTGACTATAGTTAGTGCAATTGTAAAAGCAAAATTAATTCCAGCATTTTCCAGTTTAAAGTTAATTCTAGGATTATTTCATCCAGAAGCAACCAGAAAGCTCACACAGTGACGGAATAGAGTCTTTGATTTCTGACCATTTGCCTGATGGCAAAACCAAGACCCTCACCAATTGTATAGAAACATGAATATTATACAATTTTGAGGGTGTAATCTTTTAACATATGTATGTCATTAGAAAGAAAAACTGTGAATCCCTGGTTCTCTGGACAGCCCTGGGAAAACACAGAAAAAGTAAATCCACTTGCTGGGCAGGTAACTTTCTACTGACTTACTGTTATTAATATGATGAGGGTAAGGTTTAATAGTTACAGCAACATATTAGCAGAGGGATGAATTGGAACTGATTCCTTACATCTGCTCCAGCTTTTACATTGCTGGGAACCTAACACATTCTCTCATCCTCACTTCACACATTCCAGTCTCTCAAAGGCATAGGGAAACATTTTCCTCTCCTAGAAATTTGGTGGAAGGTGTTTTACATGCAAAGTATTATTTATAAAAGAAAAAAGGTGGTGATTCACTTTCTGGAAGCCAAAGTCCTTTTGTTTGAAACATTGTCAGAGCAAGGCATTTATAAGCTGATAGACACACTTAGTCATAACTCACAGCAGGAGAAAACACTAGAAAAATGTTTTTCTAGTAAATGGACATTAAAACTGAGTTTTATTTATATGGTGTGTATATTTATTTGACCTTCCTGTTTAGAGAGTGCATTTGAAATTGTCAAATTGAGTGACATATGTTTATCTTTGTAATGTATTAAATACTATTCTTGTATCAGCAATACATATTAGACATATATCAATTCAGGGCTTTTCCTTCTCAGTGAAAAGACATCTCTATCACAAGTCTCTTCCAGCTGATATGTTAGTCCTTGAAGATGCTTTGAGTAAACAAGACACTTTTCTGGACACCAGACTAAAATTTTACTTTGAATATATGGCGAGGGTTAGGAGATTTGAGAACAATGGAGTGGTTGTTGGTGGTTTTTGGAGTTTGGGGTTTTTTTTTGGTTTGATGGGTTTGTTTTAGGTTTTTGTTGATATTGTGGGGTTTTTTTTGCTGCTGTTCCTTTTTTGTGTTTGTTTTGGAGTTTTGGGGGGAGGTTTTTGGGAGGGAATTTTTAGGGGGTTTTTAATTTTATTTTTGGGGGAGTTGTTCCTGGGTTTGTTTTGGTTTTGGTTTTGGTTCTGTTTTTTGTATTTGTAATTGTTTTTGTTATGTTTTAAGGCCACAGACTAAAAACATATATTCACAGTTTTGGTTGTGAAACATACTTTGTTGGCAGAAGTATTACGTTTTTAAACTTAATGCTCAGTGCCTAATCAGCTATAGGATTCTCATCATTTTTCGTGAATATCTCTAAGAAAATTTGCTTTGCTCAAAGGTAGTGAGTTGTGAAAATTGTACTTGTTATCTTCCCGGAGTCAGTATTTATTTGGGGAGCTAACACTTAATTTGCGTTTAGTCACACCTGCCAGAATGACCCTCTGAAATTCACACCACCCCAGAACAGTGTGTTTGAAAGCCTTCCAGAGTTTGGCCAAGGATCCCATCAATCATGGCAGTGACAGCATGTTTGGATAAGAGAGCTGTCAGGCTTGCTTAGACCTTCTGGTACTCCCTTCCCTTCTCTCATCTTAAACCAAAGTCTAAAAATGCACCAGCTGTTACTGGGGAGAGGGACCTGAAAAGTATTTTCCAACTGTTGTTTAGAGAATGGGTTAGAGATTGGAACAGCACCATCAATAACAAAACACTTGGAACATGGCCCTGTTTCATAATCAAAAAGAGGAAAAGAAGCCAGCTATTGAGAATGCTGCAATTAAAAACAAAAGCTGAAACAATAGCTGTGGGCAAACATGAAGTTGTCAGTGAACATCCTGCTTTTCCAGCAGTCCATATGGAATGGGACAGTAATGAAAGGTCTCAAATCAGAAACAGTGCTGAGCAAAAGGTGCTGCTCCAGCTGGGATAGTCCTGGTCTGCCTCCAGTGGGCAGGCTGGAGCAAGGAGGGGAGAGAGAAGCAGTGTTGACACAGAGATCTTGCCATAGCATTTTCACAGTAGCTTGCCATAGGGGAGTGCAAGACAGCTTCCAAGAAATATCTCGCTTCTGGGTGGGCCAGCCTAACACCACACGTAAGTTTATTGCATAGGGCTGCAAAGTTCAAAGGAATCTCTGGGAAAGGGGAACTGCGGCTCACAGTGCTGAGCCCAATCTGCTACACCACACATGGCTAAAGTACACACTATCAGTAATCAAGGGAAGGACCTCCCTGAAGCACAAATGGTAGTGGAGGTACCATTCTATAAATATCTTGAGAAATAGCAGAGTTTCCCTTTCCAGTTGCCTGAGAGTCTCCATCTCCTCTGATAGCTTGCAAATGTTCCCTAGGTTTTAGTAGTTACCACTGTCGCGTGTGCTGTAGATCAAAAACAAGTGCATGGGAAAAGACAGCTAAACACAATAGGCATGAATTGAATTGCATGCAGTAGGAACTGGTTTGGAGTTGTGGTTCTGTCCCTTCCCTTTTTTCCATCCCTCTAATCCCTTTCCTCTTTTGGTTACATTCTGATTTCCTATACTCAGAGAAACCTAATGCCAGCTACAGTTCTCAGCTCTGAGGAATTAAAACCACACCCACAAACTGGTAACGGACGGATCCTGCCTGGCCCTTTTTTCCTGCTGCAAACAGCAGAGAAGTAGAATCCAAGAAGAGCCTCCAAGTCAACCCAATACCATCTGAAAACCACGTTGGCATTCAAGAAATCTTTGTAGGTCTGCATATTCAATTCTGAGGTTTGGGTTTGGTGGATGATAATCACAGTCTATATGAGAATTTGCCCTGCTACCTTTCCACTAATCATTGGAAAATCTGATGTAGACTTCACAGAATTCTGTAAACTCAGATCTATTTAAAATTATACAAAACACCAATAAAGCATGAAAAATACACACTTGGGTCCTAAGAAGAAGAATAAACTGCAAGAATTTTCCCTGGAAAATAGCATTTTTGTTCCATAATATAAAAAGAGGTAGGAAAATTCAGTAACTGTATTGCATCTACATTATCAAATTTAAATCACAGCTCATATGCTAGAGATCAGAAGAACAAAAAGAAAAACTCCTCCTTCTTTTTCATGTGCTTGGAAATGGTCCAGCTGATGGATAAAACTTAAAAGAAGGTGTGGAAACTGGCCTGTTGTTTAGGATACAGCATGAATACTTCTAGAAGTAGTGTTCAAGCCTTACACTTTCCTAAGAGCTGTCATTTACCCAAATGAAAAAGGGACCCACCTGTTGCTGTAAGTGGCATTGGTCACCTCTGATGAGGATTTAAGGCTTTTTAAAGCTCCATGATGACTATGAGAAAAGATTTCATTTTGGGAAAGGCAGGCTACTTCCTCCAAGTTTAAAAAAAGGTACCCAACAGCATTGCAGTCATGTAGCTCATCCAGTTCATTTTTAATGGTTTGAGAGTTGGACTCAAATTGAAATCACACACTGTTTCTGTCACAGAAGAGAGGAAAGAGAACATATCTTCATCAAGATGTCTCATAAAATGCAACAGAGGCTTTTCTGGGTTACCCTGAAGTAATGGGGGGGTTATATCCTTGTTAAAAAATAGGAAGAGGCAGGAGTCTTAAGGAAGGTGATTATTGCTTTCCTTATGATCATATTCCATTACTACAGAACCAAGGTCATACACAGCACAACAAATAATTTCTGCCATGAGGATTAGGTGATAGAGTTGGGTGATCTCTCAGAGCAGGAACTCCTCCACAGGTTTGGAGAACATGTAGAACCTAGAAGTGCTTCTCCTTCTGAATAGAGCAAAAATGCAAGCAAAATTTCCTGAAGACACCTTTACTTCTGAAACTTTGGAGGCAAGCAGCAGTCACAAGCACAACAAGCTAGCAAGTGAACTTTTCAGTGCTAGTGGCAAAAACATTCCTCCAATGCCTTTTGCCTACCATGCCAATCTTACCATGTGAAATCTTATAGGAGCAGAAAAGGTGATTTCAGGCTGACCTTGAGCTTACCTCTGAACCCAAGCTCTAATTTTGCCTAAAATATAGTCCCATATCTACTCTAAGTCTGTCTATTTGGTGCCCCTGTCCTCCACATTATATGCATGTGTGGTAGATCATTAGGCAGATGCAGTGATAAAAACAGACCCCCCTTTTATTTGGTACATCCCACTGAATAATGACAGAGACATATTCAAATTATTATGGGAGATATTACATATTTGCACAATAAATGCTATTTACCAAAACTGTAAATTAAATATTTTTTATCATTATTCTTTGAGAAAGATTTCTAATAAAGTCAAAGATTTTTATCATGTCCACAAATGTCCTTTCATATTTAGCAGAAAGAAATAAATGGCATATTCCAGAGATCTCTTCCTAGGAAAATAGTTCACTTTGGCTGTTTCTTGTCCTCAAGCTATAAAATTAGGTGCACATTTACAAACTCTATTCATCACCATACTTTTTCTATTCCAGAATTATCTATGTTAATACTGTAATTTAATCAGGGTTAGATGGTTGCCAGAAGGTAATTTTTCAAATACATTCAGAAAACAGCTCTGATAATATGTAAACTAACTGCCCAAGTGTTTTCCCTACCTAGTGCACAAAAACTGCAGGCTAATGATAAATTCATCACAAGACTTTTATTCCTGCCCTACAAAAATGTGGTTCTCCTCATAATGGAGTACACCTTACACACAGATTTCACTCAGAATGATTCTCAGAAAAGAATTCTTTATTCTCCATTATAGAAATTATCAAACTTTTAGGCATATATATATAAAAATAGGCATATATGTATATAACTTTTAGGCATATATGTATATAAAAAGTATGATCTGCTGAATAGAGCAAAGTAGAGATAAAAAAACTTGATAGGAGACTCTCAAAATCAGATGGTGTATAAATGTTTGTTGGGCAAGAAACTTACAATTCATGCTTAAAATAATGGGTCTTCAAAGCTTTCCAGGCTGTGGTTGCGCTTATACTTTTCAAATAAATTTGACCAGGGTTATTTTTACTTGACCTATGGCCTTTGAAATAAATACTGTAAAGGAATTGAAATTCCATAATCATTTCCCTCTGCTTTTATGTCACTTCAGTACTTAAAAAGATAGAGTTGATAAAAACATCAAGACCTTCTAAGGTTTCCTGCAGACATATTTTACAGGTTTGATCATCATGTATTTTTCAGGTCCAGTTACATTTCCCTCAATGACTCTGATGTTATCTTCATTCTATTGTGGACCCTTATCTCTGAGGGATGAAATATCAGTTGATCTCCTTGCAGGAATTACATGCTCTGTCTTTCCTTTAACTGCACCCGATTATGACTTCTGCCTTGTGAGTGACCTTCTAACATGGAAACAGCATATGGGAAGTAAAAGGAATAAAAAGATTTATCTTCAATTAATTGCTTTAGTCAACCTGCCTTAAGTCTAACTTTATTATCTGCAGGCCTTCTTTTGAAGAAGTTGTAGTAGTTGGGAAAGATGTAATTTACCTTTGAACAAAAGTTTAAATTTATAGACAAGATATCAACTAAGCAACAAAATCTAGATCAAGAAGAATCAAACTGGAAAATCTGCTTGATAGGTGTTTGGGTATAGGTGTTCTGTTATGATGGTACTATTCGGACCTTGGTGTGGACTTCATCAGCACGGAACTTCTGCAATTTATTATATGCTTAGATATTCAAAATGAATATATTCTGTTTTGTTTTGCTCATGAAACTCTTCTATCTGTTAAAGGAGTATAATCTCCTTCAAACTCTAACAGGAGCACTCCAGAACAGCAATGAGCACTCTGGTTAAAGTGTATTAACACTAGCATTTCAAATGGATAATACAGAAGACAGTAGAGGAAGATGCAGGTTTGATCTGTGACAGGAGTCCAGCTATTTCTGGGACAAATGCAGAGGGAATAATACAGGTACCTGTCATTATGGGGTCATTTTATTCCCTTTTCCCCATGTTATCTCTGTCCTTTTTCATCTCTTCCCTTGTGCTTTCCATTGATTATGTTGTTCACTAGATGACAGTGCTTTAACACCTTTATGTTTCAGTAAAATAAAGAAAATATTATTAAGCAAAGAGATGTAACCTCCTTTGCTTCCTACAGTCTGCAAAAGTAATGTCTCTTTCTAGAGCTAGTTCAAGCACCAGTCTCAGCAAAGGGAGTAACTTTTGGGAATTGCCTGGTCTGTGACAGCCTGTCCTTTAGCAGTGTATTATGATGTTAAAAAATCTGAGTTTTTCGATTAAAAGAAGAATGGTGCCTTTTTAGAACTTTGATGGGTGTAAGGGACATTTGTCTCTCTTGCAGTCCCTCAGGATCCCTGGGAAATGCCCAGATGAGAATTGCTAAATAAGCAGTAATTATTCTTGCTATGACAGCCATACAACTGCAGTCTCAGTAGCTGTAAATGTCTTCTGTGAAACTTCTTTTCATTGTGACCTCATTTAAAATCTTTACTCTTGTCACAGCATTTTAAAATGCATATAGATTTCTCCCTTGGCACATCACCAGTAACTGGGTAACATGCACATGATAACTCCAGATATAGGGTGATTTTTCTCTACTTTTCATATACATGTTCCCAAGTACACAATCTGCCATAGCAGAGCTTAGTAGTTCTGAGTCATCAAAAAGTAATCTCTGAAAACAAAGAAAACCAGTCCCAAACATATTCACACGAACTTGGTTTAATTTGTATCATGAATGGTAGATGTTGTGGTTTTGTTACTATTTGCTGCTATCAGCATCATCAGCATCTTCATCATCAGCATCATCATCACACAGTCATTGTTGGTATATTCTGATAATGATGAGACAGATGATAATTTTGCATGCCATCTAGAGCATTGTTGCAGCCTATCCCCCTGGGCTGTGTTTATCTGAGACTCAAAGAACAAACAGCCTTAGATTGCTAGTCTTTCATGAAATAATAGTTGTGCTTGGAAGATGATTATCCACTTTGTTCCTTTCTTCCCTTCTACATAACTTTAAGATAATTTCCTGCCAGAGGTCCTGGTTTTCTTTATAATAAGTCATAAGCTGTTTGTTTGACTGCATGCTAAAAATTAAATTCTTCTTTGTACTTGGGGCAAGAGCTGGGTATGCTCTCCCGGTCAAATTACACTTTGAAAAATTATATCCTACTTTCTGAAATGTCAGCCATACATTCTGCTGGATATTAGTACTTATCAATTTTCAGCTTAAAATGTAAAAATATTGGGAGTTTTTAAGCAGCTGCTGCTCTCTACTCTCCTTCCCCTCCAGGTGGCTGCACTTCACTGATGGGTAGAGCGATTTTTGTTTAGAGAAAAAGCAGCTTTTATAGTTCGTAAATGGTTTTAGGGTCCTTAGGGAGGAAAAGTATGGTGCAGGAATGTAAGCTATTCGGATTCTTGTTAAGAGAGGGGTACAAAACCCCATGGGAATTAGACCAAAACAAAACTCCTGTAAAAATCTCCAGGTGTGCAATCTCACAGAGTAGGAACACTGGGCCAACAAAATGATCAGTTTTGGATTTAACTGAAAGCTCTGAAGAAAAGGAAAAAAGTTGTTAACAACATTTGCATCAGGGAGAGGGAATGGTGGAGAAAATGGTTGATAAATAAAAGGTCCCTCTCTCAAATGTGTTTACAAAATCAGGAAACTTGTAGGAAGTGCTGATGATATGACAAGAAACAATCCCTCTTTACTGTCAGAAGCCAGTTCTCTGAGAGCTCTAGTGGACTGCACTATGCCTCTGACCCAGAACGGATCCATTAAATTGTGATCCGCAGGGATTCATTGTGCTAAAGATGTTAATCGATGTCTGATTAACTATGCATGCAAACACAGACAGTCCCCACGGCTTCTGGCTTTAAAGCTCAAGCTTTAAACTCATCCCAGCAGCACTGGCGAGCCTTAAATCCTGTCAGCAGCACTCTGAAGAGTCTCTCTGAGATACAGCCAAGATGCACGCGGTGCACTGGGAACATTAATGAGCAGGAACTAGACTGTCCCTTCAGTACAAAATGTTTTCTTCAACTGAAAAGGAAAAAAGTAATAAAAAAAAACAATCTGAAATTTGAATAAACTTGTTAGATTTTAATCTGTGATCTTATGTAATTCTTTCCATGCTTTCCTTAGAGAGAAGAATTCCACAGTTTAAATAAAAAAGCTCCATTTTCTTGTAAAAATATTGACGCTGACAGTCCAGCCCAGAATCCTCCCACACTCCCCCTCAGGCTGCCCTGCGGCTGGTGGGACTGGCATTGCTGTGGCCAGGGTCTGGCAACACCCCGGGCACAGAGGGACACTCACTGCACGGAGGCACACCAGACTCCCAGTCTGCTGCCACAGGATGGGAACAGCACAGCCTGAAGCCGTGCCTTGCCACCCCAAGGCCCATGCAGTGGTTCACATTTTGCATGTCTTCAGCAGGGTTGCAATGCAGAGATGTTGAGCAGGTCAGATTTAACAGGGAAACTTACTGGTGGGATTTGGAAAGGATTTAAATTACTGCAGTACTGCTACCAGAGCATTTTCAAGATTGAATGCACACATTTTTTTCTGATACACTTGCCTCAGTCTGCTGGAAGTGCACTGGCACAATGTCCCTTAAAGGCCTCTGACTCAAGGCAATATGGGAGTTAGCTCTACTTAATGCTCCAATCTGCAGGATCCATCCATCCCTGCAGCTGAGATGGGTCTGGATGATCTAACCTGCTTCTCAGCTGCCACCATCCACAGCTGTGTTCATTGCAATAAGCTCTGCAATTGGGTTTGCAGCGGGATGTGAACCACAGTGGCCCGCACACCTCACTCTGCTCTCCTGCAGCAGGAATGGCAGCAGACGGGTGAGACACATCCTACTACTCCAAAATCAGGCAAGGGAGCAGCACCAGGGCAGAGCAGGGATTGGCAGGGCAGAGCTTGTCTCAAAGGCAGTCACTGACCAGTGCAATAATGTTCATGAGCAACTCAAAGATGCAAATGCAAAAAGGAGAACTGACGAGATCAATCCCACACTCGGGACAGGCCTTCACATGTGTGACTGAATGTACCTTCAAGGCAACTTCTAGGCAGCTCAGTGGAGTTAAAAGCAATCATTTAAGAGTATTTTAGGGGGCAAGTGCAGCTAGCAAGAAATTCAGCAGATTTGCAAGGTGTGCAACTGCACGGAGAAAATGCTATGGATTAGGATGTATGATGTTTAGATGTATTATTTATTAACTGTACAAGGCCAGTTTAAAGGTGGGAAAAGAAAGAAGCTAATTACCTCTTTTGACTTAGTCCTAGCAAAGTTTGTATCAGGCTGCAGACTTGCTCTTTTGTTACTACTCCCTGTAGCCTTGTGTTGTACTGCCCATGTGTTGAGACGATATTGACCCATCCCCTAAAGGTCCCTTGTGTCAGAGAATGCATGGAAGAAGGAAATGAGACTTAAATTACCTTCCTATCTGCAGGAGATTTCCATGTCAAGCTCTTGAAAAAGACTGCCACTATCTGAGCAGTAGCAGCAGCACCCTGACTTTGTGCTGGGCAGGTGCTCTCAGAATTTGGATTGAAGAAAACACAATTGAGACAGAAAAAAAAAAAGAAATTAAAAAAAATGAAGGGGTAGTTTAGCAAAATTTCTTCTTGGCAACAGTGCAATCCTTTACAGAGACTGGGTCTGATTTAGGATGAGGAGACAAAGCTAACCAGGAACAGATTAGCCAGAAATTAAGCCTAGGTGGCATAACTCCAGATGGGAGTTCTTTTTCTTACACATTGATCAGTTGTGGGACAATTCATTAGTCTAAGCTGAATATGTTAAACAGTGAAAAGAAAAGAATAATGAGAAATATTACACACAGAAGCACTGTCTCTGAATTCCTGAGGGCAATTAAATTATTTTTTTCAAGAGGCATTTCATTAAAAATTACATCTAGTTTTAAAGGAAGTAAAGGTGTTGTGAAAGTACTTGTGCTGCAAGTACTTGTGCTTGGTTGCACAGCCCTCCTCTCTGTGCATTACAGCTGAACTCTTTTAATGCTCAGAGCTTCTTGCAGCACCCAGGTTTCCCTCTTGCCTATGGGACATCACTAGGAGAGAAACCTTTATGCTGTCTGGGATGGGGACAAAGCAGAATTGGCAGCAAAGGGCTGATCTATGGAACGGATTCTGTTGCTGGTGGCCAAATGCTAGCCAGTGCACACCTTTTCCCCTCTCTGCCTAAAACGCTTCTAGGTCAAACAGGGATAGTAGGTATTTCACTACCATAGAAGTCTTGCGCCATAGAAAGTGTAAGGGAAAAATTTTTCAGAAGGACCCATGAGGGCACTCAGAAAAACACTGCCAGTGTCATGCAATGCCAGGTGCCCTTCCAGCCAGCATGGACTTGCAGGCAGCCAGGGGCTACAGCCCTCCTGCCAACCACTGCTCCATCTGATGCAAAAGCTCCTGCTCACAGTCAGGTGGCATGGCCACCTCATCCTCTCCCACTGTGTGTGGTAGCCATATCCTCCCTGTTCTTGTGGTGTATAAACAATAAATAATAGTATAGGTAGGTTGGTTATAAATAAAGCCAATTGTATTACAATTAATTTTGGATTGTGGGGGTGCCAGGAAAGCAAGTTATGAGGTGTTACAGTTGCAAACATTTTGGTTTATATGTTATTTCCAAGAAGAAAAAGACTATGCTAAATGAAAGAGGTGTCAACCAATTGGCTCTCCTGATGCCTGTCCCTTCCTCCAGCAGTAATAGTCCCATCATGCTGTTTTACAAGGCAGTAAGCCAGTCACCAAGTGGAGAAACCACCAGAATAATGTTCTCCTGGTTTATACCAGGGAGGGAACCAAATTATGGCCTTGTGAAACAGTGTGATAGTGCTATTATTGTGCGGATGCCACAAACTGCCTAAAATAGTGTTTTGAAGAAATTTTTCAAAATATTCTCAGGAGCTGCTCAGGAGAGACAGACAGTGATGCCAAATCATGTAAAGCAAGCAGGAGACCTCAGTGCAGTGTATGTCTGCTCAGGAAACGTTTTTGTGAGCCACGACCCAGTGCAATGCTGCATGCCTCATTGAAGGCTGGACCAGGTTCAGGCTGGGGCTTTCCAACATTTCCTGTGGGATTTTCAGTCCTTTCTTATCTCTTGTCGTAACAGAAAGCAGACATTGTACAAGAAAAAGTGTTATCTCGATTTTAGAAAGAGGAACTAGAGCATCAAGAGGAAGGACTTCTTTTTAGCACTGATGCAAAGCATCCCATCTTGCATTTTGTAGGCTGCCCAGGCCTCCCTGCAATGTTAATGCTGAAAGGAAACATTTTCCTGAAGCATACTAAGATGTAAACAATGATAAAAGCAGATATAAGCTGCCTAGCCCAGAGATAAAAATAGGTAGTTTAGCACGAACCTCAAGAGCAGCATCTAAAACCAACTAGGTGGGAGAACAGAGAAGTGGTAGCTCCGATTTAGCTTTGACTTCTAATCAAACCCTTCTTGGAGGAAAAATGAAGTCTCAACCAAAAAAATGCCTGCTTGCGGCAGAAAATGTTGAATTTCCAGTAGAAATAATGGAAATGTCTGCCTGACAAACCAAAACATGTGGGTCAACAGGAAGTATTCCCATTTTGGTAATGCTGTTGACAGCATAAGGTCTAAAATGCAGTTGTCTCATGGCTCATGGGGCAGGACTCCCCAGCTGTGTTCAGTCTCCCGTGACACAATACAGCCAGTGAGAGTTTTAGTGTCTTGAAAGAAAGAAGGCTGGGATGCAGGACAGAAAACACAGGTCACAGAGAGACCCCATGTTCGGGAAAGAAATCCTTGCTAGCACTAGTAGGTCAGCAGAAAATGCAGAGCACGAGCATGGCAGCTCACCAAATGTCAGGCAGAGACCTGCAAATGACACTCAGGTACTCCCTGAAATGCAGCAAACACACACACTTTTCCAAAGCCTGGAGGCTGGGGACAAGACAGACTGAATATCTTTAGCTTAATAAAGTCAGCATTAACTTATTTCCTTAATATTTGGAAGATGTGGCTTGCAAATGAACTATTTACATATTTAAAACCAAATATCAATCCTTATGTGCAGAACATACACTTGCATCCATGACTTGTGCCTTTGTAGGCAAGCAAAACCAGAGCAGGATGGCACTGAAGCAGAGGAAAAGGCAGATTTAACTTGTCTAATATTTGTAAATATACCAGAGAGGAAATCTCATTGCCTTTAATTCTAGACTCTGCTTGTTTGTTGCCTCCAGTAAATTAAATTACCAGATAAAATTACCACTGGGCATATCTGAGACTTTTTAAAATAACTTCAGTACATAAGGAACCTGGCAGACCTTCAAACAAAACAAACAATACACAAGGAAACCTATTCATTTTAGTAGCATCCATGGATGATGATAGGGAAAGCAAAGCTCTGATGCTTAAAAGCTCATCAATATGGTTTGAAAAGAAGGCATGAACAAGGACTACTCATATTGTCCAAAAAAGGATAAGAATGAAAAAGAAGCAGGATTTTGTTCAAGGCTTCAGTGTAATTATATATTTTACATCTCTTTCAACGCAACACTTTGTTTAAGCATGGGAATGTTCTAGCAGACTTACAACAATATTTCCATACTCTACATTTATTGTAGCTGCTCATTAAGTCAAATTGCTAGCACATGAAGTCATGAGGAAAAAAAGACGGATTTAAGACATAACATTTGCAGGATGCAAACATGAGAAGTGAACATTTTTTCATCAAACTCTGGTTCACAGTAAAAGCAAAATTCCAGTGAACATGCAGAGACAAGCTAAAGGGAGGGAGACTGCTATCAATTTGAAAATGATTTTACATTCAATTAGCAAATTACAGCTCCAACCAGCTGGTTGGGGTATATTAATGTGGTGCTATTCATTAAAAAAAAAAAAAATAGGCAGCAAAGCTCTAACAGTTTTAAAAAATAGCAAGAAAAAGAAGCATTACTGCGACCAAACCTAGTAATTAACAAAGAGCTGTTATTCTCACGCTAATGACAATGCATTTAGAGACTCCATATTAAAGGTATCAGCAAAAAATTGTAAACTACAATGTAATTAACAACAACAACAAAGAAAATAGTTGGGGTGTGAAGGAAGTTTTGATGGTGTGTTTTCTTCTTGATTTGTTCTTTAGTTGTGCTACATTTGCATTGCCGCTGCTGAATTTTGAATCTCAACGTTTCCTTAGTGTTCACTGCACACAGCTATATTTCACAAGTTAACTAGACATGAAACTGAAAGCTGTGCTGCTCATTGTCCTCCTTCCCCTTAGCACTTCCCTTCTCCCCTTTGCAGAGGACCTGAAGCTCGAGTCCAGTGAATAGGCACAGAGGAGGGCAGCACAACCAGTTTATCCAGTGTGAGAATGGCAGCTTCTCCCCAGACCAGCCAGAAATCTGCCTCTGCAAATGCAGTTGCTAAGCTGGGGACCAACAAAGCAAGCTTTAGCCAGGTAAAGTGTCACAGGACTTGAGGAGGGGAAGGAAGAAAGGTGAACTGTGGGAACTATATAATTACGTGTGTATACACATGTATGTACATTTTACAGAGGAAGTGAGACCTATGTAACAGATGGAGTTAAAACACTGGCAACACAACGCTATTGGGGAGCAACAGCTGCAGCAACACTAAAAGAAACAATAGCATCCACCCTCCTGCATAACACCTACAGGGGTGGTCAGTAGTCAGACATTTCTCCTGTTCATCTCATTACAGTGTGACTATAATATGTAGCTGTAAGAAGGCCCTTTCTAATCCCTGGTGCTTATTATTTGTTGTTCAGTACAGCAGACGGGGGGAGGCAATAACAGCTGCAGGAGCAATAGTCATGTTTCACCTTAATGGTGAGTCCCCATCTCTTGGTATGCTACTTTGGCTCAACATGGATGAATGCAGGAGTTAAAACCAGGGGCAAGTAGGGGTTAAGTAGAGAAAGGAGGCCGTGCTACCAAGACAGCTCTAAAAAAGGTATTGGAGACTCCCCATCATTTCCATACTCCTGGTCTGCTAGGACAGCAGCTACTGAGATCTCTGAGCCATGCCATCTGGAAATCTCAAACAAAGCACACAAAAAATAGACAAGAAATAAAGGACCTCCTGCCTTCCTCTGATCCAAGCAGCACCACACAAATTGTTACCTGCCTACTTTGGGCAGCTTAGCAAGCAGTATACAGGCATGCTCTAGAACCACAGGTATTTTCAGGTCTTTATTCCAGAAAGTGTACCTTGGTGTCCTGCCTTCCTCTGTTTCAGTATGCTTCTTCCTCTTCTGTTCCTAGCCTGCAAAGTTAATTTACCATTTTAGCAAGAGTTTCACACCAGAAGATCATGTGTTATCTCAGAAATTCAATCGTGTTTTTCTTGCAAAGTAAACAAATGCTCTTTTCCTCTTTACATGATCATTGGATTTACTGAGAAGGGTGCAGATTATGCGCTGAGGGACTTGACAGGCTCAGGACACTTGGATTTAATCTCGTATCTTTCATTAGCCTATCACTGTTAGTCTTAGAAACCCAAACACAAAGCAACACTCAGATGCTAAGGTGTTGCTTCATGTTCATGTCTTTGTGCAACAAAGCAGGCTTGCTCATATAAACCAGCCTGGTAAGTGTGTGCATTTCTGGGCAATATTTCCTTTCTCCTCTGAAAGCAGGTTTGTGCACAGTGACCTTCACCAAGACTGTGCTGCAATTGCTGCACCTGCATAATGATTTCTTTGTGAACCACCTCACTGTGTCAGAGCTAGGTATTTGTAATGTTACAGTCAATTTGTTTTCAGGTGGGATGACTCGATTTTAGACAGCATTTTTTCAGAGCATTGATGCATTTGTCCTTTTAATCCCTGTAATGTATAAACACAATGAATTTAAAATTTTTAAAATCCCAAAGAGTAATTCTATTAGCTGCTAAAATACATTAGAATTTCTGGACTTTGAACTAGGAAAAATGATAATACACCTTTCCTGAGAGCGGATTTTTTTTTCTGATGTTAGATTAAACTATCTTTGTACTGCTTTAGCTTTGGTGGTACATAAACAGCTCTTTCTTAGTCTGTCTTTATGTGAGAGGACAGTAAATAAAGCCCTCTTTTTCATCTAAGTTACTCATTGCACGGTGATGGTTAGCCAGATGATGGCTCTTGTTGGGTAAACTCAAAAAAGAATCTTTCACTTTTTATGTTTGTAGTTATACCTGGAAAGCTCGTAAGGAATCACAGAGAGAGGGAGGGAAGTGGGGTTGAAGGAATCCCTGATGATTTTGCCTATGCTTCTTGGTTCTGCCAGTGCTGTGTGAAGCCTTGGTGGACAGAACTGTGGTCTGTGGTCACCCAGCCCGGGTGCCTTTGCACAGGCACCTACAGAGAGCAAAGTGAGGGCAACCCTGGGCAGGCCTTCACTCACACACTTTTCTGTGCTCAGCATCCAGGAACTGAACACCTTTGACTTCTGCTGACTTTGAAGCAACTCTGAGACTTCTTAAACAGATTTGAAGCTATATGTAATCACTGCATCCAACACTGACCAAAATTAGGATTGTCAGGAAGCTATACTGGTAAAATATCGGACCATGGCATTTGGAAAGCTAAAGAACATTCTGGTGGTCCGCAGACCATGATTAAGTAGTCCTAGCTCTTATGGAAATTTTGATAATATCCACAGGATTTCATCACAGGTTGGCTGTGATTTGGATTTCAGAAATTTAGAATTTTCAAGACCAGGCTCTAAGCATCAGTTTCATGAGCTGCCTTCTCATGACAAGGGAAGAAAGCTGTCCACTTACATGAGTGGGAAGCTGCATCTGAAACAGCCTGGACACTGGCCACTATTTGTCCTGCCAGCTAGTCAAGCAAAATAAATTGCACAGAGGCGAGAGGCAGAAACTGGTCACCTACAGACTGAGCAGTGCTTAGACAAGTCAGTGGGTCTTAGTCCATCTGACAGTGGCAGGGAACAGCCTGCCTCCATGTGAACTCGGGAAAGTCCTCAAGCATGTGAAGAAACTTTGACACCTGCTCAATCCTAAGGAAGCTGAAGGAGCTCTTTGGGAGCCTAAAGTATGCACGGAAGTATGCTGTTAATCAGTGAGAGTGGAATTTCTAGGATGAAACCCTGTCACTGGATCTTTATCATGCAGAATTGAATACTGGAAGTTCACATTCATATCTATTTTGTATCTATTTTGTACTATTTTATTTTTCAGTCATATATTGTTTCTATTCACTATTACATCTTAAATCTAGCTTACACTCATTTTCAGCCTTAAATGATACAGTTTTTCAGTTGGAGATGTATTTTGCACGCCTTCATTTTGTACTTAGTGTTTGAAGGCAAGTTAATACTAAATCTCTCAAACATTTACACTCCCTCTGAATAAAACATGGTGGGAGTGCCAGTTCTAAATGGTCCCAGATTTGAAACAAGAGCTGACTTCTCCAGCTGAACACTACCTGTGAATCAGTTGTAGGATGAGTAGGAATAGGAAAAACATATACAGAAATTACTCTAAGTGCCCTGTATTTCCCTCAAGTTCTGCAGCTTCCCTGGGTATCTTCTATGCTTCTCATCTTCCCTGATGAAGACTTTTTTGAAAGACATTCTGAGGTTGAAGGAAATCATTCTTCTATTGTTCCAATGATTCCAGAAGGTGCTGGAGCACACATAAAGACCAGTAAAAACAGAAACTTTGTCCCTAATTTTTAAGATAATTATGCGAAGGCTACATAATTTTTATCAAAACAATTGGATTGTTGATATATTTTCAGGTATTTTAAATAGCTTTTTTTCAGATATTTTTCAATTGCTTCAGGTATTATAATTGTTTTTTTGTCTTTTTAGAGTTGTTGATGGATTATTTTATCCAGATCCTCAGGATATATGGAACCTCTTTCCTAAAGCCTTGAGAAGCTAAGCTGCTGAACCAAGTGATATGATTTGCACCTGGACTACTTAAATAAGACTTCAAAAATTGAGATGCAGCCATGAACCTTAAAGAAAGAAAAATAATAATAATGTGACTTTCATTTTCATATAATTTCAAACAGTTGATTCACGGAAGTTTCACAATCTTGCAAGACTTCATCCACTAGAATTTGATTTTTGTAACTGGCAAAACCCATAATTTGTTTCTTACACTGCTGTTGTCTCATCCTCAGCAGTATTAGTCTTAAGCACTCCCTAATTACTCATTCTAAACAACATCACATGGGGTCTTTTATGCTGATATTAAGCGCTTGTTTCTCTTCACATCTTCTCAAGCTGGTTTTCAAACTGGGTACTGAATGCCACCTCCTAGCTCTGTCAAACAAGAAACAGGAGATATAGGTGAAAAGATGGTGTATTAATACACATTCAATGCAGAATTAAACAGTGTTAACCAATGCAGTGCCCACTTGCAAAAGGAAAAGAAAAAGAAAAACTAAAACCCCCAAACAAAAACCCAACCCCCTCAAACAAATAACAACAACAGCGAAACCCAAACCATACCAAAACTCTAAACAACCCCCCACAGTAATTTGCTTTAGCCAGCGATTTTATGCTGCAGTGCTGCAAAGAAGAAATGTTATCATGAGACTCCAAGTGCCACCATCTCTCAAGGTCATACATGGAATGCAAATGTTAAGAGCAGTGGATGGCAACAGGCTACAGATGTACTAATCACCAAAGACAATCCATGCAGGATATTCAGGGGCAACAGAATCTAGTAATTTCAGAATGGATGTACTGCTTGCATAGAAGAAATTGGCCAGTTCAGAATATATATTTATTTATCAGCCATGTATCACAAGCATTTAATTTTCTCAGTAACATGAAACAGATTAATAGATTATGTTCACATCTCCTTTATAAAAATTCACCAGAGAAGTAGATGCAGAACGAGCTTGTGTCTTTACAGTTCAGCAAGTAATAGGTTACATACGGAAAAACAAACTGCTTTTATTTTCATGACTATGATTGAAACAAGGTGATACACAAAAAAGACATTTAGTAAACAAACATTCTAGTCTGTGGCTGCGACAGTGAGACTTAAAGTCTGCCTGTCTGTCCAGAAGGCTCAGCACATTTTTGCCTCCATCTCCCTGGCTGCTGGAAAGGGTATCTGTTTAACCTGCCCCACAGGAAGCCACCTCCAGAAGAAGATAACTTGTCTATAGCTGTGCTTCCAGTGTCAGTGCAAAAGTTCCAGTGTACAACATCAGCTACCTTGTCAAGTGGCCCAGAGAAATTTGCATGAACATATCCCCATGTTTAGAAGGATCTTTCTTTTTCATAACAATGTGGTACATAACCTGAATGTCCACCCTCAGCCCGGGACTGCACTTAGGAGAGTCTCACAGAGGCAAAAGCAGCAGGAACTCCGTCAGGGAGCACATTAACACAGAGAGTAAGTTTGAGTCTGTAACAGAGGCAGCACACCTGGTCTGTGAGACATTACACATTGTCATAGCAGGTAACTAAAGATCCTCTGGAGCAACAGCAAGGCAGTCTAACCCTTACACACTCTCAAACCACTTTGGAAGATTTCAGAGCTGTGGGTATAAAATACATTTAGAACACAGGAAGGGGGCAAGGGAACTGAGAGCAAGAGATTAACTGATTAGAAATATATCAGAAGCAGAGACTCACATGTGAATTGAAAAAGGAGTTGAATATTATTTTGAAAAAGATTTTGCTGAGGAATATTTTTTTTAATTAATGCAAAATGCTTTAAGTTCAAACCATGCTGAAAAGCATAACCATATGGGAAAAGAGAGCAACAGCTTCACTCGAGCATTTTTTTAAGAAATGGACAATAATACTCTGTGCTGTATCAAAATAACATTTCTGTATATCAGTTTAGCTCACAAATGCTTTTGAAAGGGGATCATTGTTTGTTCTTTCCAAAGCAGATTTTAGCTGGAGCCATCATTTCTCACTCTTCCTGGTGACACATAGTACACTGGATCCTCATAAGCAAAGTATAAGACCCCTTTTCTCGCAATGAAGGGGACATTGGCCCCTCAATATTGCCTGAAGAAGGAGAAAGTAAGGACTATGTTCCGTCCACATAACTTCAATATTTATCCATCCTTGAATTAAACATTCAAGTATAACATGTTAAAAATAAAATGTTCAAGATCTTGCTCATAAATACTTTATTTATGGCATTGAAAATATAAGTTGGAATGTCAAACTGAAATATGTCCTGCACTTACGATCATAAATTATACAGTACCATAAATTTACTGGACATTTTACAAATACAGATATTTTCCCTGTCCCAAAGAATTTAGGTCTAAATTAGGCATGACAAACAGAAGGCACGTCAGAGGACAACATTTCAAGACAGGTATGGTGAGAAAAGGGTAAACATTGTCTGAAGTGATGGGTATAAAGGGACCAGAGAAAGAACGTGAAGTAAAGGTCTCCTTTCAGGTGCAGGAGAATTTTAATTCTCAAACGGGGAAATACTTCTCTGGAGGTCTTCATTTACATGTTAACTGAAGAGCTCTCTTGCTGAGTTTTGAAAGTTTGATTGAAACTTGTTTATGTTTTGATTGTTAATATATTATTCTTCTAAGTAGACTTAGAGAAGGACACAGAATTTACAAGTGGTGGCTTTTGGCATAGTAACAAATTTAAAAAGCTCAGCCGGGATGGCAGGGGGCGTTGTTTTGCTTTGTGTTCTCAACGGGGAAAGCTCGTGCCAAGTACTGAGAGGAGTCGCAGCCATGGGGCAGAGCTGATTTTACAGAAAGTATGGAGAGAGCCAACAACACACCAACAACATATGCACAAACCTGGCTAGACAGGAATCTGGCGGGTGGCAGCCTCCTAAATCTGATTCATGTCAATTTCTGGCTAGCAGAAGATTGGGATTGATAGCACTGGGCAGTGTGGGTGTGCTTGTAGGCTGGGCTCTAGCCCTGTAGACCTCAATGGATCTGCAGAGGGCTGCCACTTCCACGGCCCCTTTTCTACTGAGGAGTAGAGCGGGGATTCAGTGAGGCAGCAGATTAAGTTTGCAGTGGGATGAAACATTATGGACCTCAGAAAGATGAACAGTAAATACTTGGAGCTCAAGGCTAAACAAACTCCATGTGAAGTGCTTTGAAGTAATTTCTTCCCAAGATATCAGCTGAAGGCACAAAGAACTATGCAACTTGACTTTGTTGGTCTTTTTGTCTTGCGCAATAACACAACAATTTCTTCTTCTTAGTAGCTTGGAACTGGTAAAAAGCCAGAGCTATTAATCCATAACACAGCAGTATTATAACTAAGGTACCTCATGGGAGACATTGATCAACTGCAGCACCAACTGCAGTTGCTTTGAGGAAGGAAGCTACTGTGGACACCTGAAACCCTCATAAAGTGCTTGTGGGAGCTCTGTAGCCCTCCAAACCACAGCTGATGGTTAGGCATTGTTCACCATAGCACCTGAAATTATTCCAGACACCCATATTTGAGCAGCTGAATTTCTCATATGGTGTCAAACAAAAGAAAAAGAGGTTTTAAAAAAACAAACCACTATAGTTCAAGCAACTGGAATGATACTTCAGCCATTGCTCTGACTATAACGAAACAGTGACAAATCTAGATGAATTCTCAGGCTACAAAATGCCCTACGTCTCTCCTAGCAGCTAAAGTTGCTGAACCTTTTGAAAAGGTCTCTTGTGCTATTATCCCTACCTCAGCTTTAGCTGTACCTCACCTTAGCCTTATTTTATTGGACACAGGTAATATGTTGAGTAGTTGAATGATAAGAGAGATATAAAGGTGCCAGAAGTGTACCGACCAGTCTGAACCTTGGTGGTCTGATGTGTCTCAGAAGTGCTGGACTGACTTGGAGCAGGACACACGATAAGACATTGTGTAAAGCGCTCCAGCAATAGATACATTTTGTCTTCTCTTGGACTCCATTTCATAGGCTGCTAGCTAGGTGAAAGCTCCCCAGTACGGTTTCTTCTTCCCAGAAGGATAGCTGTTCACTGCTGACAGTATGTATGGTAGCTCAGGTGTGCTTGTAGTACAGGGGACACTGATGGTAAGGCATAGCCATTGCTCCTGCTGACTTGATAAACTGTCCGAAGCTGAAATATGCATGTAAAAAGAATATTCCTGTTGGTGGGTACATACAAATGCAAATGGTTTACTTCTATGAAGAGAGACACGTTGGACAATTTTTTTCAGATGCACAGATTTCAATATCTTTTCACTTCCAGTGCAAGATCACAGCCACTTCTAGTATATACCCCTTTAAAAAAAAGACATCAAATTTGCAGTTACCAGCACAAACATGAGCCTTGATTGCAGATCCAAGCTGCCTTCCCTTTTCTTCATCAACATGATAAAATCACTGTTGTCCTGGTTTACTATCTCAATTTGGTACAGAGACTATGCTAATTTTCAATTTTTTATCCCCATCTCTACGGGGATAAAAATTTGAAAATAAAAATTCTTTCTATTTAGTTCTAACCAAGGGTTAGGATAGATGCATTGATCTCTCACTATTACCTTCTAGGAGTGCAAAATATTCAATTTGCTTGAAGTCAGGAGGCCAAAGCATCAAGGCCCCACAAATATGAGGACTCTGGTTATCATTTTCTAATTGCTGGGTCCAAGTGATGGTCCCCAAAGAGATGCACCAAGGTGCCCCATAGCAAGTCAAGAAAAAGCTAAGCTTTACAGGAAATTCTCATTATGAATTGTATAACAAAATTTGAAAATCCATCACAGAAAACTAAATTGCTATTCCTGAGATTTTTCACAATTTAACAGTTACAATAGCTTTGTTTTACCTGTGATAATGTTGGTGCTACCTACAACAGGTCTAATACTGCTTGTACGGAGAAAGAGGCAGAATAGAAAAGACTACTGCTCCCTGGTGTGATGAAGTGCTCAAGCAGATGTCTAATCAGCCAATAAGACCACAGAAACTGCCTAAAACTCATCACTTTGGTTTTGCAAACTGAAGAAAGAAATTCATACAAAAACTGCTAATATGCTAGATCCTGATCTATAGATTTGAATATCTGGGCTTAGCACAACAGTGGTGGATGAGGGTGTCAGAACAGCTCTTGACCTCCTACAGATGGTAGCAAAGGAACTGCTTCCATTAGGTCACAACTGTAACATAACTGCTGATGTCCCTGCTTTGATGAGTTAAAAATATCCACTTTGTCAGTATGAGAAAGTTTTATGGGAATGGGTTGGCTTCCACAAATTCATCAGGACGTGTTTGAAATACAAACTTCTTCTCTCCACTTTGGTTAAACTTTAGTTGCTCAGATTGTGACAAAGTTTATGTAACACTGTAACCTACACAGAGAAAATGATAAATAGCTACATACTATGACCATTATGTCTAATATACACTAATTTAATTTTCAAAGCTCCATAGAACTACAACATTAATATTGAAATAATTTTTTAAATACTACCACAGTAATCAAACCCTGTTAGACTTTTGTTTAATGGGAACATGTTAGAATTTTATTATGTTTTGGAATAAGCTTTGTCTGAAACCATTGGTATTTCCTTTAGAACAGAAATCCCAGTTACCAACCATTTCTGTTCCCATTGTTCCTCCACGCCAGATCCCAGCACCCAGAGGCTAAACTTCTTTTCCTGTGTATGTCCTTGTTCCACCTCCCCATGCTCACAAATCCTGCTGAGTAGGGTCTCACAGGCTGTCTTTTTGAGAAACAGCCTCTGCAGACAGCATGGGCCCACAGCCCACTCTTTGGAGAGGAATTGTATTGTGTTAGTTCCTGTGCCTAGGGCTCTTTGTCAAATAATCTCTTGCAGCACAAACATTAACCATCTAGAACCATTTATCCCAAAGAGAGTCCCTGAGGACTACATTACTCAGAATCCTGGTCAGGACAGTTGATGAATAGTTAATTAGGGAAGTAGTTAATAATGAATGCTTAGTCCCTGTGTTCCTCAAAGTCACAATCTTTTTCTTGCATACAAACTAGTGGTCAGGTGCACACAACGGGTGATAACACCAGATAAAAATGTAAGCTGGAAATAGTTGCACTAAATTTCTCTCAATAACAAGTAAAAAATTCGTACTCAGTCTTTCTGTTCACATCCGTGTCCCCAGGCAACATGTGAAAAAACTTACTTTTGCTCTGTTCTGATGTCAAAAAAAAAAAAAAA
>VZTB01007720.1:87645-100231 GCA_013397245.1 Thryothorus ludovicianus
TTAAAATATTGGTAGTTGAAACAAATGGATATTACTGTGATTTAAGAAGAAACTTATAGACAAATTAGGAAAATGAAGAAGATAGTAAAGAGACCTTTTGTTTCTAGAGATAAATGGAAAACCTATTATATACTAAAGTAGCTCATTCTTAAAAATAACACCCCAATAGTTAATGTAGTCTATAAAAGCAGTTGTATAAAAGCTGCATAACAAGAGAAATGCTTTGCCACTGCAAAATGATTTTACTTTCTTGGGTGGTTATTTTCATTTGTGACAAAGCTACAAGTAAACCTGTTTTCTTGCAGAAAAAGTCTCCCTAGCACAATAAGAGAAACTCTTCTCCCCAAGTGAATTGAAGATCAGACTACTTTTAAAGGTAGTAAACTGACTAAAAGTTGTGGGCTTTATCTTTGCATTGTCAGTGAAAAAAGAAAGGTTATCTGGAATTTTGTTCTGATTATCTCATTATTATTATTTTCCTCCTTTAGCTCTGTTAATGAAGTTTTCTTTGTATGTTTTCAAGTTTGAATCTGCTTTGCTTTCTTTCCACTTAATCCTATCTCACAACAAAAATAAACCCCCAACATTAATTGGTGCAATTGGCAAGGAAAGACCAAATTAATCCTACGACAGAAAGGCAGAGTACAGAGTCTGGAAAACACAAAGCCACCATGGATTCCTGTACTCCTGTTTTCCAAAAACAAAACAAAACAAACAACTTAAAGTTTAGTGGTTTACTGGATGTCAGGGGTTTTTTGGTTTTGACACTACAGACTGATGAACAAGAATGGCTGATAGGATGGCTCTACACATATCTTGTGGTTTTGATTCAGCAAAATAATGTGGAAATATTGGTTGGCTTTCAAATACTAAGATTTGCTGATTATAATGAACATCTGAAGGTTCTTTATGCACATATTGCTCTGGCTGACCTTCATACAGAACATATATGTATAAAACATCTGTAAAAAACACAATGAAGCCTGTTAAACATACCTGCACTGAATTATGCTTAATGACCTAATGTAGAGCAAATGATATTCAATGGTTGTGAAAGAAACTAACGGTCCCTTCTGGTTTTAAACTCTTATGAATCTGTAAGAAGGTACTAAGAAGTTACAGGGGCATTTGTAAATATGTATTCAGTTACATCTTTCAGAGAGTTCTGATTCAGCAGCTTCTCAAGAACCTGATGTTACTTGAAGTATAGAAGACTCACAATTCATGGCAACAACCACCTGAAAAAAACAAACTAACTACTCTAACTTGCTTTCAACTAAAGAATGCTATGAGCAGTCATTCTGGTATATGAGTCAATCCTTTTGCTATAATTGTTTAGACATTGTGAGATTGTATTAGATCTCATGCCCTCCTATCAGACTATGACACAAATAATTGTTGCTAGCTCCTTGCCACCACTGCTACTTCCTTCTTCCACTGGCAAACAACCAATCCTTCTAACTTGACTAATATCTTGAAATGACTATCCTAATAATTGGTACCATAAGTGACCACATTTTTTCTGTCATTCTCATAAGGCCTTCATATGTACTCCTAGAGCAAAGTTTAGATATTGTTTATTTGCAATACAAGAAAATAATTTCCTACCTAACAGCTGCTGGTTTCTCTGTTAAGCGCTGTGACATTTTACTAATGTGGAAGACTGAAATGAAAGGACTGGAAGAACCTTCTTGCACATGGTATGAATTTAATCCATAAGGATAAATCTACACTGGGCTTCTCAGACTTCCCAGAAGTTTTCATCCAACACTGACAAATGAAACTGAAGCTCCATTTTCATTTAGGCAGGAATTATTTGTTTTCCCCCCCTTCTTTCTGTGTCCTCAGGCACTTTGGCCATATTCACTAACACAGTATGCCTGCTACAGCCTCCAAATTCAAGAGCATAATGAGTCTTTCAGACCAAAGCTTGAGTGTGGGAAGGTGGTGAGATTCAGCACATAATATAGGTTTTGTTGTTTCTTCTGCAGAGAACTCAACACTCCTGTACTTCACAACACAGAGTTTTAGTGTCAGCTTTCTACAACTACATGAGAACTTCATTGTAATGGCACCCAAGAGAAAGAGAGGGACTTTGTCCGTTTAGAATCTAGATTTTTTTGCATATTCATCCCTCTAGGTTATCTGTGACAGTCTAGCTGTGAAGCTGGAAGAAGCATGGAGGTTATATCAAGCTCTGTTTTAACTCTTATGTAACAACATGTTGACTATTGTTCTGTCACACAGCAGCTGCAGAATGGCAACATTTTCAGCCAGCTCTGTATTGTTATCTGTAATCTGATGAATCCAGAACACCCTGGATTTCCATTCCTGAAAGGCTCACACTGACCTGTGTATTTTTCGAATATGTTTCAATTTCCAGCAGTTTCTTCAAGGTTTGTTCAAATCAGTAAGCATTTGCATTTGAGGCTTTTTCCCACAACAAAAGGACAGAGTTTCTGAATATGGTCTTTGTGCTTTCTCTTTGACCCCAGTTATTTGCTGCACAGATATGTCGCTGTTGAGTTCCCTGCCTGTAGTTATCATCACCACTAATCCAGTAACTTCTAGTATATATACATTTTAGGGCCAAGTCATCCAATCATTGGTTTTTGGTTGCCTCTTTTCATATATCACACACTAAGCAAGGCTGCAAAACAACTCTGAAACTGAAACTCTGCAGCTCTATATATCTCTTAACATTCTTAATTGGATTAAACAGCCAGAATTTTCTTTGTTTCATTTGTACTCCATTTGGAAACACGTTTTTACTAATAGGACATGTAAACTACACAGATTTACCATAAACTTTAACAGCAGTCCTTACTAAATACAAAGCCATATGAAGAGCAGATTTATAATGGCTAATTTGTCTGGCTTCTCAAGTGGCACACAGCAAGCATCAGTACTTATTGAGATAATTTTAAAACTTTCCACCAAATGTTTACCTGTCATGCCAGTACACCCTTTTGACATATTAGCTTCCCATATACATTGAAGAGTATATGTAAATTTTGATAAGTAATTCAATAAGTTTGTTGAACTTCGATGACATTGCTGCAGAACAACAACACAGGGAAGGAATAAGAGGAAATCTTTCTTGAGAAGACAGGCACACTGGTGTAGAATCCTTTGTTTTTCCCCACAAGACTGGAAGGCAAAATTAGTTTTGTTGTAGATTACAGGCACAGATCTTGGTTATTACAGCATTTTGCTTCCNAGTAAGGCCACAAAGGCCTTACTTGACATTTTACTGTCAATAATATTTGCTACACATGTTTTAACAGTGCAAAAGACTTTGTGAGGAAAACTGGTCAACATGTGTGTTAGCCTAAACATTAAAATAGCATTTAACATCAGGATGATCTCTAGACAAGGTTCTTTCCTACACAGAAAGTTTCTGATAGACATCTCAAAGAGAAAAGGAGAAGTTAATAGAAACATATCCTTAAACTATATTATCACTAGCCACAGATGAGTCAAAAATTACTTTGCATTGGTGTCCAGCAAGTCAACTTCTCTCCAAGTGGACAACTGCCAAAAAACAGGTAATGGGAACATCCTGAGGAGACAAGAAACATTCAGTTGGGTGAAAGTGGCCATAGCAAATGGAAGCAAAGGGTGAGGACAAAGCTGAGGTCTTGAAGGATGTATGCTGTTGGAGAAGACATATAAATTACTTTGAAACAATAATTTAGGCCTTCACATAGATGTACCAAGATGCCTGTTATACACTGAAGTTACAGAGAGGTACACTTTAAGCATTAAGAATATATGTACCTGAGTGCTGTAATATGTACCTAATGTTAACAAGATTTCCCAAAAGTAGTTACTGCTTACAGACCTGTTATCTGTTCTCTGAAGTAAATTTTCACCTTCTCTGCTCAATGATTTTTTTCAGATTTAATACGCATATCCTAAAAAACATGAAGATAGAGTCTGGGAATGAGTTGAAGAATACAGCACGTCTTTACAGTGAGTAAAGAAAAAAGCAGAAAAAGCAAAGGAAGATATACTGCCTTTTGGGAATTTCAAAGTGATGATTTTAGTTTTGTTACAATGCAGTCATTATTTTCAGTAAACATGATAGGATTCATGAGAAGAATTCCTAGCACTTAAGAGCTTTTAAATTATGCGTAAATGTTATGCACAAAATGCTGTCTTACCTTTTCTGCATTTCTCTCTCTCACTTGCCCCTTTGGCATATTTTCCTCAGAGCTTCTCACTTCAGAGGTTGAGCAGTGTTTATTACCAGGATCTTCTACCCTTATTTATTCAAGTAGAAGAAACATACCTTACATGTATTGCCCAGAGAGAAGAAAATCATGGAGGTTAAAAGAGAAAGTCTTTCCAAAGAGCTAAAAAGCCTCATTGCTTAAGGGCCCTGCCAACTAGGAAAGAACTAACTGGCAAGAAGACTGAAGAGCAGGCGGTATTGCTTAAAATCCCTTGGTTACTGCTTCAGCCTGTAAAAATTATCCCTCTAGAGGCCAGCAGAGTATCAAAAAACAATTACCATGAACAAGACCATAATTCTACTGTAGATTCAAATCTTGCCCAAACTATTAACTTTTAAAACTTCTTCCAGCTGTCCAAAGACCACCTTTTCCAATGAGACTGAACTGTCCTGCATTTACAGTGGCAATGTAAAAAAGCATTTCAAAGCATTACCTCTACCACAGATCTAGCTTCCTTAATGTGGTGTCAGGAATGTTAAGAGTGTGCTCATGAAAACAGATCTATTGCCTTCACTTGTATAAGGAAGATCTCATTTAAGCAGTGTGTTTGAGATTAGAGCATGGTTAGGAGAAGCAGTGTTTATTGTGGCAGAGACAGGAATGGGACTCTAACATCCTCCAGCACTGATTTGCTCTTTCTGAACTTTCGGTCTTAGTATTACCATCTGTAAAACAGATACTGTAACACTTAAAATGCAAAGCTGACCTGGGAGAAATGCCTTCTGCCTCACAGAAGTAAGTAATGGGAACATTAATTACTGCAATCAATTACATGAAAAAGCCTCAATGAAAAGTAAAACGGGAACACAAAGAAATGAGAGACTTGCCAAATGAAACAGGTATATTCATGCCTTAGTGCTTTGTTCTAATGAGTGCACTGATCTAATGCTTTCACTTTGAGAGGTTCTTACTCTAAAGCTTGTTCGTGCAGCCCTCACACAGTTACATTCCCACAGAAGTTTGCTTGAGGAAAGCCTCAAGGTTTGACTTGGTGTGTTTTCTCTTGTGCCAGGAAATACTATCCTTTTAATTAGTAGGTCCATTTCTTTGATAACTGTTTAAGTGGCTTCACTGCAATTTCATCTCTTTAGTTGTCATCCGGCACCTGGGAGGTAAGGAAAAAGGAAGTAAGCACTGAATTTTTCCATCATTTCTGCCGAGGGATATTTCTGAGACACTGTACTTTTGTGGGTGGGCAGATGGATGAATAGACAGACGGAAAAGGGAGTTTCCTTTATGGGATTCCAATAATTGGTATGTGGTTTACATTCCATTCATCTGAAGGACTCATTTTAATCAGAAACAGGCTCAGGCTACTAAACTACCTCCAGTGTTCAAAACATACCCAGACTTCCAGCTGGTGACTTTTCTCACATGTATCTTTTCCTTGACACCCACAGGCCCCAAAGAATAATGTGGTCATTTACCACCAAGAACTCAGCGTCAGGTCCTATAATAGGAGTTGGTTCAGAGCCCTTTTCCAGACAGAGAGAGGTTTTCTGATTGCTAGCTTCACAAGCAGAAGCTCTTTAAAGCATGGTATTTGAAACCGTCATTGATTTCTTTAAGCGGGTTTTGGGTTTGGTGGGTTTATTTTCTAGGCTTATCCAACTCTGGGAAAGTCTTGTCTGGACAGCATTGTGGAAGTCTGGCAGCATAGCCTGGTCTTACTAGCCAGACACTAATGCAGACAACTGCTGAGAAAAGCCCCATATTCAGCAGCTGGACACACTGACTTGGTGCTTTAAGCACAAAGGAATGAAGGACTAACACCTCGTCCAGAACTAGTCAGACTAAGTAAACAACAATACAGCAAATTTCAGCTTTGGAGCTGGTGAAAAATGTGAAAATATTCAGCATCAATTGCTGTCAACCAAGGGCAGGGAAAACATAAAATGACTTGCGGTGAATTAGTTAGTATTCAATTATTTAAATCTCTCTGAACCTTTCGTGACAGATCCCTAGTAAACCCTAAAAATTTCTTCAAGTATCACCTTTCCCCACCAGCTAACTTGTTTCACTGTCCAGATTTGTTTACCTAAACTTTGGTTATGGTTGCCCTAACAAAAATACCTTTTCAGGGTCTATCTTGTCTAACCTGTCCAGAGAATAACTTGCACATGCTTTAGGGACTTCCATGCTTTTCATCCTTGAATGTGGTTCATGTCACAACTCCCTCCAGTGCCTACTGTTCAGCAGATCTGCCAAGAAGCACAGCAGGAAATCTTCTGCAGGCAGATCACACATTACACAATCTAAGAAAGGAAGAACAGCTTCACAGCTAAGGTCTATGTCAAACTGGGTCCATCCCAAAGTTTTTGCACATGCAGTTTGCCTGTCCTGTTCTTCACCCTGTGGGGAGAGGAAAATGATGCACAGATGCAGATATGCCATCAAAGGAAAGGGTAAGCCTGCCTCCTCTTTCCCACACCAAATATGTGATGGAGACATCCTGTAGCAGAGCCTGTGAACACAGACGATGCACAGACACCAGTTCTTTCTGGATACATGTATCCTGAAAAGACAGCTAGCAACATGGTTGGCAATTCATCTGTCTTCGGCCCACACTAGGCAGGCAAGTAAGAGTTGCTAATGTCATGAAGGAAATAAAACCATCAAATACCACTTGCTTCTTTATTATGATTCAACAGCCTCTTGGAAAAATTAACTTCTCTACCATTTATTCAGAACATGAGATTCTTGGCATCTAATTTAACATTGGTACTGGGAGGTGAGTATTTGAAGTCGCATTTTGAGTTGCAAAGGTTCCAGCAAAACCCCCTATCTACAACCTGATGATTTCTCTCATGCCACAAGGAAGCAGGAACCTCACTCCTTGGGCAAAGGCCTTTAGCTCTGCACTCTGCAAGACCTCTGAGAGGTGTGGACACAGACCACGCCACCCAGGGCAAGGAGACCATTGTTGCATATCTGTCACAGAATGCTTTCATCAAATTATGTTACCACACTTTGCTCTGCCTAGGCTTTCACAGATCCTGATCTCTTAGGATACAAGATTTCTGACTGAGATTCACTTTATAGAGATTGTTTTGTCTTGATTTAATTCAGAACTATGATTAAACTAATCTTTCAGTACGTGAATTGGGCAATTGCAGAGCTAGCTACATTGCTCGTTTGGAGTTAATGCACCAAGATTAGAGATACTCTGATCACTGAATTCTGGATTGAAAACAGGATTTGAAGTACTCAACCACATTCTGGCCAAGTAATTTCAAATTGAATGAATAGTAATATTTTGTTTGTTCTATTTTTTTTTTCCTGCCATGAAATGAACCATCATTTACTTTGGATACTGAGATTTATCACAGAGTTAGAATTTGCTACAATAATGCTTTGCTGCTAGACATTCATAGTACTCCAGGGTAGAACCACTTACTTATTTTGGACAGCAAACCAGCTTGATACCAGGATTCTTTGGATTCATTTTTCTGGGGCTTACTATAATTTTACACCACTTTTGATTAAAGGAAGGTGAAATGCTGAATAAACTGTGACCAGTAGATCACAGGGGACTGTTGGCAGCACAGGCAGTTCATTTAATCACTCCTCAGTGTTCTTCCTGGACCGATCAGACAGCACCTCCACACACCAGGAACTATAATGCAGCCTTTAATGTTAATTAATGTATGACTGCTTAGACTTGTGTGGGTTTTTTCCTCCTTTTTCTTCCCTTGGCTGGCCACAACTGTTCAAGTGTTGCTGTCGGTTATTCTGCTTAAGTATTAAAAAATGCTTAACTAAATAGACTAGCTTATTTGCTTTTGCTGATAGTAGCAGTCCACCCACAGAGCCCTTTCAAATCTCTTCAGTGTTTTGGAAACTGGATAAGGGACTTATTCAGTGACGTGCAAGTTTGTCTGAGCCAGGAATGAAGCGTGCATTTCATGAAATGAGAAATAACCTCAGACCACACACACAGTGTAATTTCTGAACTCCGGCTTGGGCTCTCTTCCCCTCGTCCCTGTGCACACATACACACACCCCTGCTAAAAAACCAGATGATGACTGACATCCCTAAATCCTTCCAGCATTCTTTTACAGCTAAGAGCAGAGGGAGGTTTTCAGAGCTTAGGTGGCACATTATTAGTAAGTAACACACTGATGAAAAAAAGGGATTACCACAGTATGCGCATACCATGCCAAAGAGTAATAGCAAAAAGCCTGTGCCATCTAAATACTTTCAAGAGGAGAAACTGATGATGCAAACATTACAACTATTTTTACTGCACAGGGAGATGAGAAGTCCTTCCCACAACTTTCCTGGAGACTAATGCTGGTTCTGTCACTATTTGTTTAGTTAAGCTAAAATCACTGAATGTTTCAAATATTATTTTCCATTATAATTATAAAAATAAGTAAACCAGAAAGACAAGTATATTGCATATTAAAAGCTCATACTCTTTCTTCTCCTAAGCAGAGGAACTATACTGTATGTCTGTTAAGAACGAATTACACACAGAAGAGGCAAAGGGCACTTTTTTACTTTTCCACAGCTGTTACTCTATAGCTTCAATATCCCCTTCTAAGCTTAATTCTTCACAGCCTTACACCAAATGAGAGTACACTTAAACAATGAGACAGCAGGCAGACTCCTGCTCAGCTCTACTTAAATATTTCCTTTGTGTTGGACTAAAAAAAGTAGCTTTATTGTCTTCAACAAGTATGGAGTTCTCCCACATTACAATTGTAGCACCACTGTTGAACTGCCCCTGTGAAACTTAAAATGGACAAGGTGCTTACAGACTGACACGTGTGCTTCTTCCACTGCTTCGTGGATCAGTAATAGCATCACACAACTGAGCTGTTGATACTATCTGCTTATCCATACAAATATACATCTTTATCCATATCATACACACTGGTGGTGCTTCTACCACTGAAGTTTGCATAACACTTTCTGTTACAGGACCCTAATTCAGTTGTTGATAATTTTGTCAAACTCCAAATGCTCAAGCTGAAATTCTTCCTGCTGCGTGTCTCCATCAGGCTGATTTTTTCCCACAAGCATCAACTAAAACAGCTGTCCTGAAAAGAGGACTAAAGGGCATCAATCTCACTTTCCCCCATGTTTTTTCTATGGCCATTTCACTGAGAATCTATCTTGTCTGCACATTTGAGGACAGATACTGTGGTTGGAAAGAGGGGTTACCTTACTACAAGCAATCATGCCCAGTAGTAGCCTTCTGAAAATCTGTCAAATTTTGGCCACGTTCTAAACACTATGGTTTACCCACGCTCCATACAAATCTCCAAGAGAGAAGCAATATTATTTTCTGAACACTCTACTAAAACAGATGATTACCTTGCCTCACACACTTCCTCCATCACCAGAATACATGCATGTCCTTCCCACAGAAGAACTGAGTGACTCCACAATTACAAAAGAATTTACAGAGGATTTTGGGTCTTTTCATGTAATTTATGGTACTGGCCCCCAGAAGCTGCTGTTACACCAGAACAGAGAGCTGAGAAATCCAGCCTGTTGTTCCATCAATACCCATTGATGGTGCCCATGCAGGACACTGAGGAAGTTCATTAGCTTGGAAAAAAGCTGAAGTGCTTGGGCTAACAAGAAAGAAATAGAAAGCAGAGCAGACTTCAAGAAACAGATGCAACATAGGCAGGGCATAATGATCCATTGTGTAAAATACACAAACACTGTCTCCAGACTGTAGAATAGAACCAAGATTTCATAGATGCCTGCACTCTTTTGTTTTCAACCAGTTTCTGTGACATCTACTAACAACTACATCCTTTTTTCTCCTTACTGGTTAGTGAACAAGAGACTGTAACCTAGTGCTATTAGCAACTCCAATTGGTCAAGTAATTTGAATTGTGATTCCAAATTTTTGTAATGACCCTTCTGAGTAAAGGAATACCCTTCTCTTTATTGTTTTGTTTGAAAGTTTTCAAAACCCACCTTTTCAGAACTGTGTTAGAAATAATAAAGCTATAAAAACACTCAGAAGCTGGCAAACTACAGCATTACAACTGCTCATGCATTCTGTCATAGTCTTCTACTGTATGCTCAGCAGTACTAATTTTTCCCAGAGACATCACCCTCTTTCTCTGCAGATCACCACATTTCTTAAGAGAGCCCTTTATCTCCTTCCCTTTCAGATTTATAGTTTTTCCTCTCTGACTGTCGGAGCACAAAGCCAAGGATGAAGAAATCCCAGGTTGCACCATAGATCAGCTGCAGCCTCTGCAGCTGTGAAGCACAGCTGCGCTGTGGGCTACCATCTCAGTGCATCCAAACCAAGCTACTGCATAGCTATAATCTTTTCTAGTTAGTTCCCGATTCCATGACTGAACAAAATCAAAAGATAAAGCCAGACACAGATCACAGACTTCCAATATGTTATGCTGTAATCTCGCAAGGTTAAAAATGAAACTTCTCTGCTACCAGGAGAATAGATTCACTGATGCTTCTCAGAGGTTTCAAACATCCACTTCTCATCCCTGAAGGAATAAAACAACAAAAGATAAACTTTTGCATAAAAAGTGACATGCTTAAAGTATAGCAACTCAATTACAGAGGGTTTTATTGCTCACTTTGTGTCTTAAACACAATATCTTCTAAGATGTTGGGATTTTGAAGGTGAGGAAAGTAAACTGAAAGTGTTTTGTTCTATTTTTTAAACTCCCTTAAAATTTCTTCAATTATTTTCTTACCAGGATTTTTTATTTTCAGAGACATCATCCTCAAGACTACTAGGTCACAAATGTCTCTTCTCATGACAGAAGCAAAGACTTCATTTATGAGATGAAAAACTGTAATCACACTCGACTTATCACCACAGCCTAAATACCTAACCATGCAGAATAAACTGCAAAAAGGCCTAAACTGTTACCTTTCTTGGGGTAAGGATGACAGTTTTGATGCTGGACATCAGGGACTCCAGAAGCAAACAAGTTCCATGTCTTTGGTTTTTCAGTCACTAGTTAGGTTATTCCTTTCACTGGCATTCACGAACATTAATACATAGAATGCTTGAACCAAAGGGCAAATGAAAACATTAAAAAAAAAACTTCCACCACTTTCAACAGCTGTTGTCATTACTGAGGAGAATTATTTAATTATTTAATATCAAATTCCTATTTTAACTTTTTTATTACATAAAAAATATTAAGTCCAACTTTCACTTTTAAGTGGCTTCCTACCACTTCTATATCTTTTAGTGAAATGGAATTTACTAAGAGAATCCCTTAATATATATCCTGAAATGTTTCAAGAGAAGTATCAGTTTAGTCCAAGCATATTTTCCTAGAATGCACAGTCTGAGAACCAAATAAGAGACTGCACATTCTTTTCTGTGCAGTTTACAAAGAATCAGAGAGATGAACGGCACTGAATTCAGGTATTTCTGATATTACAATTTTTCATTGGTTTGTCATCTGCCTAAGGTTTATGAGTTTGACATAGAAGACTACCAAATGGCAAATTACCTAGTTACAACAATTTGACAGAATCATGAAATTCTAAACCANCATATATATTAAATATATATTATCTACCTCGAATGATTAATTACTAATTACATTTAGTAATGTAAAGTAAATATCCATTACAAGGAATGTCAGTTCTGTTTTTTCTAAATATTGCAGAGTCATCTATCAGAAGCAGAACAGAACCTCAGTATTTGACTAATGAGAAGATATTCCTCAATACTCCCTCTAAGTATGGCACTCTTGAATTAGTGTATTGTAATTACAGCAATATATAAAACACAACTACAAAACAGTGAGGGCAGAGAGGCAAGAAGAGCACAAATGCCATTAGCTATGCAGTATATGCATACCGAGGGACTGGGCCAAGCTAATCTCTGAGGTAATTANAAGTGCTGATGACAGTTGTGAGCACTTACCTCAAACAACATAAATAGACATCTGGTATTTGTTTTTAAAATAAGTAGAATAGAATGATTTTCAGGATGATATGGGAGATCATGTTTACATGAGCATTCCCATGATCGAAACAACTCAATACAAACAAAAGGGGAATAAAACACTTCTAGTATAAACAGTTCTGTGGAAGAAAAAAAAATTCACTCTGAGGCTAGCTGATATTTGTTTAGCATTCCAGCTATCCCCACTGATTAGTCATTGTCTTCACTGGGTACAGTGTCGGGGACTGCGAATGTTGCTATTAAACATACAAACATTCAGCCATTATGACATGCTACAAAAGACCAATGCAAATTGTAACATAATTAAGCTGTCTCTGTATTTGCAGAAAACAATGCTTTAGTGCAGTGGGCTTGTTCATGCTCCAGCTTATGCAAGTTTCGTGTACAGTCTCAGTTCAGTCATATGTTGACGCAGAC
>VZTB01007720.1:105281-120135 GCA_013397245.1 Thryothorus ludovicianus
TTACCACAGAGACAGAGTGAAATCTACAACAGCTTCCCATGACCCAAAGTAGAAGCTGCTCCAGATCAAATTTAAGTTTATTTTCCAGAGGGCAATCTTCCAGACCACAAAAACGACCATTATTCACAAACTGCTGCTGTGCAGGTTGAGTGTCCAGGGTCTTCAAATTTCATAGCATTTACCTTTCACATAAAACAATTTATATAGTACATTCAATGTAAACCTTCATACTAATGCTTACAAAAATCAAAAATCAGGGTTAAGGTATCCAGAGCAACTGAAGCCCTGATCTCTTCTAGTTACATATTACAAGGTACTCTTCACATGGTCCCACAGCATTGAAAAATGTGACAGACTACTTGGCAAATGAGATATGACACTGGGTATCTTACATGCTTCCAATCTGTGAAGAATAGTTTACATTTGGAAGTTTTATTATATCCAGAATTCCACATGTAAGATGATAAACTGTCAAGGTTGAAATTCCTTATTACTGTGCACTGTTACTTATTACTTATGCACTTATTCCTTATTACTTATGCACTGTATTGCATATTTCCAACATATACAATGTACCACATATTCCCTGACAAAGACATGACAGAAGTTTATAGAAGTAACAAAAGAGAGATGAAAGTGTAATGACATGATATTTGACACCTCGTATCATTTAATGAGAAAGATCGAATAAAAAAACTTGGTAGCTCTTCACATCAACCAAGCTGAGAAACTCGCTTTTCTAAGATACTATGAAGATTTCAAAGGTCCACAGCTTCAGAGACTGAGCAAAATCATGGGGGATAGGAATCCATCAAAAGCTACTAGACACAGAGACAAAATCCCTTTCTCAGGAAGTCCTCCAGTCTCTAGCACCTCGGAAAATACACACAATATCATTGTCAAATCCTTTTATCTCTAAATCGTGTTGAGATGACTGACTATGTCCAAACTTAGGTAAAGGGAAAAAATTACTTAGTACTTCTATTGGCCTAGGAATAAAATCAGAATTAAAGAAAGAAAAGTGCACTTAGAAAATTCTAAAAAAGTTTAATATAAAATCATTATATATCAGAGGTTACAATATATAGTACATATGCAAGACTATGTACATACGTACTATACATTGCATATGTAATTGCATACTTATTCACTAGTAAACAATTTCAAGTAAATAATTACTTGTAAAATGTAATTCTGTATCACTATAAGTATGCATTCATCATTTTACCTTTAATTTCATGAAATTACCACGTTCTGTGGCATAAGTTCAAATAAAATAATTATAGTGCAACTTAGATAGAAAGCTTCCATTTTACTACATTACAAGATTTAGCAGTGGATGGTTCAACTCAATCATCTGCACTGTATTTTTTCCACAAAAAAGTTTCATTTCTTTTCCAAAGAGAACTTTCACACACTTCTTTTTCCTCTGTCACTGTGGAATGAGGAGTTCTTTCACAAAGTTTCTCTATGACTGCTACATCTGTGAGCTTTCTGAGGCTCTCCTCATTCTGTTCATTCAGCATATCCCAGAAATCTTTTGGTCTCCCCTTTGATTTTTCTGCCTGTCCTGAAGAGAATCTCCTTGGTGATCCTGTAGACCCACTTCCATCATTTCTAAAGATTTCATCGAGAATAGAAGTATCTCCAAGTAAGTCCACAAAAGAATTTTTCTTGCAAATCTGAGCTTTTCTCTCTCCATCTGACTGAGACATGGATCTTTTCTTTGGCAACTGTGTTCCTTCTGAGCCTTGCTGTCCTTCACAACTTTTCATAGGCAGCACCTCTGTTACTTCTGATTTACTTCTTAATGAGCCAGATGTCATAAAATCCTTGAAGGCCTGACTGTTTCTTCCTTGGATATGTTGAGCAGCAACAGTGGGTAAGTGTTTGTATTTTGCATCAACAAATGTATCTTGCAAGCAGGAGTCCTTGTGAAGCTGTTGTGCTTCTCCTTTATGGCCCTCCTGGGTCTTTGTTTCTGTAGTTCCACTCAGAAGTAGTCCTTTAGCTGATGAAGGTCTAGACTTAGATCTTCCAAAATTAACAGTGGATTTTCTTTTTCTGGAGTGTGCTGTACCCAGTTCTCTTTCCTCACAGTTATGTGAAGCTTCTGCTGGTATTTCAAGTGAGAAGAAAGACTCCATCTCTGGATGCTTGGAAACATAGAATTCCTTCAACATCTTCTGCCTGGTTTCTGATGTAGCTTTTGAAATATGTTCTGCAAGGTCTTTCACTGATCCCATATTAAAGTGAGATACCATTTCTTCAAATTGTCTCCTGTAATTATCAAGAAGGAAAAAGGTGTTATGCCGTCACCTTTAACTAGAGTGGGGGAAATGGGGAGGAAATAGTGTTCCAAGTCCTTTTAAAGAAGACCTGCTAAACAAAAATTGGATGAATGCATGCATAGGAGACATTGTCCACATCATCCTACACAGCGAGGTTACGGAATACTTGTTTCCTCTAAAAAAGCCAAGCTCTAATTAAGATAGATCACTCTAGTTGAGTTAGCCCTAGTCTTGAGGTCAGGGAACCTTACTGGAAGACTGGAGAGGTAGATTCACAATCCCATGTTGGAGAAAGGGTATGAAACATGTACCTTTCCTGTTATGGGGGCTCCAAAAAGCAGTAAGATTTAACCCTTTTTGCCTCAAATACCACTTGACTGGCTAGCTCCAATTATTTGAGTGTGGTGACTGCAGACAGCTTCCCACTCTGCCCGACAATACAACAGAGGCACATAATCATCCTCATTGACTCCACGTGGCACATCCACATGTACTACAAAGTCTAACTACATGCGAGATGCTAACAGATAACCTACTCAATGCTCATGAGTGGATTGTTTAAGCTTTTTGCTAGATACGGCTTTAGGATCATGGAATAACAGCCTTAGTTATTTCATTGCCTATGAAAATTTTTTTTCAATACATTTTTCATAATTAATTACGATTTTGAACATTTTCAGAATGAAGAGTTCTCCTTTGCCTGCCTCATAAGTATTTATAATTTTCAGTGTCTATAACAGCAAAAAAACCTGATAACTATTGGCACTTCAACAATAACAGTATGGATAACTGAGGCCAGCTAGCTGGTATGACAGCTTCTGAATGCTTACAGGCATTACCTAGGTACCAACTTCCATATAGTAATTCACTTGTCTCAAGGCAAATTGAAAATATATACCAAACACCTGTTCTGTAGGTTTGCTTAGCCCGCTACAGCTTTCCACTTTCTATTTCCACAAACTACTGGGCTATTTTTATTGAACTTCCATCTACATGGCAACAGAATTTAATATTCATAAGAGCAATCATTTTGGAAAAAGAAAAGGAAATAAAAAATTATTATCTCTCCAAAAATAACAGGGGGGGAGAAAAGGTCTTAAAAGAGAGATCAAGAAATACTGAGCCCCATACTACAAAAGAAACAGGATGCCCAGTTTTTTTAATAGTCATTCAATGCTAGTGATGAGAGATGGGCAAAATCAGTAGGCAGACAGAAACTGACATTATAAAATGCTCTTTTCTATATAGTTTAAACACTGTTTTTAATAGTCCATGATGCACATACTACAAACACTCATGGTGATGACATCTACACAGTAATGTAATATATGACCATTGAATCAACATGTTAAAGTAATTTGAGGAATCAATAATTTTATTAATCAATTACAGTACTCATAGAGTAGTGTGAGTCGAAGTTTGCCACTAGTTCCACTCTTGCCATAGAAAATAACAGTATTCCCTGAGAAGGGTTGAAACAAAGACAAATGCAACTACTCAAACGCAAGTGTGCTTCAACTTTAGAATTCTACTTCCAACTCACCAAACAGTCTCACCTGCGTATTCCTTTGGGTGTCTTTCCAATCAAGAAGGTGGTTGGACCTACCCTGTGTACTTTTCTGCTTCTCTGGGTCACAGGATGCATAACACACAGATGATATTGCTTACTGTTTGTCAACGTTTCTTGCTTCTCCTTAACAACTTTCTTCTCTGAAGTATTGTTTTCTGGGACTTCATAATTTTTCTAGTACAATGAGATATTGAAATCATTAGAACAGCTGTGTCTCTGATGTAACAATGCACCCAACTGCACTCAATTCTGTCCTTTGTAACTAGCATTACTGTATTGAACACTAGGATTAGAGTTCAGAGTTGAAATGCAGACTCCCTACTCAGCCGCAAACTTTCAGCAACACTGAAGGGAAGTCTTGGGTGTCTGACATCTCGCATGAATATATGATGCTATTTAAACCCGAGTTATTTTTCTGAAATTCTCACAAATTTTTATCCAAATTTCTCCTTTGCCAAAATATAGCTGCTTAGTGATATCCTCAGTGTCCTTACTAACATTACTTTAGAGATGAAATCACAGATTGCATTCACACCTTGTCATCTGCTGTTCAAAATTTGGTTTCAGACCTACACTGTTTCTTCCCAAAGTTTTTCTCCTTGATCCATGTCCATTTCCTTTATTTTCACGGGCTGTTCACAATGCTCTTGAGCTTTAGGATATCACATGTGTTCTCACCCCACTACTTTGGTAAGTAACCTCAACCTAGCATATGAAGAGATACATTAGTATTACAGAACCTACAGGCATAAATTTTCACTTTAAGACAAATGTACAGCTCCAAAGATTAAAATTTTACTTCACCATTATGTTACTCTCCACAACACTGAAACTCCACCCCAATTAAGATTAAAAACCTCATTATTCCAATAATAGTATAATGCTAGTCACAAAATTGAATTAATAGATGTTACCTAGAGCATAAATATTCTACAGTTCTCTTGCTGGTTCTGTATACATTTGTTAACTTTTTGATTTTGTTTTTCAAAGTATGCATGGCAAATATAGAATTTTACTTGGAAAATATATTTTCAAAGAAGAAAGTAATCATAGTTTTAAAAAAGGTTTATGGATTTTTGCATGAACAATACTCATAGTATTCCGAACTCACTATGATAAGGCAGCCTATTTTTCACTCTGTTGGGAAATCAGGGCTGTATAATTCAAGAAAGTGTAACTTGAATAGAATACAAGACTAACTATACCTGTCTTAAATTATGTTTTCCCATAAATATGCATCAATCTACTCCTCATTAAATACGACCGAAGTATAAGAGGCAGCAATACTTTGGTTTACACGTCTGTTCAAACACGGAAAATTTTAATATCTTTGGGAAAAAAGCCAAATGTCGTAAACACGCTGAAAGTCTTAAAATTGCTTGTCTTTGCAGAGAACACATTTAATGTTAGAAGTATTGCTAATTGCATATAAAAGCACAAAAGACAATATTTAGTCCTGAAAGCATAAAATTTTAGGAACACTGCACCACCCAAAAGAACAACATCAAAACACCACCAAATACATAAAAAGAGCATCTATTCTTCTACTTACTTGTTTAAAGGTGGCATTTTTTTAACTCAAGGCAGAAAAAGTTACTGTAAAAAAAGTTATTGCAAGAACTGCAGGTGCTATTTCCAGTGAAAATCTGCAGCCATTGTGAGTTACTCCTGAAAAACTTCTCAGCTCCCCAGAGCAAAGGCAACTGGTTACATGACACCCAGTTAGGCTGAAACACAACAATTGACTCTGCTGAACTGGCAAACATTTTAGAAAGGCCAACACCCAGCACCTAAATCCAAGGACTTCTTTTTATAAAAATAAACAGTTTTTAATAAACCCAAAACTCTCAGTTTTTTCAGCTATCTCCATGTCTGTTAAAGGTCAAATCTGATGTTTATTACTCTGAATGATACAATGGATGACAGGGTCTATGTGTAAGTAAGATCTGCAAAATGAGATGAAAATATTCTATCTTTCTATTAGTATTACTATCAAAAAAGTGAAAACTTCAGTCAATATTCCAGTACTGCCAACTATTTTGCTTTCTTTTGAATTTGACTTCCTGTATTCCTCACTTAAATTCATTCCTCTTATTGGCTGGATTTTCAATTATCTTTCAATATTTGCCCTCTAAATCACTGTTCTCATAATGAAAATTTCTTTTCAACAGCTTGCTATATTTTTCTGCTCCTCAAGCCCTTTTACACAAATTACTTGTGTCCACACTCCTCGCTTCTACATGTAATGTCATGTTGACTGTATAGTGCTGGTCATGTTTGCACAAACTATCACACTTATCATATGCATAAGACAATCTCACAAAGCAAGACTGAAACCAAAACAACTTGATTCAGCTAGAAGCCTCTGACTCTCGTTCTTCTATAGATACTAGCACATTTAATCTCTTTGTATTATTGAATGCCATGCTCTGCATGACATTCAATATGCCATATTTGGAAATTGCACGATGGAATAATAAAGGAAACAAAAATCTTTCACTGCAGGCTACAGCATACAGTGTCTGCTGTATGTTGAAAGAATATTGACAAAGAGAATGACAGCAATCAGGAAAGTCTTTACTAAATATTTAAATACATTAAACACAATATGCCTTTGTGTCGCGGCTGCTTTAGCCCAGTTTCCAGGAACCGCAACGCGTCCAAGGAGCTGCCCAGGCGAACGGGGTGCCTGCGGGCGAGATCCTTAGAGCAGCAGGCTCTGAGAAACGTAGCTTCAGCCAGCCCGACCCAGTTCAAGCAAAAGAGAGAGAGGGACTTCTCGCCGTGAGGTTCCAGCCCAAGTTTATTGTTGCTGGAGGACTCAGGAACAAAAAGACCCCAAGCACAGTCACGCGGGGGTTTTATAGGGTGGCATTCCGACACACCCAGGGGGTCTCAGGTTTCCAGGATTGGGTTCAGGGAAGATTGACATAGAGAGTGCTAGAATGAAGGGAGGGGAAACTAGGAGCATACTAACTGAATGAAAGGCGAGACCTTGATAGAAAAATATATAAATAATCACCGAAAACACATGCCACAACACCTTTGCAGTGTATGTTATAAAATTTCTAAGATCAGAGTGGAAAAGTTTCACTTAAACTTGACCAATACTTGTTGGTCATCTGACAAATTATGTTTGTCTATACTGAATTATCTGTAACACCATTATGTATTTCTGTTTTCACAAACTGGTGAGGGAGGGGTAGAAGGTGCAGCAAAATAATTGCATTGACAAAGATAAAATTTTGATTGAATTACTGAATGCAGTATTTTCACTACTTAATTAAACTTTGTGCTCTTCCATTGTGTCAAGAAAACCTTTACAGCAAGTACAAAAGCAACACTTTACTTACATTCAAAAGCATACAAGACAAAGACCATGCAAGTGGTTTAGTAAAAGGCAATGTTTTTCAATTGAAAAAATTAAATGAAAAAAAGTTACACTCCAGAAATATCCCACTAATTGCAAAGAAAAAGTTAATGAAAGTACAATAAAACAAAATTATGAAGTGCTATGGTGAACTACAGAAAACCTCACAAAATTGTAGCCAGATCTTCTGTCTTATCCTTGTTTTCTTCTCCTATTCCCCCTTGACCTAATACACTTACTCTTAAGACATCTTTCATATACTGAAATGGGAAAGATAATTAAGTACTTGTGCAGCAAATGGTTTCTAAAGTAGTCTGAAAACCCAGGGATTCCTACTACAACTGAAAAATACTTCAAAGAAAGCATTTATTGACAGGTTTCATGTTCAATTTAGTCTATGACGGTTTCAATCCCTTCTTCTTTTGTTATGTTACTCTTGAAAGTATATATGGAGTTTTGGATATCAATAATGAGTTTTGATTTCTTTGAATTATATATTATCTAAGAGGATACAGCAATCAAGAGTCTTGCAAAAAATATGCTAGACTATCTGCACATTTAGTGTCACACAATCCATTTAAGGGTAACACTCTTCAAGAAGAATGAACTTAGGCACCAAGCAAAAATTTAAGCGTTACAGTGCAGCAGAAATACTTACTGCAAGATTCCATCTTAAATCTACAACTCTTGGATCTGTTAGATCTCTATGGCAATCTGTCTCCCGCTGCCATTTACAGCAGTTATTTAAAAACAGTATACACCTACCAAACCAATTTTTCGTCTGTCTTTGATAGCACAAAACTTCACAATCTGTTCTTCCTGTAACAGGCATAAAGGCTCTATATCCCGGAGCAATGAATGCTAGTCCATGTATATGCACCATCAGAGATGATTGAGATGATTTGACACCTTAAGCCAGTAACTTCCCTTCATTTAGTCCCTTCAAGCAAGGAAAAGAACAACAGTGTTTCACTTTTTTAAATACAGCGAGATGAAAAGGTAAGGGAGAAGTGGGCAAAAGCTGGAAGTAAGATGAGTATTAAAAAAAGAGAAACAGAGATTCAGGGATACTTGTTTTTCAAACTGTCTCATGTCTGTGGCAATTTGCAAAGCAACCAGACTTGGAGGATAATGAACATGTTTCAGAAGCCTGAATCTGAAGCTGAAAATGTTTGCATAATTATTTTTCAGCCATAGTTACACCATGTTCAATCACCTTCCTCTCTTTTAGTGCCTCATTATCCTATGTATCCATATAGTAATTATCTTGCCAGATACTGACTTCCAGTCATTACTAATCCCTCTGACTTGCCCCCAGTGTTACAAGACTTTTCTCCTTAGATGTGCATGAAACCATTGCTATCAGATATCCAGGATACTTATCATTGAATAATTTAATTGTTTACATTTCTATAATAAATAAGAATAGCTTTCTAAAATGTCTAGTTCCTTTGCTATCACCATAAAAATAGAAAGAAAACGTAAATTCATCATGAGTAACCTGTTAAAATGCATCTTATAACAAATAACAAACCATTATGTCATATTCTAATTTATATTTTCTCACTTCCCTGAAAACCTGAGAAAACACATGACTTTTACAATACATTGTGAGTTGAAGTTGGTTCTGGATGATTGCTATTAATGTGATGATTTGATACTGCATTACAGTGCCTTTGTCTACACAAACTACAATTCTAAATTATTTCAACTAATCTTTTTCCCCTTTGCAGTTTTTCCTTGTGTATTTTTTAGTCTGGTTTGGAGGTTTTTGTTGTTTTTTTGGGGTTTTTTTTGTTTAGTTTTTTCTAATGATATATACTAATTATTATGACCCTTCTATATACTTTTCTTGAACATAAGCTATTGCTTGCTACATGTTATTTTTATTTTACCAATGTCTCTCTGCTGTCAGGACTTACACAAAGTACCAAGAAATGTTTGATACCTGACTGTCCATTCTTGGTATTGTTTCCTTCTCTCTCCTACACAGACCGATAGAGTCGCTTGAGTTGCAAGGGACCTTTAGTTAGAAGGCAATCTAGTACATGTACATGTCACACAAGAATATCTTCCTAAATTATTCTGTATGTCTAAGAAGATAAACTTAATAGTGTCCACATAAAATTTCATGCAGTTTCTTTAAAAATGAGGTCCTCATGGTGAAGACAATAAATACAATTAGCAAAAAATATATCTACTTTCCCAGGATTGTTAAATAAACTAAAATTACTTTTCTACTTGCCAAAAACACACAACTGAACAAATTGTACTTCAGAGACTTATGGTGATTTATAAATTCCATCTTGAAATGAACCTGAATCTTACAATATTTCAGAATTAGTTCTGATGTAGCCATTAGTTTTTTTCCTTTGAATTTAGCTTTCTTAATGGAAAAGCAGTCTCTGAATGAACGTCTCTGTTGTTCTAACAAAATAAGGTTGTAGAATGAGCATTACAAGTAACGTAGAGCCAACAGTCAGTACTTCAATTGTCTTAGAAGATTAAGCTAATCTACCTCAAAATTTTAGAATACTTTAGGATAACTATATTTATATCAAGCTTTCTGAGTTAAACCAAGTATGTTGGCTATGATTACAAGTGTGTCCAATGTATCCCAGCAGACTAACAGCAGAAGTATTTTTCAAGTTATAAAAATTGTTAAGATTTATTATGGATCCAAATTACTCCTCCAAAATATTTTGCCAACACCACGAGACCAGTAAAACTAAAGCTGATAAAATTACACAAATTTTAGAGTAATATGTAGTCATTTCCCCACGTATGTCATATGTAGCTTTACTGTATAAACAAACTAAGACAAGGACATTCCATAAACTCTAATCTGTTGCTTGGATATATAATACTGGAGAATTGACTACTATATCAATTGAGAACGGACTGCATTTTCTGTATTTCACATTTACTTCTGAGTCTGTTTCTTCTACAATCAGATAACAGAGGAAGAATTTTTCATTAGGAGCAATACTTAAGTTTTTGAACCTTTACCTAAAGTAACTCCTATAAAACACTGTCTTTCACCAAAAAGCTGATCTTGAATCAATATAGTTGTTACTACTGTTGATAATGAGAGGAGATACTCAGCCTGTCTTAAGCTTAAGGTAATTGCTTATTCCAGCAGAAGCTGTGGATTTGCACCCATCTTCCTTCACTCTCTCATCCTTCTGTCAAAGAGTAGCAAAACCAAAGGCCATGCACATACATCATAATGAAAACTCCACTACAAGCTTCAAAGAATGCCACATATTAACTCACTACATTATAAAAACATATCTGAAAGTGGAATAGTGGAATGGTTAATTCCATTGCAAACCGAACCAGTAAACTCAACAAAGCAGCATTACAGGCCAATCATTTGGCATTTGGGAGCAATTACTTTAAAGCTGAATATTTCCCTGTCCTAAAAGAACAAGGACAAAGGCATGCTATCTCCCAAGAGCCTACTCTTTGTAAACAACTATCTTAACTTGCTGAATCTGAAAGCTGTGCAAACACACAGCAACCAGAGTTCCTACAACTGATAGAGTCTTTGTTTAAATAATCTACAAAATGTCAGTGTAATACAAATAAGATAAAGCAGAGTTCTTAATGACACAACTTTTGTATTTACAGTATCCTCAACAGTACTTAAATCTGCACTGGAGATACAAAGGGCATGTTTTTTCCTAGGCTGACAGCATGCTTAGTTTTCTCATTTACACCACATTGCAATAACATAAAGAGGAGTTTACCATTAATCCAGGTTTTACTACAAAGCATCTCGTTATTTCTCTGTCAAACACTGGCAATAGTGCCAAATGTCTGTCATCCAATTCAGGGGATTAAGTCTTCCTTTATAGTGCAATTCTTGTACAAATTTATAAAAATACAGATAAAGTTTCTTAGAGCTGGTCACAGTCTATATTTTGGCCTGAATTCATGCTGCAGAGGTTGAATATGACAGCTGGCAGGAAGCTGAGGGGAGAATACATCCTCCCCCTTTTCAGTCACCACATTTCTGTTGCCATAGTGATTAATCCTCAATTGAATGGCTGTCTTTGTATATTTCTTTTCAGTAAAGCTTTAAGTAAACTTAAGTTGAAAACATGCAGTTGATAGAAAAAAAGACTTCACATATTCAACAGGTATAGTACAAGTTCTTGGGACTAATACTTTTCCACATATTAAAAACTGAAAACTCCCTCTAATGTGGGACATCATCAGTTTTTCAAATTATTTAGCATGTCCTGTTCCCATCTTCCATCTTTTTTGTGAAACTTCCAAGCCTTCTCCAAAGAATTCCCCATGCTCACAAAGCTCCCCTTCCACATCCTTGACTCCTATTGAAGAAAAACTACACAAATTCAGCTCCATAAAAACTAGAGAAAGCCTATCTCAGACTTCCACACCTTGCAAAACATTTAACCTAGGCTGGTTTTGCCAATTAACATAGAAATTAATTAGGAAATTCATTAAGAAATGCAGTCATTTAATTCAGAATAGACTAGAAACATTAGAAGAAAATATTTAAATCTTGCCTCTGGGAGGTTTTCTTATGGTAGCTAAGAAAAAGTTTCATAAATAAAAGTTTCAGTACAAGTTACAAAAAACCCAAGGATGATTGGATTCATAAAAAGCTTTTGCACTGAAAATCTGGTTGCTTTGGAACCTGGAGCCCACTAGGAAAAAAAATTCTTTAAAAATACTTAGTAGATGACTAAGGCCTTATAGAGTTTGCTAACACTTCCACTCTTTCCCCAAAATTAATGTCAGAATAATTTTGAGCAAAATATCACATGAATTACTCAGAACTTTTTTTTTCTCTCTGAAAAGCTAAAGTAAATGTAGGTCTGCTCTGAAAATTAGTCTGCCTTTGCAAGTCCACCATGCACAATCCATAGGCTCATTTCACATGTTTGTTTAAGAAGCTTTTGTTTTCCATATGATTCTTTCAGTGGTTACACAAGTTCTTTTTGGATTCTATGTTCTTACCATGTAGTGATGTGATAACAGAGACAGCAAGCTTCCATTTGTTCAATAAAAACACAATGTTTAAAAAGTCTACAAGACTTGAACTTCAATTCAAGTGAAGAACACAGATTGCTCAATGTTATCAAATCAGGCTAAACCCAACTAAATAAACCCGGAAAAAACAAGTTATTTATTCCAGTAGATTAGCTTTCAATATAATCTTCCTCCTTCATACTTATATAAAATAGGCTAGAAAACTCTTCCTATAAATAATCTTCAGTGAAGCAGCATATCAAGTATGTTTTGTTGTCATATAACAACTCTCAGTGATTTCTATGGGCCTGGCCATATGCCACACTGAATGACATGCATTTTCTACCTCAAGGCATTTACAATGCCTCCATCATGGCATCACAAATAGAAATGAAACTCATGCTCTAACACTCATGACTTCTTAGCAAAGTTTATGAGTAGCATGAGATCTCAAACTGCACAGAGACAGACCTGTCTACTTTCTGTGACACTTAGGTTCTGGGACATACAAGCAAAGTTTGTAACTATAAAGGAATATTACAAAGAAGAATTAAAGGAAGAATTAAAGCACTATTATACAGTGTAATCCATATCTCCAAAATTTCTTCAGAAACAGGTGTCTGCCACACTTCTGCACAGAACAGAAATCTCTGGCTTTGTTTTGATTACCAAGGCTCTAAACACCTCAAGTATTGACACANCTGCAGCTTGTTGTCCAGAGAGGTGGTGGATGCCCCATCCCTGGAAACATTCAAGGTCAGATTGGATAGGGCTCCAAGCAACCTAGTCTAGTTAAAGATGTCCCCGCTGATTGCAGGAATTTTGAACCAGATGAACTTTAAGGGTCATATTATATAGTTCTTAGGTATTATCTTCTGCAAATCTACTCATAGTTGTGGGCCATGGTAAGAATACAGATAATCTTCACACAAAGGTTAATTATATTCAACACAGGAATTATTGGTATTACAGTATTTCTATTATAATTCCAATTCTAAGCATTCTACGTCTAAGAGAAATCATGCCACATCTATCAAAAAACTCAAGTTAATCCTAGTCTTTTAAGTACTTCCTAAATCATACTTGCAAAATAAACCACAAATGAATCTGCATTGCTGTAGCTGACTATTTGTGAAAACCCATTCTGTAACAACTTGACAATGTCTTTCTTCACTGAAAATGCTGCTTCAATTCACCTAACAGCTAGAGCATCTTCTTCTATTTTTATGCAATCCCATGGATTTTTGTGATAAAAGGAACATATTCCACAATTTATTTTCCTTTCTTCAGGATCATGTGATAAAATACCTTTCTACATACATTTGCTACTACTACCGTCATACACAAGCTTTCTTTAATTCAGGTGCTGGACAGGATTTATTTTGACTAATGATATTCAATCAAATTACGGTTATTCTCTTGCTTGTAAAATTAATGCATAGTTTTTACTGTTACATTTATTACTTCTGGATTTTATCTCACCTTTCACAGTTGCTAAGCTGTGAGAGAGGTATCATGATGTCCTGTTTTTATCTCTTGATGGCATACTTTATATTCTGNNNNCTTGATGGCATACTTTATATTCTGGTTGCCGTTACCAAACTGTGTTTTCCAGAATCATACAGTACTTATAGACATACAGACTAAACAAGCACTCAGTACCATAAATGTCAACATTCAAGCTAAACTAGCCAGTTGGCAAAATTCCTTTAAAAAACACATATAGACAATATGACAGCACTCCCCATAAGTTCTGGGGAAAGAAGAGTAAAGGGCTCTGCAGTCTTGAATCCAGGACTGTTTTGGAACCTGGAGAACAAAGCAATCAAGAGAAAAAAACAGTATCTAGATCTATTTCTCATTTTAAAAAAATTGAAACATTGTTTCCTTAAGCCTTTAAAGCTACAGAGCAGATTAAAATAAGATGTTCTACCTGTTCAGAGAAAAAGTGGCTAGGATGTACAAACACTAGGCCAGGTAAAATTAAGGGTAGACTGAATACTTATTACTGGATAAAAAAACAAGCTTGATTGAAGCCTACAGTTTAAAAGGTTAAGAAAGACTTAACTGAGAATTACACTAGTGCCAACAATGCAGATCTAACACCGGCCTCCTAAACTCAAGGAGAGAAAATATCACCAAGGTCAACTCTGAGGTAAAAAAGGTGTTCAAGTCTTACATTTTTTTATAACCAATTAACATATAAGCTTGTTAGATACTCATGTTCTTAGGATGTGCTACATACCTTCAGTTATCTTCTGAGAAATAAGACTTGCTGCCTGCTATCCCTTCTAACTTGGCTCTCAAGGATCTTCTTCCCATGCAACCTCTCGCACTTTCAAAGAAGTGACCTCACAGGTTTTGCAGCCTGCTCCAGCTTTAAGCAGTTACTACAACTTAAGCAACTACATTAATCTCTATGATTCAACAATAAATGAAGCACTAATAAACCTAATTAATACTTTTAGCTACTATAGGTAGACAACCAGGAAGAGGACATTGTTTTATAGTGCTTTCCAGCAACTTATTTTTTCTGTTACTCATACTTATGTAATTCCCATAAATTGGCTACTGAAACTAAACACCTTTATCTAGGTTCTAAAAGTTCAAGAAAAGTAG
>VZTB01007721.1:1873-18936 GCA_013397245.1 Thryothorus ludovicianus
CTATCTTAAAAGTTCTTTTTTTCACTGAAGAGTGCTATGTATGATCAAGATATAATCAAATTTTTGTTTATCCTGGATTCCTGTCTTTTGTTGGCAACGAACCTCAAAATCAAGGATATATTCATTTAAACGCAGTATATTACCTCAAACCCATAAGTTTTTATTAATTTTTATCTATGCAATTTGATTAAAGTCATGGCATTTCACTGTTATCCTCTTCTGGAACATGTTTGAAGATGGGATGGGGGTTGAAGCTTTTTTTCTCTAAGTGTGACAGTAGCAAACAATTCACAGTGGCTACTGAAATACATTTGCCTTTTAATTTATTGATTTCATCTCTTTCCTCAGCTACATTTTAGTTGTAGAATGGTAGAACAAGCCAAAACTGACTTTTCACTCACTTCAGACTTATTCTCTATGTCACAAAGGGCTAAAACCCTCCTGGTTTGCTCCAGAGTGAAAATACTGGTTTTCAGGAAAGTAGTTATCTGTCAGGATTTGGTTGGAGCAGTTTGTACCCTGGTGGTTATCTCCAGAACCATAAGTTTCACCATCAGGATCGCTTTGTCTTTGAGTCCCATCACCAGGCTTCCCTCTTCTGAGAGGTGCTTCTTAGGCCCAAATTGCCATCAGTGTATTTATTGTTATTAACAAACACTACCATCAATTATTTTCTTTCATGCAGCACATTGAACATTCAGTCTGCTATGCTGTACTGACAAGCACTGAAATGAGCTGAGTATATTCAAGGAACTTTAGCAGGCTTTCATGGGCTCAGACTCAACTGGAGATCAATCATGGCTTAAACCACCATTTCCCAAAACCCATTAGCCCTACCAGGACCCATATGTACTTCCAGAACATGACATTCCAGGCTGACAAGACCTCTCAGCAAAAATCAGTACATTCACCCGTACTTTGATACAGCAGTACTATACTGTAATTGATTTCTTCTTCCCTAAAGACTGCCAAAGCCTGCCTCATCTGTTAGAACTATGATATTTCTGAAAGGTCACTCTCCCTTAAGCAATATGATAAATTATTTTTATTTCATTATTTGCCTTTTGCTCTCCCCCTCTTTGCAAAGCTATCCCAACCTGTAATTCAGCTGTTTCCTCAAGCCACTGACTCAGCTGGGTATAGAATTGAAGCTCAAACATGGGTACCTGGGAATATTTCTTAGAATTATTTCTCTTTCCCCTCAAAGGTTTTCCATAAGAGAAGTGTGCCAAGTCCAATTCAGCCTTTACCAAAGGGAACTGCTAAGAATAATTTACAGAAATGAGGTACAGCAAAAGTTACCCTTCCAATCCCATAGTGTGAACAAGCCCTTGTAGCTGATTCCCCTACCCAGCAGAAAAGGTTTGCAGAGCCTGTTACTAAGATAACTCACTTGTCTAAATCCTTGTCATACACACATCTGATACTGAAAGACACAAAATATCAATAGTTAAAGGCTTCCATTGGGAGTTAGTGACTGTAACACTGATTTATACATATTTGTGGATATTACGTGTAGATGTATACCAAGAAAAGTTAGAGACAGATAATGAAGCTTTACAGGGTTTTTAAACTCTTGCCCCTCTTCTAAACAAACACAGAGGGAACAATTTTCATTTCTTCTAATATTAAGATGAAAGACCGTTAAGAAATCAAGCATTTCTTACTACTTTAAAATAAGATAAAAATAGTGTAGACTTCACTGATTTGCAAAACATCTCCATTTTAATTTGTGTGTTTTTCAACCTCCTTCCTAGCATTCAAAATTAAGTTTTTTCTTAAAAAGTTGTGAAGGGAAGAGATTACATATTAGAATAAGAAATATTTAATACAATTTTTCTTTCTAACCATATATAAAACCAGAAAAACCTACTAGGAAGCAAGTATAAGATCTAATTAAAGTTATTCCACTGTAAACCATAAGAAGGAAATGAACAAATGTCTCATATAGTAATTTGCGTTTAACACCAGCATACAGAATACGGTTAAGATACAAACTCACAGCCAACTTTATATGGAGCTTGTAAGGGAACAAAAAAGAAACATTACCAAGGCAGATTTGTTCAGCAAAACCAGTTAAAAAATAGCAGCAAAATTCAAAATAATTGAGAGCACTTTGAAATAGACTACATGTATTAATTGCCTTTATTGCATACTTGATTATAAGAAAAAAAATATCGTTCTTAGAAGGGGAAAATAGGTTAATCAAACTGACTTTTCAGCACTCAGTAATTTGCAATACATAATAACTATAAGTAAAACAGCTTTGTCAACAACAGTACATGTGAGCTACAGGATATTAACAAGTATCCCAGAAGCAGCAGAGAAGTGGGTCAGAGAAATAAGTAAAGGTGACAGAAATATGACTTCCTGTGCACATTTCTAACTTTCTTCTGTAGCACAGAAAAAATTGTGTATCCTCTCCCTAGCATGAAGGTTTGGAAGAGGAAAATAACTGGCATATAGCAACTCCCACTTACTGTCAGGATCAAGGCACCATGCTGCTCTGCATGATCACACTATCAAGGGCAAAATGCAACTTAAAATGTAGCATGGGAAATATCTAAAACTAGTTATTGCTCACACACTATTTTAAACAGCTGTCTCTTCTTTCTGCATTATCATGTTTTCCAAAGAGAGCTTTAGAGGTTACCAAGACTTTAGCATGCATATCACAGATTTATACTAGCATTTTATAATGTGTTAACATTAACAAGGCCCATTGCAGGACAACAAGGGCAGGTAAGAGACAGATTCACATTTCTCTTAATGCTTATCTTCAGAAAAAGCATTCTTAAAACTGACCAGCAAGCCTCACAAAAGAAAATCATATTATATTACTAAGCAGAAAAAAAAAAACAAACAAACCAAACCTAAAGACTCCTGTAGTAGGATCTTGACCAGCTATTCTTAGTACCTATGAATGATACCTTAATTATGTTCTTCCCAGGAAGCAGCCTTTCTCACCATTTTCATTTTAGATACTAAAGCAAACAGGCTTGAAAGAGAGGTTTTTATCCTGAACAAAATCAAGCACGACCTTACGATCACCTGATATCTGACTCCTGATTAGCTACACATTGGTTTTAATTATCCACCTGCTTTCAATTAAGTACCAGGAAATCCATCCTATTAACAGTACAAACTAATCACCCCTGCACACAAACAGGAGTCCTTTTCCTCTCAGGATACATCTGAAGAATACAAATAGTTAAAATAATTTTTAAGATTGTAATAATCTTGTTAAAGTAATGACAAACCACCTGTTTTAAAATCTATAGATAAAATAGTATTATGCACAAAAAAACATACCACGTTTTATTGTGACAATATCTTGAAAGAAATTTGGGTTAGGAATCAAGAGTCCATTTTGAAAACAAAATGCAGTTAGCATGCCGTCATATCCTAAAAATCAAAATCCTGACCCTGCCCTTCCCCAAGGTATGGATGTCTTTGTTCCATAGACTGCATTGAAAACATACCCTGTCTGACCAGCAGGTCAGCTTTTATAGCCAGCTGTGTGAGTATTTCTGCAAATGGGTGAAATGATACTTCACATCTGCCTGCAACATTTTAGAATCTAGAAATAAAATACCAGAAAATGGTTTTAAAAATTATATAGAAACATAAAATACACTTTTCCATGGTTCACATTTTAGTATTGTCATGAAAATCTGCAGACTGGATGGATTTAATTTCATTGTATTTTCATTTAAATATCTTGAATATTATGCAGAAGATAAATTAATAATAATAATAAAATTCAGACTGTTTAAAATAACAAATCCAAACTAAAATTTAAATTTGATTTATATATGTGTGTATCTTTAATAAAAATAAAATATTTGTAAAGAGTAGCTCTGCATTAGAATCATATTAATATAAAATGAATTAAATTTTAATCAATGAACTAAATTTTTGCAAATGCATTATATATTTGTATTTAAATAGGCAGTATAGCTTTATGCTTTCAATATAAATAAGTGTGGAATAAGAAATCCAGTACTGGTAAATGAAACAACATACAATACAAGGACACTGAACTGTGGAAAAGACGTCGGGTATTTACTGTAATGCTGGTCAAAATGCAAATTGCAATCAGACCATGTGTAATACAGTCCCAGTCGCTGAGACTCCTGTGAAACCGTGCTTAGAATTTTATTTCTTCTGGAAAATAACTTCAGAAAAAAAGGACAGGTTATTAATTTTCTACATCCTAAGAATGTTTACAGCACAGAGGAGAGGGTGACGTATAGTGGGAAGGTATTATACCTGATGGTTCTTATATACCGGATGTAAGAAAGCCTGCCATAAGATCTAATTATCAAGAATTGCTTTTTCTGCCCCAAAGCAATCATTTTGATGACAGCCTTCTATGCACTGTAAAACAAAATGGGAAGCCTGTGCTATATAAACTGGCTCAGCGCTTCCTTTTACTTCCTCTGATATCAGTCTCTCCACCTCATTTATTTTCCACACATTAATGGTAGCAGTCACCTTGAGCTGTTGATGCAGAGTAATTTTCACAGAAACCTTGATCAGAAACCATAAATCAGCCTGATGTGCTTTTATGGTCTAATAACATTCTGCCTGCTCCTACAGGCCCTTATGTAAAACTGCATTGCGGAGAATTCCTTGGACTGTTTTTTTCACATGCACTCCTGTATCTGAAAGGCATAAAATACCTACAACATAATAAGATTAATATACTTTGCTTAAAGCTGCAGTCATAAAAGCATTCCGGTATTAGCCTGTAAACATGAAAATAAATAATAAAACTGAATTTTTCTCTGTAGATTTTTCTGTGTTTAGCTGTTCCTTCCTACATTAGGTTAGAGAAACTAAGTGATCTTCCCCATCTCTCCCAGATGCAGTGCATCAACAGGCAGAGCACACTGAAGCTGAATGCTTTGTCTAGATTAGAAAACACTAACCTGTATAGCTGTATCAGCAAATCCACACAGCGTGGGAGGCTTCTGAAGGTGAATCTTGTCTGTAAGATTCCATTCTCTTTTGTAGAGAAGTTAAAGATTTTTAGTGAAGAACTTAGAAAAGAGGTATTGATTTCAATGTTAAAATAATAATTTTTTTTCCCATGAAAATGAGAATTATTACTTACCTTTACCAGTGCTTTCCCATATGACATGAACATATTATAAAAACTGTAGGGGGTTTACCACCATATACCCCACAGGTTTTTTTTTTCAGCACCTGGTTTGAGAAGGTGTAACCTGTTTTAAAGAAATCCTTAGCATTCCTAATATTTAAAACTGGATTTCTCCCTCTCTCTTTTTCTGATTAAGCTCTATGTGTCCCTACCTCTAGGAGAGAATAATTCATCCCCCTGACCTTGCAAAGATGATGTGGGAATACACAAACACACACACACACACACACACGCACACACACACACACTGTACTGTAATACTAATTACATCTCAGTAACACATGTTTGCATATAGAATAAACACAAAATCTCTGACATGCAGAGTTTAGGCTACATATGCAAAATTTTTTACTAAGTGGATTTGTTCAAAATTTTTTGCTTTTGTATCACAAATGTTTTTAACAGAGGTTTTTTTTTTTTCCTATTACAGATACTAGTGTAGTTTTTTGCTTTTATGACTAACTTTCTACAGCTTTTATGATGCCCCCCTGGCCAGAAGCACACGCAGCTGATAGCAGCAATCAGTGCACCAACAAATAACCATGATTCACAGGATCCTTCATGATAGGGCTCACAGATAAATTCCCAGCACTTAGTAGAAAGTGCTTGTAAAAGGCAACTTCATCATTTTAGGACCAGGTATATCAGTATCTGAAGAGAAAACGAGGCATGAGATGAGTAACTGCTCATCTTTCTCTGACACCTCTCAAGGTATGAACATAAGTGAAATTGGTTTTTTGTTTGCAGAAGGTTTTTGCAAACTCTCTGATTTGTGAACAAAATATACACAGTAGCAAGGACAGAGCAATGGAAGAAAATGGAGTAAAGAAATATTCCTTTCAGGTTTGCTGAATCATAGCTGTGGATAATGCAGGGATAGCACCAAAAAATGTATCATTCAGTGTTAAAATGGCATCACTGTGAATGCATTTTTCTTATCCAAAAAAGCTGCATTTACCTGTCATACCCTTTTTACAAAGTTAAAATTAAGGAGAGAATTACCAAAATGAACAGAATGTCACTTAATGTCGGAGTAGGAATGGTTAAAATATATGATTATTTTTTATTATAAACTTCAATCATTAAAAAAAATAGTACTTTGAAATATGGTGGATATTGCCCATCCTATCTTGAAGAAACATCTTTTTTACATTGGTATATGGTACATCAGTGTGAAAAACAGGAATTATCCAAGAAGAGGGACATCCCTACTCTGTATATATGCCTTTTTTTTTTTACTGATAATTTATTAAAAATTATTATAGAGTATTTTTGTTGTAATCTATGTAGTTACATAGGTTAAATCTAGCTTTTCATATAGCCATCCATTCTGCTGACCACTATGTTGGCTTGTGTTGGCTTTATTGCTGAACTCAAAGGGCATTGGGGTACGGAGAGACCTCCCTGATAGATAAAAATCGAAATGAGAGCAGGAATAATTTGCCTTGCACATTTAAGAAGGCTTTTCTCTTCTGTTGATTGGTTACAAAGTCAATCAAAATCTAAGATCTACCAATTTATTGGATTGAAATGGACTTATACTGGCAACCAAGGATATTTTGATAGAATGTCTGTGACACTGGGCTGTTTGGAGACTTAGGAGTCTAATGTAATGAGTTTGCAACCCTTGTGTTGATACAGAGACACAAACGGTATAGGTACAATTTGATACCTAGATAAGGTACACCAATGTACACAAATGTATTATGCTGTAATTGGACCTGCAAAACATGTGATTTGAGGTAAAAATGTTTTTCAAAACTTTTATCTCAACAAAATATATTATTATGCATTGTTATATCTGTAGAGCATAAACTTTTTTTTGTAAGCCAGGAAAGTTGTGGCTGTGTGATCACATGAAATACTTAAAAGTTTGAGATTTGTATAATCATAGTAATTTTTTCAATAACACTTGAATTCAGCTGAAAGAAATGTTTATCTCTTTTGTATAACTACAACAGGACTGCCCAAACTGGAACCTGCCAAAACCAGAGGGATTAATAAGGTTCATATAATTTTAATTTTGTCTAATATATGACTTACTTTGATTTAATTCTGTTTTTCTTTTCAATATCATTATAACCAAAGGAATTTTATGCCTTTGACTATGTGTGCACATGCATTTTATATACATTTCACAAATACTTTTCTATTTCATATATCATTAAAGAAACAATGGAAAATAAAAGGTATTTTGTCATATTTTGTATTATAATCCATATTAAGTCTCTAGTAGTTTGCTTCCTCCATAATTTTCCTTGTCATCACAGCTTTTGCTTTTGTTTTTATATTTAAGCTCCTATAATTTGCAATTCTCAGTGTTCTGAAGCTGAGAAAATTCCTTCCTTGATGATGGACAATGCTTCACAGATAAGTTAACTTGTCGGGATTCCACACATGGAAAGAAATGAGATCTGAACAAAAATACTTGCCAGAGTTTTGTCTATTAAATTATTTGGACAAAACATTCTCTTTTTTCCTTTGTTTAGGTCACACTATAGATTGTCTTTACAGAGGGTAGTACTTTACCATATTGATACTTCCTGTTGTCCATGCCTGGGAACAACTATTCAGATAATTTTCTATGTATTTAAAAAAACTAAGTAGCTATTTCTAATACCATATTTATCCTAATTACATTTGGCAATCACTGCTGAGAATGAAGGCTGCGTTGTATTTCTTATTGCAGAGATGTATATCAAAGCTGCCCCTGTACCTGACCTACTGAAAATATGTTTTTACTAGCTTTACCAAAGTGTTCTCCTATTTTGATGTTAGTTAAAAATGCTGCTGTTTTCCTTGACAAATTTCTTGTCAAGAGTTCAGTCCATTTTTTTCCTTAAAGCTCAAGGACTGTTTGGTAATTAGTTTTCAAGAATACCTTCACCATCTCTTCCACAGATGAGTCCCATATAAATAATTCCCTTTGTTGTTTACTAGTAAAACACGAATCACTTGTTTTACTGAGATGCAGTAATGTAGTAGTACAGCACTGAGATCTTAAACGTGTGGGTGGCTGAAACAGATCTTTGAACTCCTGTGGATGGCACCAGAAGCACATGTGTTGAAAAGGGGTTGTTAAGACTGCAAACAAGTTATATAATGCATACTTTTGAGATTTGGTGAGAGTAAGGTGAATAAGATCCATTTTTAGAAAAGAAGTGTCAGTCTATCTTGTAAGTAGAAGCTTGGTTGTCTTGCTGATGACTTGACATTTGAAATTTGTTTTCTGGTTTCAGTTAATTTGTTCTTAAGTAACAGAAAGTCCAGATGTATCTAAAATACAGTTCTTTGGTCCTAATTTCTTCAGGATAAAAATCAGGCCTTTTATTAGGCTTCACATCTTGGAAGTAGCTTCCCAGGGAGCTTATACTTCTTTTTCTTCCCAGTCTTCTTTCTGTCTTGGCTTCATTTTCTATCTAAATGTAAATTCCATATTTTTTGTATATTTTGAGTATGTTTTATTCCAGTTGTTATTCCTAATCTGGCTAACATTTTCCTTACTTCCTTAACAGAAGAAAACAAAAATATTCAAAGGAAATAGTCAGTGACTCATTGTTACTGACCTCAAAAGTCCATAAAAATTTTTCTTTGTCACTATTTTACCTCCAGTAATAAGTGAACTTCCATTCAGTCACTGATCTGCACATGAGCCTGACAAGGAATGTAAGAAATTTTAGTGGTAGGTATAAAGAACTGATGTGCTTCCTTTTTAGGTGAAAGAAATTTCATAATATCCAATCTAAACTTTCCCTGGCACTATTTGAGGCCACTTTTCATTCTATCATTTGTTATGTGGGAGAAGCCAACCCCCATCTCCCACCATCTCCTTTCAGGCAGTTGCAGAGAGGGAANTATCTCCTTTTAGGCAGTTACAGAGAAGGAAAAGGTCCCCTCTGTGCCTCCTTTTTTCCCGGCTGAAAAACCCCAGCTCCCTCAGCTGCTCCTCATCAGATTTGTGCTCTAGACCCTTCCACAGCTCTGTTGCCCTTCTCTGGACACCCTCCAGCACCTCCATGTCCTTGTCATGAAGGGTGCAGAACTGGACACAGGATTCAAGGGCGTCACCAGGTACAAATGTATTGAGCACATTTTTTTGGATGTATTTTTAAATTCAAAATTCCTCTTGCAGCAATCCCCCTGTGCAGCTTGATTTTGCCTGGGAGCAGAGAGGCCATCTGATGTGTATCTCTCTGTTTTGCTGGGTAGGTTCTGTTGAAGTGTTTATATTCTTTTGGGATTGAGAAATCTTCAATATGATGGAAGCAGTATTTGGATTCATGTCATCCAGGTATGCTCAGAATGTCATATTGCAAGGCATGGGCTTCAGTGCACATTAATTTCAAAAGCCCTGTTCCGTCTTGAGTAGAATTTCCAGACTTGTGGAACAGCTCATAAGAGTTTTCCTCATTTTTTCATTTCCAAATATTCTAGACTTCAGAAGAAAGTTGTCATTTCAGAACATTAGCCTCAAAACCATGAAGGACAAAAGAGATGCAGTAGCTATTCGATAATAATGAAAGAAAGTAGTTTCCTACACCACTACATGAATAAAAAGGAAGGAAAAAAAGAATGAGTGGAACAAGTTTTGAGAGAATTTCTGAGAGAGCAAGAAGGAAACCAGAGGAAAATTAGACTGCAAGTTCAAAAGGCTGCAATGACACCTGCGTGGATATTTCTTACTGAGGAGTCAAAATTAATCTGAACTCTGAACCTTTTGAAGTTCTTGCATCACTCATGCAAACACATCTCTATTATAGGTGGATAGCAGTTTGGTTTCAGCTAATGTATTCAAATGTGTTCAACAAGACTGAGACATATTCAAATATTCTATGTATCTATTATGGCTTGAACTGAATTCAAATGCCTTGAGGCTCCCCCCCCCATGTATGGTGAAGCTCATAGAATTCTATATCAAATAACCTCTTTTATTTCTTTGAAGTGTCATAATTTATCAGGAAAGTTTTATCTCTTCTCTATTGTGCAGGTCATGCTGTATTTAATCCAAGCACTTTAGAGGTGGGATACAGATACATTTCAGAAACCTTGTTTAGTCGGTTTTCTGGGAAAAAGAATATTGTTTGCAAAAATAAGAAAAGCAAATTAATTACAAGAATAGTACTGCTGCCTTAAATGCCTTTTTTCTTTCATTCAAAACAGAATTTTATTCATAGAAGGAATAAGTATGCTTCTTGCTTCTCTTTTTAAACTGCAATAAAGCATGTCATCTGGGGGTTTTTTCTTTTGTTTTTTGCTTGCTTTATTTATTTATTTTTATTTTAAAATCTGACTTCTCTTTATTATGTCTTTATGAAGCTGTAGAAGGAAGGTTTAAAAAAGACTTTGAAATTTTCCACATCTTTCACATCACACTGTTTGAATCAGTGGATTGAGGCACATAAAGTCCCAAAACCTTAACTGATATGCAGATAGTATTTCACTCATGCTGCTAGCAAAAGAGCTTTCATTTTGCTTATTCAGACTTCCTCCTTACTTGAAGAAAGATCTGCATTCTTTAAAATGGGCTAAAACAGGAGAAAATCTAGGAAGGGCTTTTGTTTAAGTAGCAACTGTTAGATTTATATTTGAAGATCTTTCTATATTTAACAAACAGGTTTCAAAGAGATTTTGTGTGATTTTCAGGTGCATTAAGTGTCTAGATAGTTCCGCATCACTTAAAATTCCTGCCTTAATGTTCATCTTATTTAATAACTGAGAAGAGTAAGAAAAAATACCTTTTCTGCTCATAGAAATGAGGAAAACTTGGTCACTGCAGAGGAAAGGAAATGTGCTCCTCTAATATGTACACAGATAATAATATCCATTATGATTCTTATGGTTCTGCAGAGATATACTACACATAGAAATCCATTTACTTAGCATTCAAAATGCTGGTATGTTACTCCTCTTCTGCAAATATTATTTTAGTATTCTCTGCTTTCTTTGGGCAGGATGAAGTATTGCTATTTGAGATGAGGACCACCACAAGGTGCTGTGGAAGAGTAACCAATGGGAATAAGCCATATTCCCTAGACATCTGGAGCACTAGGTATGCTCCTAAATAAATTTCTAGAGGCTGGAATTCCCTGAGACCTTATAACTGGCACATGCTGCATGGTTTCTTGAAGTATCCAGGCCAGAGTTATCTAAATGAGAAAAATCTTTGATAGATGTTTTATGTACAGAGCAAATGACTGACAAGTCAGTAAAGGACACCGTATTTATGGTTGTCCATGTGTAATTTTCTTCTAACGTTCTCAAATTTCCTTACTGTACTTGCAGATGAATGTGCAACCACTTGTTATAAAATGTCTCTAGTTAAAGAATACCTTTTTGAATAACAAAATTAGATATAATGGTTTAACACTACTACTTGTGAAGAAGGATTAATAGTACTTCTTCTAAATATGACTTTCTTCATAATTTGATTCTGACACTACACAAGATTCTGTTAAAATACAGCTAAATTAATATAATTTAAATTAAGAAAGCAGCATAAAGACTTGGAATTAAGTTCGGAGGTATAACTAAAGCAATTTGAGGAAAAATAATGAACCATATTTGGATGTACATTTGGATGTACCTTGAATTTTATTCATGGGCTGTCCAAACATATATGCTACCAGACATTAGTGAATGTGGTCTTCAGACTTCATATAGTGCATTTTTTCCTACTTGCCAGTATATAATACGATTAATTGCCTCTATATATTATCACTTATTTAAGATGTAAAATTAATTATTTTTCATTATATTAAAGAAAAATGAACATGTGAAGTCTAGGAATCGAGATTTCTACAATTCCATTAATTGGGAATTGGACTGTTACATACAAATTTACATTCTAGTAAATAATTTTTTCATAGGAATAAAGAATTTGCTAGTTGACTACCTTACTTGTTACTTATTCACTGTTTAATTCATATAGACAACAAATTAAAAAAAAAATATTCTTTCTCCCATCTTTTTAGCTGACTGTAGAATTGTTGCACTGTATAAAACACCAAGACTTGTATATAACTTGCACTGTATAAAACACCAAGACTTGTATATAACTTGCACTGTTTGCCTAAAGGGCATCTGTTTGTTAATGCAGGTAAGAATCCAGTATTAATAATAAAATATCAGTAAATAAATCATTAGTTTATTATATAGTTATATATATATTTTTATATGATTAATAGACTTAATTCTGTTTCTGATCAGAAATCATGCAGCTAATTAGGTTCTGATTCACATAGACTCTTATGTGGGAGTAAGATATTGGATATTTTGGATTTCCACTGTTTGGTAAGGCCATTATGCACTATGAAACGCAAATGAGAAGATGAGGAAATGTCCATTTTCCACTGAACTCTGCTTGGGTTTTGGAGGTAAATATTTCATCAGATCCTCATTTCACTCCTTTATAACTATTTAACTTCCACAATAAGTGAAATAGGGTCACAGAATCATAGAATGGTTTGGGCTGGAAGGAACCTTAAAGGTCATCTAGCTTCAACTCCCTCCCACAATAGGCAGAGACCCTTTCCACTACAAGAGGTTGCTCAAAACCCCATCCAGCCTGGTCTTAAGCCACTTCAGGGATGACGCTTCCCTGGGAAACCTGTTCAGGGCCTCACCACTGTCACAGGAAATAATTTCTTCCTGATATTGAATCTAAACCTACACTTCTGCAGTTTTAAGGCTATATTTCCATATCCTATCACTGAATGCCCTTGTAAAAAGCCTCTCTTCAACTTTCTTTTAGCCTCCTGTAGGTAATGAAAGCCTGCAGTAAGGCCTTTCTGGAACCTCCTCTTCTCCAGGCTGAACAAACCCAAACCTTATTCAGATATAGGTTTTGATTGGCATAGATGTCATTCCAACTGATGATGAAAAACCCCAAAGAATGTCTGTATCAGGTACGGCTATGTCTGTCTTGATTTATTCTTTCTTGAAAGTCTGTAAAAAGAGCTGATTTAGCAGAAAATGTCCACATGCACTTCATAATAAATTGTGTTATCCCAATTTTACTGTTATGAAATACTCTGAGTGTCATCCTTCATGCTCCCTCTTTTTCAATTATAATGTCATGACTTACATAAGACCCATACAAGAAACTTTGACTTCTGTTGCTGATTTCTGCTGTGTGTTTCAATGTATTTATCATTCTCACAGTCAATATTCAATATATTTTAGGCAGAAACTCAGTAGGAACTGGAGGATTCAATAGAATATAATCAGGAAGAGAAAAATGACTGCTCATCAATAAATCAGACAGGTGACAGCAAAAATTAAAACCCCCCTAAATCTCAAACAGGTGTATTTTAGAAGAGTCACCAAGCTACTGAAACACTTGCAATGAAGTTCACATCTGTCACCCCCACACAGTTTTGGGCATACATGCTAGTGCCTACTCAAAGTCTGATCCCTTCCAGAATGGGAAAAACTTCTTCAACATCCCTTGTTGTTGCTCAAGAACAGCAAACCACTCTTTTCTGACAGGAATACTTCTGATATAGATGAAAAAGTCATGAATTACAGTAAGGAGAGCAAGCGCTTGCTTGCTTAGAGGTCTTAAGATGAATGTCAGGGAATTTTGATCAGGGTGGTAAGGTTTCTGCCTGTTGCTATGACAACACAAAAAGAATCTAACCCATCAAAACAGGATTGTGTGAGAGAAAGTAAGAGTCTATAGGCCATAATTTCCACTGAAAAACATGTAAGTCATATTTCAGCACAGCTCTTTGCTCTGGAGACGAGTGCACTGAGAATGTAAAAGTGTTTCACACACATTGGGCTGTTTGAACATTTTGTATGGTTTTTCTGGCAGACTTTCCACATAACAATGAAACGGGTATTTTGGGTACTTCTATTACTTACCCTTTGTACCCATGTCAAGAAGTATGGACTCATTTGATATCCTGCATTTGCTACAGTTATTAGCTATAAACAGAAATATTGAATTCCTGAAAAGACAGATATTCTTAATGCCATATCTGTCTGTATCATGTGGTAAATAAGAACAGGATCTACAGCTTTGTAAAAATACACGATAATTATGCTAAATACACTGTTATGAGCTGATCTGGCACAGAATGAAAAAAATCTTGTGTGGCCAGCTCCCCTTTGCAAAGTCTTCACTGTGGTGGATGCTCAAATTCCCAAAAGAACATGCAATCACATTTATCTCCTCCCCTTGTTGTTGCCTCCCCTGCCTACCCCTGCAATCCCATCCCCTACAACTAGATTCAGATCCCTCTGCATCAGCTCCAGAGCTTTCTGCAGTGGTGCTGATGATATATCTAAGCTCTTGGGACTGAGATCATTGTGGCAGGCCTTTCTCATTGCCAGTAGTTGTCTTCTCATCATCTGTCCACTACCAGACCAGCCACACAAACTTCCTCTCTTGCTGAAGGGTGCATACATTCAAATGCCAAAGGGTCAGTGAATGTTTTCTGCTAAAACAAGGACAATGCAGGTGAAACTGCAAAAAAACAATAGCAGTAATCATTATAAAATGTAATAAAATGGTGGCATCTTGTAACTTCAGCAATACAGCTGAAGAGAATATGTAGATTAGTCTGGATAATGGCACACTGTGAGGTTGCTTTTGAAAGGAGCAAGGACAGGGAAGTTTATTACTGATTGTATTTATGGGTAGCAGTAGGCAGCATTTTGCACTTATCTGTGTTAACATTTTTGCTGAGTTTATTGTGTTCACATTGTGACTTTTCAACAAATAAAACATTTTAGCCAAAGGCATAAGTATTTGTGACCTGTGACTTTAGGCAGATTATATAGCACATGGACATATTTGTGTGGTGATAAGGTATTAGGTAATTAAATGACAAAGACATGTTTTTAGACTTCCATTTTTTAAATTCAAAACACAGTAACACTGTTCTTCTGCATAAGTACAAGAAATAAAAATAGGTTAACAATGTTGTCCTTGATGTGATTAACCAGAAACAACCCAAAACTTAGCATTGAACTCTTATTAAACTTGAAAAAAACTATGAAGTACTTCATCATAAAAACTATTTTAATTTCTTTGTACATTCTTTAGTGCCACTGGGAGTAGAAAGAAGGTTTTAAAGTTAACCCTTCCCTTACCAGTTGTCTTTTAGTCTTTATGAGTCACTTATTCATTACTAATTTGTATACCAAAAATGATGTTTGATTTTGTTTCTACATGAATGAATATTGACTTTATTATGCATGGAAAAAGAAATACTTTCTCAGGCAATTTACCTTCTTATGTAAGATTAACTATATGACTTTAAAAGAAAAATTTATCAAAACTCTGTTTGAGTCTTGATCTGAACTAATGAAGCTGCTCATGAGTTTCTAGAAATGATTTCATGGCACTTTGACATTTGTGCTGCTCTGTTAGTTTATTTCATATATTAATTGCAAGTGTCTAATACTATTTCAGAACAAACAGCAAGGCATTATGCAGAAATGTTACCCTTCTCAATATTCTATAGAAAGTTGGATACCAAAGATGTTCGTAAATGCTTGTTTATTTGGAAGGGAAGGAAGGACAAAATATGTGCAATGTCACTTCTGTGGATACATGTTTGTAGGTATCTCAGGCCTTTCAAATACTCAACACTTCTCAGATCTCCTCTTTTTGTCTCCACTGTCCATTTTCTTTCAGTTCAAAATCTTGCAGGGCCATGTTGACCAGGGACAGTTCCCCTGCTAAAGTGATATTTTTTGGTTTGAGTTTTTCAATATACCTCTGTGGATAATGAAACCCAAAAACCACATGGGGTTAAGCTTTGAGGATGAGAATTTTTTTAACATGTTAATAAGACTAAGGTCAGTACCAGAGTTATGCTTTTTTATATTAAGACCTATATTTAATACCCTATAGAAAGCTATGTATGGTTTACTTGGCTAAACTGCAATCAAGTGTTTCAGTGTAATCTGTGTGGGAATGAATGTATTGTGCATAAACTAAAGAGTTTTATCAAGCAGAAAATATTGTAGATGCATCTGAGAAAACCCAGGGACTAGTTCTAATTAATTATTGGTAATTTTGAGTTATGTCTGGGTTCAGAGATATCATTGTAACCATAGTCACATAAACATTCTTTGCACACCTGAGGGAATGCCATTCCTAAAACAATAAATGAAACAAAAGTTTTTAATAGCAGGTTGTTTATTCTGTGTAAACAAAACCAAACAAGTCAAGAAAAAAGAGTTAAAAACCTCTCATGTGTTAGCATTAATATATTTACCTAGTTCTTTCATGACTGCTTATGAATTCTACCTTCTATGCATTGATAGCTAAACCTTTTCATGTCATATGCAGTCTTTCATAGATTTGCATATTCAGAGCCTGATATAGCCTCATTTCCTACTTTTCTTTTCTCTTCCTCATTAGTTATCTCCTCTGGACTATTATCATCTCTGTTTTCCTTCTACTGCAATTGCTTTACCAATAGACTATCTGTATTATGACATTTTCTTTAATCCTGTCCATGTCATGTGAATGGTACAGCTATATAATAATCTATGCATTTGTGCAATATTTTACCATATCTTGATATTTTTTTCTTGTGTATGAACCAGGGGAAACATTGGCACTGATTTTAAAACCAAGATCTAGGTTACTCTTTTAAACACACCAAAACAGAGATAATAAAACATGCTGCTTTCACTGTAATTTTCATAACTCATTTGGAAGTACTATTAAATAATAACCTTAAAAATAGAAAAGTCCCAGTGTCATGTCACAGTAAGTGAACTGATTCTTAGTCCTAATGACTATTCTCACTGTACTGACTGGATATGCATTTGGAATATTGCACTGGTTTAAATAACCCTCTATTCAGTTTCTCTGAATTACTGAATAATTTTCTTAGCCTAGTGGGAACAAAGAAACATATTTGCTGATGGCTGT
>VZTB01007728.1:1622-23845 GCA_013397245.1 Thryothorus ludovicianus
CAGAAGGGATGGAGGAAGGAAGGAAGGAACGAAGGAAGGAAGTAAGGAAGTTAGTTCTGGGTTAACAGCTGGACTCGATGATCTCTAAGGTGTTTTCCAGTTTTTCCTTGGTTTCTATTCCCTCCCTCTGGCTCCATTTTACACAAAAAGCAGCAATCACAGCCTGGGGCATTTTTATTTCTTTATTTTTTTTAATAAACTTTATTCTATATTACAAATAGTTGTTTGTTTTTTTTTTTCTTTTTTTGTTCTGGACTGCAAAATAGGAATGCCTTATATTTACATACACAGGTATACAATTAATTATAACAAAGGTACAGAAGCTTTGCCTTTACCAAGTAACAACGGGATTCCAATTTAAATAGTATAGATTTTATTTCTTTCTTTTTTAACTAGGATCAGTTCAAAAGAAAATCAAACCAACAACAACAACAACCTAAGTAAAAGGATCCCAACCTCCTTTCTAATGCTGTCTTGACATCTCTTTGAGGCTGTTAGTAACACTGTGGTGAAAGAAAATGTCTTTCCATTGAATTTAAGTTGGAAGCTTTAGCAAAACAGAGAATGAGACTTCTGGGCTCACGTGTATGCCCAAGACACAGGGTCAGACACAAGGAAGGGCCTCTCTTGTGACCTTAAATAATCCAGTTGCCTCTCAATTCCTTGGGGAAAACACTGGGAGCATTTAGCTAGCACCTAATCTCTCTGCTTCCTTACCCCAGCCTGGGCTGGAAAGAGGAATTTCTCCAGGGAATGGAGAAAGAGCAGCATAGAAAGTTTAAATAACACCAAGTTTCTCTTAAGATACTTCAGAAAGGACTTCAAGCTTGGACATGTGCCTTGATTTCTCCAACTGGCTCTTGTGCCTCAGTCTGTCTGAAAGTGAACAGCAGCTTCTCCACTGGGGAATGCCAGACCACACCAGCAGGAGAAGGGAATGCTGAAAAGAGCCTGAATGTCCTGGTTTTCCCTCTGGTTTCCACACCCAGGTTTGCTTTACTGAGCTTCCCTGCACACTGCTCTCTGCTGCGAGCATCTTTGAGGTGATCTGTTTCCAAGCAGAAAGAATTTCTTGAGGTAAACTCTCCATTTTCAGAACGGAAGATTAAAAAAAAAAACAAAAAACAAACAAAAAACCAAACAAAACCAACCAAACAACGAACGAACGACAACAACAGAAACCAAACATGTGACAGGTTGATTAGGCTAAGCAGCTTTATAATTTCAGTGGGGTTTTTGGTGGGTTTATTTTTCCAAGTGTAAATTCTGTTTGGTTATTTTTTTTGACATCTTTCTACAAATTATTTTTTTTATTTTTGCTGTAAGCCTGTGTCCCCTTGAGTGTTTCTCCAAGTGTAGAGAGCTGAGCCATCCCAAATAAAACACTGTTGACAAGCTCTATTTTCAAAGCATTCTCCAAAAAATTGTTATTCCCAGTAAGACAACACAATTGTTTGGGTTTTTTTTGGAGAAAGAGGCATTGTACAGTCACAGAGGTGAGGGGAAAATGGAGGGTTCCATAGACCAAACACTGCCCTGAAATGGGAGCTGCATCAGGTGCAAAGCAGGAAAATTCAGGCTGGGAATGGGCAGGAGGTTTTATATCACACCATGATGTCGAGGTTCATGTGTTTCACCAATTTCCTGCTCTACAGGACACCGAGTTTGGATGGCAAGAGTTAGGACATCCCAAAACCCCCACCTGCCCTGGAGGACAACTCTCACTCCTTATCAAATGCACAGAGCAAATTGTCCTGGAGTTGCTGAGGCTGTGTGCTCACCCAGAGAAGCTGTGGCCGCCCCTGGATCCCTGGAAGTGTCCAAGGCCAGGTTGGATGGTCCTTGGAGCACCCTGGGATAGTGGAAGGTGTCCCTGCCCATGGCAGGAGGTTGGAATGAGATGATCTTTAAGGTCCCTTCCAACTCAAATCATTCTGTGATTCCATGATTTTGAGTGTCCTTTGTGCAGACACAAACGTCCCACTTAGCAGAGCTCTGGGACTGAGTCCTTCCAGGTTTCCAATCTTCCTTTGGAAGAGTCTCCCACAGAGCAGGGTCTCTTCCCAAAGCACCTTGTTAAAGACTTGGGGAAGGATGGATCTACATTTGGTGTTTTGACTTAGTTCTGAACAATTGTCCTTCTGATATTGGCTGTTATGTGCCTGGGTTTTTACCTCACAGGCATCCCAGACTTCAGAAAATTCAGAGGGGACTCAACAGGAAGGCTGATCACTGCCTAGGCTCTTCAAATTTGATCTATCAGTTTTCAACAGCATTATTAAAAATAATGACAATTATTTTATTTAATTTGCCTGATCTCATTCCCTTCATGGCAAACATTTTCCTGTGGGTGAATGTGCAAGATTGAGAAACTTTGTTAATCACTTTTCAATCTAAGGAATTACCCAACAAAATTCTGCTGGTATGTCTTCTTCATGACCCAAAAAATTGTATGGCCTTCAGTGTCAAAGATGCAATATAAGACAACTGCAGTGGTAAAACTACAGGGGTGAAAATTGGAATAGCCCTCTCACCTAATGCAGCAAGGCTGGTGCGTGCTGGGTTGGATCAAACCTTTGGATATGTTCAGGACAGGATAAAGAGTGAGAAGAGAAGGACTGGGGCACGTTTTAACATTCAGACTCTGTGATCTTAGAGGTCTTTTCCAACCCAAATCATTCTTTGATTCTGTGCTAGGAGAGGAAGGTGGCTGAATTTGTCCTCGATCGTTCTCCTGCTCTGTCTGTTGGAGGGCAAACAATATCCAGCACCTCATTGCAGACACACACACATTTCCACACACTGGTGTTCACTGGAAAGCTCAGTCTGCACCAGCATGTGATGGATCAGGTCTCAGGTCACTGTCACTGGCAGCTGAGTCCCACTCACAGGGAGCACATGAGGTGTTTGCAGAGGGGCTGCTCGCCCTTTGCTCCTCTAACCCAGCAGCAAAGCCCCAAAGCAACCCCTGCAGTGAAGAAATAATCTTGATTCTCTCCACAGAACCTCAGAGAGTCTTCATAAGTTCCCTTTCTCCTGTTTCTGATGGTGCTGCAGGTGTCAGCATTAATTATTTGATCGCAGTATTTGAGAAATGCCCATAAAGATCAGCTTATCATCTGGAATATTTTGGATATTAGGAGTCTGTCCACGGGCTCCTGGGAACTTTGGCTCTAACTCTCTCCATGGGGCTTGAAAAACAGTAATGGGACACTACTTATTTATCAGGAATTTTTGGTCAAATGTGGAAAGGGAGGTGGGGAAAAAGAAATCAAAGGAAAAAGAAAGCATCCGTGTTGTAGTAGGGCTCATTCTTCTGCTTGTGTCTTTGTTTTTAGTTGTATTTTACATGCACTTAAAAACTAGTTGGCTCAACAGGTGAGGCTGGGAAGAAAGATGCCAAGACTTCTCATAGACTGGGGGATTCTGGGACACTGGTTGGAAATGGGAAGGGCACTGAAGGGGGGCAGGGGAGGAAGCCCACGCATTTACATCACAATTCTGGCACATTTTCCAAGCAAAAAAGCAAATCCAGCTCAAACACCAAAATAAAGAGAAACAGAAAGACAAAAAAAAAATAAAGAGGAGATGAAAGAGAAGCAAAACGCAGATTTTCTTTCAAATCCTGGGCATGGGGGAAAGAAGAGGGTGGAGAGAAAGCAGAAATGCCTAAATGGGAAGTTGGAAAGGGTTAAGACACCAATCTCCTGGTGCTTCCCATTTCCCCTAAGTGTTTCATTCTCAGTGTCTCTGAGGTGTTCAAGTTTTTCTCGAAAAATATATATATATAATATACAGATGAAAAACTCCGTACCAGCAAGAAGAAATAAAATAACAACCATGGAAAACAACCATAACAAACCAAAAACACAGCCCTGAAAACATCGAAAAGAAACAGGGTGAGTCTCAGATTTCCCCTGTGGTGTTCCTCTGACTTCAGTAGCAGTGCAGGATCACACCAGTTCATTTTGATACTTTTTTTTTTGTTTTTTTTTTTTGTTAAACAGCTTCTTCTTCCTCTCATGTGCGCATGTCCAGGCAGGATCGCCCATCACTCATAACCACTTCCCTCCAAGCCAGCTCTTTGTCCTTAGACTCCTACCATCCAGCTGTGAGTACAAGGCATGACAATAGGGTCCATATTTATATTTTGTGGCACTTTGTTTGTCAAAACCTTTGGTTTCTTCCTTTTTTTTTTTTTTAATTTTTCCCTTTTTTTTTTTTTTTTTATTTTTAAATTTACGTACTTATAAAAAATACTGTGTTTGTGTTGTTTGCTGTCATTTTCTTAACCACTGGCTCTGGTGGGACTTCCCACTTTCACAGCCATAATCAATGGATCTGGAACATGCGCCGACGTTACCAAAATGGATCAACGAAACCATGGCAGAACCAACCAAACCCAAACCATCCCCAATGCGCAGGCCTCTTAAAACTGCTGAGATGTCCATAAGGTGCATGATGAGTCCATCAGCTCAGCAATCCAACAGAAAGCAAGCAGAACCAAAAACAAAAACAAAAACAAAAAANATGTCCATAAGGTGCATGATGAGTCCATCAGCTCAGCAATCCAACAGAAAGCAAGCAGAACCAAAAAAAAAAACAAAAACAAAAAAAAAAGGAAGGAACGCACACGCGCACACAGATACACACGCACACGCACGAAATAATCGGAATTGTAATCAAGAGAGAAATGTCTGGGGGTTTAAAACCAAGACGTGTCCCTAAGTTTGCTGTTTCAACGTGAATCTGGTGATTTTTCTCCCCACAGACACGTCCAGTTGTGGACTGCTGTTGATTGAGTGGTTTTGGACTCGCCTACGTGTGTATCTGCTTGGCTGAAGGAAACCCTCCCGCTGGCTGACTCCTGCTTGCACCACATCCCCCCTCACACACATGCTCAGGGTCTGTCACTCCCAAGAGGTCCTGGTTTGATGGCAAGAGACAGGAATAAACCCAAACCAACTCGCCCTGTGATCAATTTACACACCCTGCCTGCACCCCTTCCTCCCTCCCGGTGCGAAGCAGATCCAGGCGGTGGCTCCGAGGATGGGCTGAGGTGGACGTGGGCTGATTCTCCAGCCACTCCTCCATCTGAGCTCTGCTCACGTCTGGGGAGATGAATGCTGACCCAGCTCTCGCCTCCCTGGTGTACAAGGAAGGTTCTCCACACCCCGAGAGTCTCGGATCGTGGTGTTATCTGGGCTGAGTGGAACAGCTGAAGGCAAAAGAGATGCAGGAGCTCACTCCCCTTTGGTTGGCCGTGAAACAAGTTGAGATGTTCTGGAGAAGCTGAGCAGAGGATGGGATAGGGACAGGGTGATCCCCCACAATTGTCCCATGGTGACAGCGATCCCTGAAGGGATAAGAAGTGCAAAGAGAGATAAAATCCTTCCCAGGCAGCAACTGTGCCTTCAGCAAGGCCCGTTGTTTCCAGAAATGGAGAAGAGGAAAGGCCAGGAGTTGGCATCAAAAGGCAGATGGGTTCACAGCAGTTCAGAGACCTCCAGAAGACAGGCAGTTCGGCTGGGGGGATCTAGGTAGAAGAATTTTTTGCAGTGTTTCATTTGGATTTCCTCCAAGATTTCCTTCCAAAATGCGTGGTGACATTTCCTCTTAGGAGTGGCTTGGAAGGAAGGCTTTAGCATTCTGGCTTTACCATCAGCCCCGTGCACCACCTCACTTCACAGCAAACATTTCAGTAACCCTCCGAAATTCCACTGTGGGTAAACAACAGCTATGTGCCAGTCGAGGAAACAAAATGGAAAGAACACTTAAAAAAAAAAAAAAATAAAATCCTTCTAGTTCTTTTGAGGCTGAGCTCCTTGCCTGGAACCAACCGAGGCCTGTGGCTCCTGCTTTCCAAGCCGAGGTGGGAATGAGGGGGATGATGCTGTGCTCTCCACTGCCAAGAGGAGCAGAGCTACCAGCACTGAGGGGATGCCACCGAGCAGAGAGAGCGTTTTGCTGCAGTGCTACGACCAACAGGACACGACGGGAAAGACGGAGCGGGACACGCGGCTCTTGGAAAAATAAGAAGAACCATATGAAACACATGGGCAGGGGAGCGTCGGTCTCCTCGCCCCCTCTTGACCCTTTCCCTGCCCCAGGAGAGCAGCTGCTTGCCCAGGCAGGATGAGCCACAGAGGTCCTGCTCGGGACGGAGCTGTGGCATTTTTTGGGGAGCCTCGGGGCTCCTCTCCTGGTGGGTCGCTATCAAGAGAGAGAATTGCAATGGCTCTGCAGGAGAGGAGCTGCACTGGCTCTGCCCTCCAGGAGCCCTGCAGGCAGGCTGCCTTCCCCTTGGGGACACTTGGGTAATACTGAGTTCATTTCCATGTCCACTCCAGAGGCTACAGCCCTCAGAGGGCAGTTAAAGCAGCATGACAGAAGGTACCTCCCAGTTTCATCTCTGCAGAGTGAGGATGCGATGCTGGGGGAGGGTTAGTGGGGTTTTTGGGTGTGTTCAATTGTTTCTCTCTAGGGCAAAAGGCAGAGGGGAAGCTGTGAAAAGGAGAGCTCCACCCGAATGTCTTCATGGGCCCCAGAGCCAAGATTCCTCTGCAGTCTTTTCTTTTAACCCCTGGGGCTCTGTCGCTTTGTCCAAGATTGGAAAAGAGAGAAAGAGAGAGAGGGGGGGGAGAGAGAGAGAGAAAGAGGAGCGCTGTTCGGGTGACTCTGCTTACAGCCCATCAAAACTTGCACTTGGTAAAGATGATGATCTTGAGTGAGGCACGACTTGGTTTATCCCTCCCAGGGTGTCCCTGGCAGGACAGTTCTCAGCTGTCTATGCTCATGAGGGTTATGACTTGTTCAAGTTTGTAGGCAAGTTTCTGTTTCCCAGCCTGGTCGTCTTGATCGAGGGCTCCAAGAATCTGGAAGGGAGAGAGGAAGAAGTGTTAGGGATTTTGGTTTCTTTCCCCAGAATGACTGAGTCCAGCATCTTAGAGCAGCAGAGGAGGGTTGGGTTTCTCTAAGGCAGGTCTCAGGCTTAGCTTGCATCATGGAAGGCAGGTCAGTCAGCCAGGAGGGAACTAGGCAGGGAGTTTGGGTTTGATCTGACTCAATGCAGACCTCTGGATTGCAACCAATCGAGTAGATTCTTATCTTGAAGATCAGTTATTTTATTATGAGCTTTATCCATCACCTGGCCATGCCACTTGAGATGCCCTAAGGGGTCTCACTTGGCCTTCAATACACAGAACCATGCTGGACACCTTAAAATCTGTGTTAGACCATTTTGGGGTGTTCTAGGGTATCTGGAATGATGTTGGGCACATTCCTTAAGCAACTTTTGGCCACTTTGGATGTAAAGCTCATTGCAGAGCTCCTCTGCAGTGAGGTAACATTTGACCATCAACTACTTCAAACCAGCTGAGCTTTGCTGAACAAGAGAGACAAAAATAACAGGGATCCCAAGACGAGTACTGAGGAAACCCCAAATCCCAGACCTCCCCTTTCCAATCCCCAAGCCTTATTTCTCATTCCACAAACCCTTCCCCCTCCCAAGCCAGGATGCAGAGGGGTACCAGTGACACACCCTGGGGACGGGTGGGCTGTCCCCTGGCCCCCCAGAGGTGTCCCCAGGCTCTCACCTCCTCGCTGTACTTGCCCACGTAGGAGTAGATCTCGGAGAGCGCGCTCATGGTGTTGAACTCGTTCATGTGCATGCGGGACTGCTCGGCCAGGTAAGCATTCATGTCCTGGTCACTGATTGCTGGCATCTTGGCGATGTCTGAGTAGTACCTGAGGGGCACAAACACAGGGGTTTCCTTGAGGGGAAGGGTGTTGGCTTCTCTGCTCTTTTGCAGAAATTCCCCCGAGCTAGCAAAGTCCTTTTCCACGCCCGAGGTGGGAGAAAAGAGCAGAAACTCTTCAGGTCTCGTGTTCAAGGTTGTTTATTCAAGCTTATTTAAAACATTTTCTCTCTGCCCTGCCAAGGTCCTTCTGGCAGGACGGTCGAAACATTCTCCCCCCTCAGAGGTGGTGTTTATCTTTTATACTAAAAATTACGTACAGATTATTTACTAATTATCTCCAATACCTATTCTCTACATTAGACAGTTTCTACTCTAAACCAATCACTTGTGCCATTGTCACAGCAGAAATGGAGAATGTGAAGAAGAAGGAAGAAACCAAAAAAACCATGAGGTTCCTCCATCTTGGCAATACCTAACCCCCAGTACCAAAACGCAAAATCTACTTTTACACTCTGTTACAAACTTATTACTACTCTATTTAAACTCTCGGGACTTGTAATTCTTCTTTTAAGGTTGGCAATCATTCTCATGGGCTAAAGTCCAAACCTCAGGTGTTTTGGGCTCTGTTCCAAGATTTCTGAGACCCCTGCCAGGGTCCCTGAGCCTCCAGGGCAGTCAGAGACAAGCCCTGGTTCCCACAGAAGGGCAGGAGCTCAAGAAGTGAAATCCACAAACAAAAAAGAGAAAAAAAACCACAGTGTTGGGCTTTTCTGGTTCCTCAGTGAAATACCTGCTTGTGCTCTTCTTTCACAGCAGGAAAGGTGACCTAACCAAAGTGGAAATGACTGGGCACTGATCCTGAGCACCAGACGTGTGTTGTATTCACCCCAATCTGAGAATGAAGCCCCAAAGAGTATCCTATAAACTTTCCCTGTGCCATCAATAGGAGCTGGACTAAAGCTGGATCACTTTGTCTGGCATTCAAGGGCTTTTAGCTCTGCCTCTCTTCCCAGAGAGACCTTGCTGCCCGCTGGGAGCTCAGGATTTCACTCCTGTGCACAGAAAAAAACCCAGATATTTGTATTTTGCCTTGCACCATTCTCACCACTACCTCTGCTCCCATTGCTAACATCACCCACCTTCCCCACTCAATCCAGTCTATCCCAACAACTCTCCTGCTCAGCATCTCCTTTTTGCCCCATATTTTAAGCTGGCCTGATATTTGTTGCTACAGCCTTCAACTCCAGTCTGACTGGGAAAAATCTGCTTTTCCTAGGAGTCAACAGCATTCCCCTGGAGCTCAGGAGGACTGGGGGTTTATCCATAGGGTCTGGATTCCCCAGAACCATTGCCCAGCAGGCTTCATCTGCAGAGTGATGTCTCTTTAAGGAAGTTGCTATTTTTGATGTCCCTCCTCCCCTGGGTAAGGCAGGTCTTGGAGGACAAGGTTTGCAGAAGGTAATCAGTCACTGTCACTCGCAGCTGTGCTCTGCTGTCAACTGGTTAATTAGACGCCATCATTTACATTTTTAATTTCTGCAATTTGACATTTTGTGCACATGGATAAAAAAAAAAAAATACAAGAAGAAGAAGAAGAAGGGAAAAAAAAAAAAAAGCCCATAGCTGCAGCAATCCACAATTTTATAATTAGGAGGCAGAGGGGACGAGGAGCCAAAAGAGCTGACAGGTGTCCTGTAAACAGCGTAGAGACACCTGCTGAGATGGAGGCTGTTTGCCACTGCAGAGAAATTGGACATTGAAATGCTGTGTGATGAGGATCCTTGAGGTGGATGAGTGGGAAAATACTCCGTGACAGAGCAGCTGCTGGAGAGTCCTGTGGAAGGCAGAGCAGTGCAAGAGCATGGGGGGAAACCCTCCCACACCAGGAGGCTCCAGTTGTGCTCAGTCCGGTGTTTTGCCCTTCAATTCCCACCCTGGTTTACTGCAATGGGTCAGTCCCTGCAGCTACCCTGGTTTTGGTGGTGGGATGTTGATGTAATCCTTGGGAGAGGGAGGCACAGGAGGCAGAGATCCTTCTTGCCTGACATTTTCCAGAGCTAAACCCCGTTTCACCATAAAAACTCGTGCAAACCTCATTAATTTTACTGCAACTTCCAGCAGGCACAAAACCATCACTCTCCCTGGAGTCCTGGCATTTTGTCTTCTGAGCTTAGAACCAGCCAGAAATCTTAGTGTAACTCAGTCCCATGGTCTAAATATTTCTCATTCCCTGTGCCCCGGTGAAAAGTGCTGTGGATTTGTTTTTCTTTACACTCTGCCTGACCCTCTGTCCCCATGTGGACCTGGACAGTTATCTGTGAGCAAAGTGAGCATCTGGAAATCCAGGAGGCCCTGTCCTGCAGAACTGTCCCCAGGAAAAGATGCTGAGCAGGGGGAATAAGTATTTCTTAGACCTTTACCTCTCCAAGAAAAACTTAAACAGGTCTTGGCATCACCTGCTGGAGAGGATCAGATCTGTGCTGCACAAGGGAAAGCATCAGGAATTGGTGGCATCCATAACATGGCTGAGAAAAAGGAATCTTAGGGTCAAAGAGCAAGGAATCTTGGGGTGAAAAAGCAAGGTGTTCCTTGGCACTGGTAAAAAAAAAAAAAATCCATGCGCCACCAACACAATTCACAGGCTCATGGGGAAAACAGGCTGCAAAGCAGTGAAATACATTGATTTATGGTGCCTGCAAAGAGAGCAGCTCCTCATGGATGTTAGATAGGCACCCTCCTGATGGGTTAAATGAGAAGAGAAGGGGGCTCATCACAGCAAAAATAAATGGGGTTGGTGGAGGAAACCAGAGGTGCCAGTCTGGCTCTGACAAGAAGTTAAAATTCTCCTTTTCCTCTCTGGTTGAGCTGTCACCAAGTGGTGGCAGGATAGTGGGTGTAGGGACAGGGTGCTCCCAAAAACTGGAGCACAGACACACTTATCAACTCCTTCTCCAAGTTTGTCCTGTTTCCTTTCCACCTGGCAGCAGCAGACTCTTGAAATTGTGACTCACAGGGGTTTGAAAGCTCCCCAACCCTCCCCAGCCCTGCAGAGATCATCCCCCAGCAGCACAACGCTCCCGTGACTCATCCAAACAAGGAAAAGCAGCAGGAAATGTTCCCTGGAGCCAGGGATGGGAGGCACAGATCTGAGTTTCAAGAATCACAGTTTCAGGGCTTTGGACACGGCAGACTCCCAGGATGTGATCTCAGTGTTCTGGGGTCACAGGCCATGACCCCCCAAGGTATCCTGGTCTCATCCAGACTCAACTCCCAGCATCACACACCTAAACAGTCACTTCCCATTAAACCAAGGTATTCTGTGGCAAGAATAAAAGAAAAAGAAGGGGAAACAAACATGTACCAATATCCCAATTTAGATGAGTGAGAAGACATAATATCCTTGCATCCAAATTCTGCCATGGCCCAGTGACTTATTTATGCAGAAGAGTTTCTAATGAAGCCATCACTGTGCTCTCTAAAGAAATGATGAATGTGTGTATTAAAGCATCCTAGCAGGGAGATGACAACATCCCTGCTGAGTCTTTATTTACCTTCGATTCCAGCCCGGATCCTCAGAGGTACTTAGAGCCTCTCTGCCATTTGCATACCCCTAATGCAAAAACCACTGAGAAGCTGTCACCAAACCCCAGAGGCCCTTAGATTTCCAGGGCTGGAATTTGCAAGGCTGCCTGTGCTGCTTCCATCACCCCTGCAGCTGACAGCTCCCACACCAGAGCTGGGCTGGGAGGCAGTGCCAGGGGGAGAGGTGCTGTGTCACCTGTGGAGGGACACCAGGTCTCCCCTGAGACAGGGACAGGTCTTTGACTCACTTCCACAGCCAGCAGAAGGTTGAGATCACAACACTGAGCCGTGCAAGGTAGCAAAGCAAAGCAGCAAATTTAGCTTAACCTGCCTCCAAAGGGTCAAGAGTGAGAGTCCTGAGAAGATTTGCTGCTGCTTCTGCACTCCAGCTTTGCTACTCTGGAGTGGATCCTTCCCCAGCTGCTTCCAGAAGATCCCCACATGAATATCAGAAGATCCAGTCTTATGTGTCTGAGTTTCCCTGGATTCACAGGAGCAGCCTCTGTCCTTACCTCAAGGCTCTCCACCCTCTGATGTGGCAACATGAAATTCGTTCATTAGACTTCATAAGCAATTAAAATTATGAGGAACTGGGGTAAACCCATCATTCCAGCACTCCAGCTCAGGTGGAGGATGTGAGGATAATCAGGCCATGGGATGTGTCCTCACAGGTATCACGAGCACAGCAACTCACCCCAGCCTGCCTTGAACTGGAGAGAGAGCCCAGGAGACCCTCCCTTGCCACGGGTGGATGGAGAAGGATTTGGGATGTACCAGGATACTGTTGGTATGTTTTGTTTGAAAAAATAATTATTCTTGTTCCTTTCAGCCTCATCTTTCTCTGGGTTGCCTTTTGTTTTGCTTTGTTTTGTGTTGTTTTGTTTTGTTTTCCCAATGAAAGAGACCTGGGCATCCATCACGGTGACCTGGGAATACATTTTGTCCTCTGTTTATCCAGGGATAAATGTTCTTTCCCTCGGTACCGACTGGGAAAGGCTCCTTAGTGGAGCTGTTTCACAAGAATGACTGTGCCTGCTGCCACTCAGTAACTCATTAACTCATCAAAAGAGAAGAGAAAAGCCACGTTGCCAGTGTTTCCTCCCCAGCCCGAAATTTCCCAGCACAGCCCATGGTTTAGGCAGCTTAGCATGGAGCTAATTGCCTTCCAAAAGATCTTTTTGTCATGGCTGTTGTTTGTCGCTGGGATGGGACTGCACTCATTAATAATCATTTTAGCATATGAAAAGCTTGTAACGAATCCATGTGCTGCAGACGCAATTACAGCAATAACATAATTAGGGTTATGCAATAGCCGGCTGTATGCAGGCCACTGAAGGAGGGAGAGGTGTGTGAAAGGGATCTGGGGGACTGCTCCAGCAGGGAAGGGCTGGTGGAAAGCTTGGGAACAACCAAGCTCGCTTATGGGATGCAGTGAAGCAGTGCAAGGGCATGCCGTCAGTTCTTGCACTGACACAGAACGAGTTGGAGTTTCCTGGGAAGCATCTGAGCTGCTGGTGAGGCACTGGAATAGACTGCCCAGGGAAATCAGGGATGCCCCATCCCTGGAAGTGTCCAAAGCCAGGCTGGATGAGGCTTGGGAGCAGCCTGGGACAGTGGAAGGTGTCCCTGCCCATGGCAGGGGGTGGAATGGGATGAACTTCAAGGTCCCTTCCAACCCAAGCTGTTAAAGGGAACAATTCTGTGTGTGCAAGCCCCAGAAAGAGCAATGCTTTAATTTTGTTTTTCCTGCTGCTTCTGCCCTCGGAATAACCAGTGGAGGGTGGATGGACAGCACTGACTCAGTGGCTGAAGAGTGAAATGGAGCAGAGGCAGCTCCTCTGGGAGAGGAGATCACCCAGCTCCACCCCAGAGCAGAGGATGTGATTTACTGCACCCTCCACATATGGACACATTTTCATCTTGCTGCACTGTGTAAACACAGCTTTATACCGTGATGAGAAAACACTGGGATTGTTTTTATTTTGTTTTTTTTTTTTAGATGAAAACTGAAGAAAGACAAGTGAGCAGTATTCAGATACGCCAAAAGCTGCTCCAGAGAGGCAGGGAATGAGCTGCACCCCCAGCCCTGGGGATGCCTGAGCTCTAATTACAGACAGGGAGATTTTGGCTGCCCAACAGGGAAAACACTGATGGGAAGGACAGGGAAGCACGGGAATGAATTGCCTGAGGACAGCAGAGGCTCTGTTGTTGGAGGCCTTTAAGAAAGGGGGAGACAAGCATCTGTCAGGAAGGCTTTAGACAGAGCTGATCCTGCCCTGAGGCAGGAGATGGTCGGGTTGACCTCCCGAGGCCCCTTCCAGCACTGTTTTTTATTATCTCCACTGACAACACCCCCTGCCTTGACCTTTGCTATGCTACTCCTTGAGACTTCTTTCCAGCAGAGAGACAGAGGGGGCACAGAAAACTCGTTTTTTAAAGTAGAGCTAGGATTTGTTTAAAGCCCTCAGAGTTTCTCCTTAAAACCTCAATAACTCAGAGTGTTTGGGTACACACAGCTTTTTATCGTTTTAAACTTGTCCTGTTTGTCTTTCTTTCTAAAGAGAAAAAGTGGCCAGCAGACATCACAAGCACTGCATAGAAGGTAGAGATTTCCCAGTGACTTGAGAGCCCCAAAACCCCAAGCTGACACACTGGGTGGGTGAAATCCCAAATGGATACAGGCTGTCTGTGCTGTGTACTCCAAACACGCTCATAAAGCACTTCTGAACAAGATCTAGACCTCGACATCTAAAGGCTAATGGGATGCAAATCATAGTTGCTTCATGAATCATCAAATCAGAAATGTTTTGGGTTGGAAGGGACCTTGAAGACCATCCAGTGCCATGGCAGGGACACCTTCCACTGTCCCAGGCTGCTCCAAGCCCTGTCCAGCCTGGCCTGGGACACTGCCAGGGATCCAGGGGCAGCCACAGCTCCTCTGGGCACTCTGTGCCAGGGCCTCACCACCCTCTGAGTAAAGAATGTCTTCCAAACATCTCACCTTAATTTCTCCCTATTAGTTTAAAATTGTTCCCCCTTATCCTAAAAGTATCTGGACTTGTAAGGAAAAAATAGTAGAAGAGATCATGGCCTCAGGAGCTGGGTAGAACCAGCTATGTCAGGCACTGTTAGCACCCAGATTAACACAATAAAATGCAAATGTTATAATTCTGAATCCCACACATCAGATCACTTTAAGCTTCTTTTGATCCTGAACCTGGCAAGGCTATTTTGAATGGTCTTCGTTGGATGACTCTTAAGTTAAGAACACTTGTGATGTCTCCATTGACTTTAGGTTTTTCTTAGAGGGGCTCTTTTCAATGCACAATAAGCAGCCAAAAGGAGACCAAGTCCCTGCAGGGATGAGGGAAAAAAAGAGCACCAGATCCTCTCCTTGCAGCCCCGCAGGTGGTTTGGGCACCAATGTGAAATGGAAAAACTCTTTGACTTCTGCTTTTTGTGCTCTGCCCCTTTTCAGTCTCCCACATCCTTGCCTCCGTGCCAGGCTTCAGTAGGGAAACATCATATTGATTGTGATGCAGGCAATTAAATGGTGTTAATGAAGTTCAAACAAGTGTTATCATAAGCTTGGCAGCAGGGAGAGAAATGAAAGGTCAGCCACAGCCCTTTGTCATTTTTCAGTGTGGTGTTGAATGCTAATGAGACAGTCCCAATTAGAACAGGCTCCCCTTTGTATTGCTTGGGGATTGCATCAAATGCTCCCAAGTTCTCCAGATTTCCAGGCTCAAAGGGGACATTTGAAGTAAACTTGAAAAGATGCAGATCTGAAGCTGCTCTAATGTAAATTCAGCAGAGCCTATGGAGTTTTACTAACTGAAGTCAGATGAGATTCTGCTCTACCGTTACCATTCTTTTCCTCTTCTTTTTTTTTTTTTCAATAGACTCATATAATGATAATTGAAAAGACTCTACTTTGTTTTAGAACTACAGCCTGACTCTTCATGGCTTCAACAAAAGCCAGATAGCCTGTCCCAATTTCCTGGGTTAATTGTCCTGCCTCATCAGGCCTCGTGTTCTGCAGCAGGAAATCCAAGACGTGGCTGCACCAGAACACTTTTTAAACACGTGTTTCCAGCTCTGGGTCTCTCATTTGAACACTGAACCTGTTTTTTTCCCAAAAGCCAGAATTTCTCAGCTGGATTATTTCAGCAGGCAGAGTCCACTTCTGCTTCCAATAATGTTATGAAAGGACTATCATAAAATCACAGAATAGTTTGGGTTGGAAAGGACATTTGAAGGTTATCTAGTCCAACCCCCCCTGCAATGAGCTGGGAACATCTTCAACTAAATTTAAGTGATGCACAATATTTTTTTTTGTTGCTGTTGTCAGCAAATCCATTATCTGGAATAATTATAGAAATGGGCACTAAAATAACCAGCCTCTCAAAATGTCATGGAAGATGTCCATTTCTTATACAGTTTTCCATTAAGTTGACAGGAAATTGCAAAAATTAGTAAATTTTAAAATTTTTAAATTAGTCATTATCTTGCATCCTAGTTCTGAAGGCAACACTTGACCCATCACAAACAAGTAACTAAAAACCTGAGAAAATCCTAAGCTAAAACATTAGCCAAACAAACAAAATATGAAGATCCCTGATAGTCTTGATGTTGAAATCTTTTGGAATTAAATTTCCAGGTAACCACCCTGTGGAGTTAGAACACTGGTGAGGCCAGAAGCTGTAGCTATTTCCTTCCCAATATTCCCAGGTGAAAAACGAATATTGAAGGATTGGAGAGAAGTCCTTTAATCCCTGCTCCCTTCTCATGCCAAGGTCATTCCCTGCTCTGAGTTTTGTGAGTCCTAAAGGCTCCACACCAAGAAACCAGAGGTTTCAAAGGGATGGCTTAGAGTAACCCAGCTCATTTCCATTTCCAGACCTCTAAATCCAGGCCTGTTTTAATCCAGAGTGCCTCAAGCTGGGTACAATCTACCACTGACTAATTACCCTCTTAGAGTTTCCTCTTCGTCAAAGAAGTTCGTTTGATTTCAGGTTCTTCTGATTTGCTCAACCACTTCTTAAACTCCCCGACTTTTTATCTCCTGATTCACTCTTTGAAGAAGTCTAGTGGTCTTGAAGGATGCCATCTCCAGCTGATGCTGACTACAGAAATAGCTCCAACCAGCACTGGAAGCCTTTGGATTTGGAAAAACTCCCTCAAAGCGCAATCGCAGAACGGAGAGAAGGAATTCATTAGCTCGGGGTAGAACTCAAATTATATTTTATTCATCCCTGAGAGGCTTTTTCTTTCATCTCCCACAGCATCCAGGTGCCACTGCCTTGAGTCAGTGGAACTGACACACAAAAAATAAAAGCAGGGAAGAAGCTCTAACCATATTCCAAAACCTGCAGTCTCCCCTTGGGCTTCAGTTCAAGTTGTCAGACATCAGTGCAGATAACAACCCAGCACATGCTGGGGACAGGAATCCAGGGCTGTTTACAAGCAGCAGGAGGTGTTATGTACCTCGTTTGCAAACCCAGTTGTTTGGGAAAACTTCCAAGGAAATGCAGCACCTATTGCTGAAGATCACTGGGCACCAGGATTTAGCTCCAAAAAGTTATAAAGTGAAATTAATACTGGAAAAAGAAAACAACAAAGCCACCAAAATGGAAACTGCAGCCTTTTGTTTATCCAGACAGGAAAGAAAAAAAAATCAAAAGGTGTCTGTTGAATAAGGAAATATCCCGTTCTCCAGTAAAATACCTAGTTTGTCACTCAAACATAGCATCTCCCAGGATGAAATCAATCAGTTTAAGATGAAAAACATTATTTATCCACAGGAACCACCCAATCACACAGAGTGTTGCTAAAGCATCATTAGAGAATGACACCTTTGGGTCACTGTTGGTATAAACTTGATTTCTAAATGGAACCTCCAGCACTTGCTTCCCATTTTCCAGGTCAATCCAGCAATCAGCCTCAATACATGCTAAGAAACTTGGACACGGTACCAAAAGTAGGTCATAATTAAGCAAGGTAGCTCATAAGAGCCTTGCAGGTTGCCTAGAAACGACATTTGCTGAAGTGTTTAACCACATCTAAAAATAATTGTCCAGACAAATCACAGACCAATGGGAGAATTGTTGGAAAAAACGCTGCCTCGTGCCGCAAAGGGGACAGAGCTCTTTGATCAGCCACACTCCTGTCACGAAACGAGAGAAAACCATCCCCAGCAAAGGCAATGCAGGGATTTATAGCACAGTGTGATGTGTCTGCAGCAGCAGAGGCCTTGTACAACCTGCAGGACACGGTATCAATTTTAGGCCATGCCTGGGAAGTCATCCAGAGAAATCTCTGCTGGAAGCTGGATGCAGTGCGCAGGAATGATCTGTAGGATAAACCCGCCTTTGTATTTACAGAGCAGCAACCGTTCCCCATCTGTGCAGTTCCCAAACCTGTCAATAACGCCAGGCAAGTGCAGAGTATTGGAAAGCAAAGCACAGCTCCTGCTGGATGAAGAATAGGATGTGCTGTTTGCTTGTCCTGGAGGAAACCCCACAGAAACTGAAACCCCAACACGCTGCAGGAATAGACATTTTGGTTGTATTTCCCTGTAGAGCAACTTTGCCAGGCACTGACCCTCAGTACAGCAGACTGAAGTACAGCCACAGGTCTTGGAAGTGTGGACAAAATGCTTGGAAAGACCTCTGACCTGATATAAAGCACCTGTAGAACTTCAGTCAGCAGCCTGTCAATCATCTGGCATCTCACCCAAGGCACAGAAGAGCCTCCAAGGGAAGCTGCTGGGGGATAATTACAAATCCCTTGGGATCCAGGCAGTGTGGGGACTGTCACAACAATGCTGAGTTCAGCAAACCACTTCAGGCCTGTGTGGAAACACTGAGAAGCCTTTATGCTTCCCAGGGCTCACACACATCAGCTCCCCTTCCTTCCTTCCTCCCCCTGCTGCTTCTCAAGAGCTTCTCCTTGAAAGAAACAATGATGGCAAACACCTTCAGCTCCCACCATTAATTAAATTTCCACCTCTGCTGCAAGGAAATAAAATGCTAACGTGGAGATTTCTACTTAGTCAAAGCCAAAAACAAAAAAAGCCCCAGGAGCAGTTTCCCGAAGCAAGCAGCCATGCTGACTCCTACCTCCACCCACAAAGCAGGGCCTGGTTGTGTCCCTTTATGTCATTCCATAGCTAAAACTCACCTTTCCACCCAGTTCTTGTAGCTGGGGATGTCCTTGGCGTAGAGGAGCTTGTTGGAGGGGGAGTCTTTGCCCAGCCGGTGCTCTGAGGTGGAGCAGGAGTCCATGAAGGTCTGAGCCACCACAGACAGGCAGGCGTCTGTGATGCTGTTTTTGTGGATGTCGAAGACAAACTGCGGGTTCTTGATCATGTTCACCCAGAACCTCAAGGGGAGGCTGCAGGAGAGGTGGCAGAGGGGACACGGTCAGTGCATGGCTCACAGGCTTGGCAGTGTCACACCACATCAGCAAATGGCACACGGCAATTAAAAATCACAGTGTGCATACAAAGGTTCTGGGATAAACTTTGCTATGCAAGGAATTCCTCCTCTACAAAGTCTAGAGTTGGTAGAGCTGTCACTTTTTGTCCCTATTATCCTCACAAGGCAGATTTTGTGAGTCAAAGTCAATACAATCTCGTTGAAGGTGCCCATAAATTAATGGGAGTATAATTTGGGTGGTGACAAACGCTCTGAATCTCTGTGTCAAGTTGTGATGGAAAGTTGACACCATTGGTTGCTTCATCAGGTGAAGACAGGAATTGAATCTACAAAAATTATTATGGTATGGATTAAAAAGCACTGGAACAGGTTGCCCAGAGAAGCTGTGGCTGCCCCTGGATCCCTGGAAGTGTCCAAGTCTGGGTCGGACAGGACTTGGAGCAGCCTGGGACAGTGGAAAGTGTCCCTGCCCATGGCAGGAGGTGGCACTGGATGAGTTTAAGGTTCCTTCCAACCCAAACCACACTGCTCCAGCCCAAGCCTGCACATGATCCCAGTACGCTGAGCAGGAAGCAGTTGCTACATGACAGGGAAAAAGCCCCACTGCCTCAAGGAAAAAAAAAAAAAGGAACTGGGAAACAAGTATCACAGCCTTTGATGTGAAAATATATCTGCCCTAACCAAGGAAATGCTATTCCAGCTGCAATCCAAAGCCCTTTTCCCCCTTTTTCTCCAAAGAGCAGCTCATTTGTATGAGATGCCCTGAGGTACCTTGTATGAGATACCTCCAGCCTTTGCCTCAAGCCTTTTTGTCAGGGCAAATGCACTGCAGTGATCATGGCCCAGGAGCTGGGATGTGTCACTGAGCACAGAACCCAGCTCCCACCTCTCTCTCAGGCAGATTGTTAAGTCTGCCTTCACTCTCTGCATCTTTCAGCTTAACAAATTCTCCTGATATTCAGGATAAACTCCCCAGTTCCTCCCATTTGCTCATTGTGTTCACACAATGTAAAAAACTCACCTCTAAATCTAAAAACTCACCTCTAGATCTAATTTTGGGTAACAACCTTCCTGACAGAGAGTTGAATCCATATTTTCCTAAGCCTCTGTGTGTTCCCCTGAGCCAGCAAAATCACAGAACAAATGTAAGGAAAGCCCCACACAGGGAATCCTGTCAGCCAAGCTCAGGAGAAGAGGGAGATGCTGGAAATCACAGAATTATAGAGTGCTTTGGGAGGGAAGAGACCTTAAAGATTATCCAGTTCTACACCCTTGGTGTAGGGACACTTTCCACTATCCCAGGTTGCTCCGAGCCCCATCCAACTTGGATTTGAACATTCCAGGGATGGGGCAGCCACAGCTTCTCTGGACCAGGGCCTCGGGGTAGAATAGGTAAAAAATGGCAATGAGACATGGTGGGGTTGTGGGAATTTAGGCTGGGAATGGAGAATCATCGTTGTGGGGATGAGGTGGATGAGTGAACCTTGCAGAAGTCCTTGTGCAGGTGTTTGGATGGCAGCCACAGCCACGGTGAGGAGCTGAGCGTGTGTTTGTGTGCCTGGGTGTGGGGAGGGGATGGGGGACGGTGTCCCTGGCTGGCAGTAATGAAGCCCTGTGATGTGACTTTGAGTTAATTTGATCTGATTGAACAGATTTCTCCACACTGCCCCTTTTCCCACAAACACACACACGCTCTGCCTTCCCCCCTCCCCCCTTAAATAAACCTCCTGCTCATTTAGGCTGAGTGGCTGCAATCAGCCTTAGATTAGTGCCGCAGATAATGTTAATAATATGCTAATGTTTCATTAGTTGAAAGCCTCTTTGGTGCATGGGGTTTCTTTTTTTATGTCACCGGCGCTGTGACGATCTGCCAACAGCATGGCTGGGAAAAGGAAAAAATGCATGAGCTGGGAGCCCCATGGCTCTCCTCTGCTGCTCCTTTTATAGTCCCCGTGTTTGCACAGGAGAAGGGGAGGGAGCCATTCCCCAGGGAGCTCTTTCCAACAGGGAGACTCTGCAGAGAGGAGGTTTTTCTTCACCGATCCTGGCTTTTCCTGCTGTCCCATTGAAGGGATGAGGAGGAGCTGGCAGCTGGAGCAGAGGGGCTGGTGTCACCCTTTGCCACTGATGTCACCCTTTGTTAGTTACTCCCAAGAAGACTCACGTCCAGCTCCAGACCCTTTAAATACTTTGTACCATTGGAGGTGCTCTCCTGGCCTCCATCTGCCACCCAGGAGGGTAAAAGTCTCCTGTGGGTGCTCCACATCCTCTGAGGATGTCTTGGATATCTTAAAATTCTCAGCTGGCATGAGATACCTCTGTGTGGGCAAACAAATAGAGCTGGGAATTAAAACACCCTGTGCAGATGAAGCCAATGGTGTGGAATTCTCTCCTATGACTCCCTAGATATTCCTATGTGATCCTGGGCACTGCAGCAATTAAAAACTTCATTTTTCCTCATCAAATCCTTCGAAAATCCTGCCATTTCCATGTAATGAGGGGCAAACTGAGACCTGTTTAGCAAAAGTGCTCTGTCCCTGACAATATCCTTTAGATTTTGGGATCTTCTGACTTTTCCATTGCCTTGGCAAGACGGTGCCTCATCCTTTGGGCCTCACACCAGGGTTCTTAGCTCCCCCAGCAGCAGATCCCAAACACACTTTGCTGTGCTCTCCTTCCAGCCCAGTAGCCCGTGCTGGGCTGTGCTGGGCTGTCCCACTCTCTCACCAGTTGCTCTTCCAGGTGTGCCTCACGTGGGGGTCGTGGATGTTGTGTTTGTCTGCCTGCTCATCCAGGAAATCAAACATGTACTTGATGGCCAGGGGCAGGGCGCTGCCACGGTGGGCAGTGCTGAAGATGGTCTCAAAGAGGTCGTCCACGAATTTCTGGAGGGTGCCCTGGTGGGAGAAGGAAGGAAGGAAGGAAAGAAGAACATGACAAATGGGCAGAGGATGCTGAGTTTTGGTACCCCACTGAAAACAGAGCATGTCTGTGGATCAGACCAAGGCGTGATTGAAAAGTGGGGGCCATCTAATATCAGTTAAATGTGACATGACCTGGGAATTTCAACACAGGTGTCCTTTAAGCAGGAATGTTTATCGTCACAAGAACCATTACACCTCATTTCCACACAGATTCCTCTCTCTGCATCCCATCCTTGGTGCTTTAGTGCATCCATGAGACAAAATCCAGACATTTTTCCAGCTGGCTTCTACCCAGGGCCATCTTTTAAGCTGGGAAGAGAAGTCAGCTGGCTGTAGAGCACAGCAGGTGTCATGTAGACAAAAAGGACAAGAGAACCCAGAGAGGTGGGTGGTTAATGTGGGACCAGCATCCTAAATAACACAAACTCCATTCCCAAGAGACTTCCTCATCTTTCATTCCCCACTGGCAGGAGAATCCCAGATCAAGGGCTTGGAGAGTCACCCTTGTGGGGACAAAAGACTTTTAGCAGGAAGGAGAGGAGCTGGAATATCTGAGGGTGACCAGGCTTGGAGAAGGG
>VZTB01007730.1:0-11267 GCA_013397245.1 Thryothorus ludovicianus
GATGTGGAACTGAAATACATTAGGTTCCCAAGACATTAGATATTATTTGAGCAAGGACCATCTAAAATCTCCATACCAGGTGACTATAGTATCAATGCAGAAAAAGTCTTGTAAAAATTAAACACTTACCTGTATGCTCTGATTCCACAAATAAGCAGAATCTTTTTTCNAGACTTTTGGAGTTAGTTGCCTCTACAAAGTCTCTGTCATTTCTGAGTCATTTGAGGACAATTTCTAAGAATTGCACTAATTCTTTCACAGACAGCCTACAGCTCTTGAGTGAGGTTTGTAATTTCTATATTCTTGAAAACTTCCACTACTTGTTCTCAGTTCTACACGTTGTTTCTGCTAAAAAGAGAAAATGACAATGAAGCTGCATACTTATTTTCGACATTTCCACTTGAAGCTTGGATACAGTAGCAACTTCTTTGCTCATACTCCCAAACTTCTTTCCAGAGAGAAATCAATGCAAAAAAACCTTCCTTTTGGCATCTCTGAGAGCCACATCATCAGTGTTTTTATTGCCATCTGTTCCTTTCTAACACCTCCACTTCCACCAAATAAAAATCAGTCTCTGGCACAGCTCAATCCATACAGCTCAGCTTCTGTTCAGCATCTCACATGGACAGTGTTCTCACAAGCAACTCAGTTATTTTACTTCAAAAAAGAATTTTATCTTGACTGAAAGGTAGTCATAGCACCATCTCCCATAAAAATGTATCCTGCCGCTGTATACCACTACAGATGAGTGGCTGATCAGAGACCAACAAAATCATTTTCTGTTGGTCTTTTTTCTAAGTACAACTAAAGAACGGTCAAAGCACATTGAGTTTACCACCTTCAGTCTTAAAATTGTGGCACTGATTTTGCTGTGCAGTGTACCCTGGGATTAGCACATGTAAACTTCAGCTTACATCCCTCCATGGCACAAACATAAAAGGAGTACCAGGAAGCTTTCCTGATGTAAAGCTTGGGTCAAGCAGCAGCCAACCATTTGCCCTCTGCATTAGTGGAATTCACGCCATTGATTCACTACGACAAATTCAAGAAATATCCAGCTAATCCCTTCAGTTGCAGTTAGATGTTATCAAAAGTGATCCCACAAAGGCCTGGAGAGCACCCTGCCTCCATCCAGCTGGCACTGAGATCTAGTGCAACACACTGGGTTGGCCTCTTATGCTCAGCTCTAGAAAACTCTGATCATTGGACAGCCTCCATAGCCGCAGGAATGTGAAGGCTGACAATAGGAAAAGCAGCACAAAGCAGAGTTATTGTTCTCATGCTTTGCATTTGAGTTATAATAGATAGCACTGTACACATATAAAGAAGCATAGATATTTACAATGAGAAATACTAATAAAATACCGACCCAAATTCCATGATCAGCTATGTTCTAACACAGGATACAAACAGATTACTGGTATTACCTTCAGAAACACAAAGAAAATTCAGAAGTGCAGCAGTTGCCACCTTATTAGCATAAAATGAAAGCATCTGAGAGCATAATTAACTCAAAACATTAAGGGATTCATCTTTAGAGTCCAAAGAATTCCTTAAATTAATGTCTTTTAGGCAAATTTTTCTGTCACCCTGAAGCATTCTTCACTGCAGGTTAATACTTTGAAGTTAGACAACATAAACTAATATAAAAGCCAACACATGAACATAGCACAGAACAATAGCTGCAAAATGCTATCAGCATCTTTATATTCCAAGTTCCATTTATGTCTATAATTGAGAATATAAACAATCATAACTCTTCCATAAGATAACAAAAAATGAAGTATACATACAAAATATAAAACCACAGCAGAGTGCTGCCAGTATTGCACATGTTATACACAAAAAGACAGGAAGATAATACTTGGTACTACTATAAGATATATTAAAGTTGATTCCAGCAATTGCACTATTTCATAATATAAGCAATTTCAGTCTCAAACCCTGGCAGAAATACAGTGAGTGCAACATTTCATCATCTTATTTCGAATGTACTATAGCTTGATTGTTTGTATTTTCACAGATAAAGCTGAACAAATCAAGGGATACCAGCTTTAAATCATCCGTATGTAGGGTTTATTAAACTATTTTTAAAAGAAACAATGTAAACAAAATCTTTTTTCCACTATGAAGGCTCATTACAGTACCTCTGCATATAATTTATACTAATCTCAGTGGGTTTTGTGGGTCATTCACACCAGAAGTAAGAGACAAATGCTCTTATCATACAAAAATGAGATGTAATTGTAAAACCAAAAAAATCAGCCTTATTCACAAAAAATTCTACTTTCCGTTATTTTTAATTGATTGTGTCAAAGATTTTCATATATGAGTTCTTACAGTGTCCTGTCCTCTCTGTAACATCAAACAACAAATTCAGAGGTGGTGAGGAGAGGAATTAATAAGACCAACTAAGTATGAAAAGAAGGTGAATTCCCAATACTGATGATGTCCCTCATTTGTTTCTCTCCTCTTGATTGTCCTTGTTTCTTCAATCTATTTTTTGTTTTCTTCATACTTAATAAGCCAAGGTATTCAAAAAGACCAATCAAACTTCAGATTTGTCCTAAAAAAAACTGATTCTTCAAGTTGTCATTCCTATTGCAACACATTTAATTTTAGCCTGACTTTTAAAGGAAACATATGGTTATATATCTGTGCTGTCCATACAGAAGTAAGCATATTTACACTACAAAGCTTTCCTAAACTTTGGAATTTAAGTCATTTTTAACTGAAATAAGAGGTTATCAACCTGAAAGAAACCAAGTACCTACAACTTTGACAAAAAACGTAAAAGGTGAAAAAAATCCTATTCATACTTTCAAGATACATGCAAGCAATAATCAATTTATGCACAATCAATATCAGGCACAGGGCAACCCACCTGGGAGAACACCATCAGGAATGTATGTCCTTCAGGGAAGGCTTAATGTGTGCTATAGCTTAGAAATTAGCAAGGTCACAGGAAACAGCCTTACTGATCATGCTGTTTGAGGAACTATCCACAACATCACATCCACAATGAAATTAGCTTCTAATTTGTTAAATCACCTTTAATTTCTGGATATCTCCTTCCTGGCAACTGAATTGTCAGATTCTGATAGTTACATACACTTCACTAACGTTTGACAGATTTTGCTCCCTGCTCCTTGTTCTTCTGTATCTGCTTCAGCTCCCTTGGAAGGCAGAACATGCACCACAGGACCCATTCTGATGACTTTTGTGCCCCAGAGACTCACAGGCTAGCTCATCTCTTTTTACAATGAATGCAAACAAACCATCAGGTAACAGACAGCTGCAACATCCTTCCAAAAGGACAGCCTTTAAAAATATTGTTTACTTGTCTGAACAGAAGATATCCTCCTACCCTTCAAACTAAGTGACTGACTGATAGGTAGGCAAAAGCATTTGCTTTAATAGAATCAGACTGACATCAGTTTTCATGTTCTCTGCTGTCTGAACTGTATCGAGCTGATCAGATTGGTAATTCTCCTGAAGCACATCAAACCAAGCTATAAACTGTAGTCCTTTCCTACAGTGAACTTGTGGACTTGTCCAGCGTGAGCCAGTGAGTAACAAATTCAACTATGGTAAAAATCCATTGTATAAACTGCATTTTCCATCTCCAGAAACACAGAGATCATCCAGCTTCTTACAACAACTTCATTTGGCACAAAGATGAGCACAGATCAGGAGAGAGCTGCAACTTACCCAACTGTGACTTCTTTTTAATTGGCTGTCGCAGAATGCCAGCTATGGCCAGATGACCAAGAAGGCATCAGGCAATAAAACTCAAAAAAATACATGGGTTTATATTCAAGTGCAACTGGCAGCCACTGACACCGCTAAAGGCTTTTCTAGTAGGGAGGAAAACTTTATTAAGTCTGCATCTAATTTTGCAAGAAAGATGATCACAATAACTTACACCTCAATTATTTTTGAAGTCACATGCATTTTGAGATCACACAAGTAGGTATGCCATTCAACCTGATTTCTAAAATCAGCAGATTTACAATGCATCTGGCAAAACCTGAAAACATTCAGTTTTGCAGGGAGATACTGATTATGTTTTTTTATGCTGTACATGCAAAGGCCTTTTCTTGAGTTTGATACTTGTCAGATCTGTCACATAGTATAAGAGACCCTCTGCAGCTTTTGAAAACTTTACACTGCATTGACACACAATTTTTCAACAGATATTTTACCTGAGAATATCTCAGTTCTGGAAACTGTAATTTAAAATACATGTTATTTTACTATTTTAAAGATACTTTTGTTTCATTCTTTTTTGTAAAAGTAAGAATTCATCTTCACATACACTTAAAATGACAGAAAACTACATTTCCTGTCTCTCAGGAAGCTATTTCAAAATAACATAGAAGATACTTGTAAACCTGTTCAACCCAGTCTCTTTTCTACTGAGCCTGAAGTACTGCTTGCAGAAAACATGACTCTAAGAACTTTGCTACTATCTCAGTAAATCAGTGCATAAAATAACATGCAACATACATATTTAAGACACACTACATTAGGAAAATCATCAAAATTCTGAAAAACTTCAGAAACTTTCAAACAATCTACAACCCTTTATGCATCTGATATCTCAAAACAGTAAAATATAAAAATCTTCATAGCCTGCTTTTGTTGCTTTTCAAGATTATATAAAGAAAGAGGTATGATCTCATGGTCTGAGCATGAAACAGGCAATCAGATCTTACATAATGATTTGCCAAACCACACTTTGGGAATTAAATAAATTGTACTGGTTTCCTCCCTGTAAAATGGAAATAAATTAGTTTATACTGAATTGATGAAATCTGTTTAATTACAGAATATGTGAGACATTTGGATTCTGAGACTAAATTTTAGAGAGCAGTAAAGCACATGTTTAGCTACATGCTAAAGCAAATTGAAATGGCAAATGGCAGTGCTAGTTACTAAGAAAGTCATGACTGTAAAATTTTTATTCCTGGAAAATTTATCTAGTCTTGTTAGAGAAAGGTTTCAGGTAAAATAGAAACCAAAAATATAAGTATCCAATCCTCCCTAAGTAAACAGAACTTGCACAATTCATAAAATTATGCATATAATTTGTAACACTATACAGATGTAAAACACAGATTATTGATAAAAAAATTACAGGATGGCCAACACCCGTGACCAATCCAAAAAAAAAACAAATAAAAAAACAAAAACAACTTGGCAGAAGCTGGAAGACTGAAGTCTACATATACTGCTCCAACAGTTTAATTGAATCAAGATATCTAAAGCTGCACAGACAGTAAAACCAGATAAAGTGCAAAAAGACATCTGTAAACTATCAAAGAAAATATTACAATTGGCTTTACCTCAGCTTTTTATCAGTTTATAGCCTCCAAGTGGTTTTTTTTATAAATTTTAGAATAAAAACAAATATTCAAAAAGACACCTCTAAGTTTTTTCAAGTCCCAAGTGATATAAGGTTTTTCTTCAAATCAACCATCTAGAATTTAGAGTCAATTAAAGGGAGAATTAAAAATTTGTAGATGAACTCCTAAGGTATATCAAGTATATGCTATCCTCACATATTCAAATGTGTGTTTGCTATGTTTTTTATGGAAATATCTTCATGCAGTCTTCCAAAGCAAAATGAATCTTGCTTTCTAGCAGGCCATTATTGACAAATTCTAGCATGAGAGAGAAGAAAAAGAACATTGAAAAACAGGGATTATAAAACAGAGTTTGACTAGAAGACTATCATTTTAACACTTTCTTCCCACTGTCTCATACTTGCCATGAAATTATCACAATCAACACCACATTGTTGGAAAAAATTAATACATAAACGTCAAAAAATTATCCGTTCTTAATGCATTAATTGCTACCTTCTTGCAAAAGGATGACTACTACTGGTATTTTTTGCAGAAAACTTTCAATGTTGTTTCGCCACGTAAGTCCTTTTATCTTCCATCATCATCTGCAGTAAACTACTGCTTTGGTCAAAGGTCCAGAGGTTTCTTTTTATTTTATTTTAAGAGAGGAGGCACAAACTCAGAGAAAAGAGTTTTAAGTCCTGCAGTTTCAAATTCCTTTTGTAGGTCCTCTGGTGTTGAATATTCTTTGACTTCAAATGTCTGAAACCTACATTGTAAAAAGGAAACTCATGAATGCACCTGGATTTGTCAGAATGTAATTATTGATTCTGTTACTTTCTATTCACAACAGTATTAAATTATACCTTTTATGCTGTGACTGTACTTCTGTCTCACACAGTACTCTCATCATTTTCTCTTTGCATTTCTTTCCACTTGAGTCCACATCTACCTTAGAAGTTTTCTGAAGAATCAAATACTCCTAAATGACAAAAAAAATCCCAAAATATTAAATGCCATCTGCTATTTCCAAAGTCTAATAAAATGCAAAAGTATTTTTTTTTTCAGAACATAGCAATGAAACCCTGAAAATGCCCAACCCAAAAAGTGCACAACTGCTTCTATTCATCAGTTTTAAGTAGGCCTAACTAGTTAAGAGAACATGAGTTAGAAAAGCCAAAACATCCTCCTCCAACACCACCACAAAAACCCAACTAAGGCAGTGGGAGTTTGTACATACAGACAAGAATTTCAACACCCACGCATGCAGTAGGAGTACCATGTGATTTTAAGTCAAGGAAACAGACAGTTAGCAATGACTTAGAAATATGTCTGTTAATGATTCCTCACCCAAAATTTTTCCACTTTCTGGGGCATTTGGGAAATACAGGAAACTGAATCTGGGCATATTAAGGTCAGGAAACAAAGGGATATGTGGGTACAATTCCAAGGGAAAGCAAAGCAACACAGACCACAGGTCTACAGGTATCACTGTAGACAGAACAGAACATCTTATTAAACACAGAATAAAGTTGCTGGGTCTTCCTACTCTCATAATGATCAATTTGCTTCCAAAATTGCTAATCTTAGAAAAGCACACACAAAATATTCAGACACAGAGGTTTCAGTGGTAAATCAATAGAGCTAGTCAACATTCATTGTTCCTGCACCTTAATGCTGCTCCTGTCACCCTGAAGAAGAATCAATATTATCTTGCCCATGAACATCAGTCTTCCAGTCAGCCTCAGATGTGAAGCCCATTTTTCCACAGTTTTCACATATTTTGCCTTTGCTCTCATGTGATCAAAATGCAAAAGGAGCATCCAGATTCCATCTTCTGTTCCTTCTGACAAAGTTGTTTTTTCATTGCAATCTGTTGCTGATCGCTTAATGACGTCTTTAAGATGCTGCTGTACCCAAAGAATCAGATCATGTACCATGGGTTCAGAAAGATGCTTCTTTGCTTGTTCAAGTAATTTCTCCTTCACATCCATACACTGGGCCCTTGTAAGCTGGTCTGAGTTAACAGAAATATCTGGTAGAGTTGATGGGTAATTGACTGGTAAATGAAATAACAGCTTTAAAAGTACATCTGTATCCAGCAGTTCTTTCACACCAATTTGAATTCTAAATGAGATTCCATGCGTCTCTGGAAAATAGGAAAAAAAAATACACATTAATAGTTTGCTTAAAGTTGAAATACACATATATAATTAAATCATGTTATTTCTTTAACAATTCAACTCAAATAACTGACATTTCCTACAAAATAAGAGGAGGTGATTTTTTTTCAGCAGGGTGGGACGTGCAACCAATGGCTCAAGCTATACCTGCAGGGAATCCTGAAATGAAACACTTCTACAACACAGTAGAAGGAAACTTATTAACACATTCTAAAAAGCATTCACACCTTTTGGCTCTTTCAAAGTCTAGACAAGCCAGTAATAAAGAATTGTCTCTCTCAAACACATAACTCAGCTTCCACAGCTCGATAGCAAAAGCAAGGACAACTGAAAATAGAGACTTTTCTGGGTGGACTCAGTACTGCTCTAAGTGTGCTCTCCAGAAACCTCTAAGACTTCTAATATCAACACTAATGCAAGGTAAACAGATTTGCACCAGGTATTAAGACAATAATTCAAACGCAGTTCCACACTAAGCAGAGACTTGGAAAGAAAGAAGTCAGATTCTTTGTCCCCTACAGCTTGCAGAGAAAACACACTTAAATATTTTCTGCCAACTCCCCTACAATAGTTGGACTGACATAAGGAAAACATCTCTGTTGGACACCTGACCCTAGATACTACATATATTAATATGAGTATATGCATATTTATATATGCTTATATATCTTCATAACTGCTCAAAATCACTTGTAGGTCTACTTTAGAATTATTTTCAGAGTGAAAAGGATACACTCATTATGCAACAGGAAAGGCTAATGACCGCATCATCCAGATAAATCATATAGTCAAAGATACTAAAGTTATGCACAGTATTTAATGAAATAAAACCTTCTTAACTAGAAGTTTCACAGAAAAACAATACAAAACTTGACAAAGTGAAAAGCACGGACAAAGACCTAACCTAGTTTCGTTCCTCTGCCATGAAATAAGAGCATATCAATCACACAAAAGGTGATCTTCTTCAGATGTTCTCTGCTTCACCCTTTTGATGCATTCTAAACACTTCACCCCTTTTCTTTCAAAAATTGCTAAAATGTCAGGTTGATTCACTCTATGAGGGCAGGAGAAGCCAGATTTGAAAGGCAGATTAGAGGAGAGCTGAGTTTCAGAACAAGTCTTTTGAAGTGACTTGCACTCTTCCCCCTCTGCCTTACCTTCCTTTACATGACAGTCAGATGAGTTATGTTTGATTGGTATTGCTGATGCTGCTAACCAACCTCTCACAGTGCTACAGTGCTCCTCCCATAAAATGTATGATTTTATATTTGAAACCTACTAAAAAAGTGAAAGAACCTAAAAGTGACTTGGACAGACAGAAGAACTTTAGAGAGCTTATCCAAGGGCTTGTTTCCAAACCTCCTTCCTGGGTCATACAAAGAACTCACAAGGTCAGAGAAGTCACAAAATAAAATCAGCAAACTCTCCAAACCTAAAACTCAAATTCCAGCAGTGCTATAAAGGAGTCTCCAAACAGACCACCACTACCTAGGAGTCAAATCCAGTGGTGAAAGCAGGAGATGCAATTCCAGTGAATTCAATGAAATCACATCCCACCATGCCCATATTTATAGGCACCATATGTTAAAAAGAGTTGTTTCCTGCCAACAGGAGTTTGTCTTCAATCCTCCAAGACCCTATCAAAGGTTTCAGACTACTTTTAAGACAAATGTTTTTCATCAGAAAAGAAGACCCTTGCACATGGTCAATAGCTACAGAGGAGAACCTCAAGCCTTCCCATTCCTACCTCTGTGTTCTGCTGCCCTGACAAATGTTCCTTCCTGGGCCCAGCAGCGAGAGCTCCTCTGCCATACACCAGGCTCAGCACACACAACCACAGACACAGGCAGAAAACCTGCCCTGCATGTCTGGGGTCTCCAGCACCCTCCTGGCCAGCACGGAGGTGTCTGCACACACAGCCACTGCACTGCACAGTGCTGCTGCCCCGTGTCCCTCAGCTGTCCCCACTCGGGGCAGCCCCGCCGGGCACACAGCCAGCTGGCATCAGGCTGAATGGCATGAGAATTACTGTACTCCTGCCTGTGAATCACTTTGTTTTAGACTAGGTTGCCAAGAGATTTTAAAATACACAACCTGTATAAGTTGAAAAATACTACTCTATCACCAGCTTAATTACAGTGACAGAAAAACATGTTACCTTTTTGATAATCCTCCTAGGATTTTTCCACTAGCTTGTCACAACAGATCTCACCAATTCAGAAGCAACAGAGGGATAGCCAGGACAACCCTGTTCCTCGACCAAGGGCCTCCTGCTGCAGTGATCTTGTTCTTAAGCCTGCAAAAATCTCACAACTTTCCTTGTGATGAACTAATATGAAGGAAGCAGAACAGCCTTGCTTCTCAAGATGTATCACCCTGAGCCATCAGGAAAAGCCCAGCAGTACTCATTTACATCTGCTTCAGACTTACTTTTAAAAAGAAGACTCAGTTCAAAACCTTTGCAGGCCTATAGCATCTAAAGTTTATTTAAACCTTGCAGTGTCCATTTTCTGCACCAGCGCTGCAGACACTGGCAGAACAGAGAGCAAACCACCGGCACCCTGCGCAACCTGGCTCCAAAGAAATATTTCCTTTGTTTGCACATGCTACGAGCGCCGAGTTGTCTTCGCAGCAACATGGTGATTATTTCTGAAATAAAGGGTTGGGTATGACTGTTCTGCTGGCATTTAATGTGCTAATCAGACTACACTCAATACATTTTTACTCATTTTCCCCCATAGCTGCATGCTTATCAGTATATTTAGCTCTAGCGTACTTCAGATTTTTTCTTATGTTCCATGTCAACCAGACAGATATCCCCCTCCTCTCCTGCCCAAAGGCATTTTATGCAACACATGCAATCTATTTTTAAATTCAGAAAATGGCACCTACTAACGTACAAGCTTAGAATACCTAAATATATTTTTATAGCAAGCTTGGTGAACAGACCAAAAGAGAACAGATTAACAATTAAATAATGGATTTCTATCTGTAACACTAATCTTTGCAAATAGATATGTAAGGTAAAAAAGATATGCTGTAATTAGTTTATTTAAATTCATCCACACATTGGTTTTGATAAAAACACATTTTACATTCTGAATACTTCATTGCTGAATTCCAAAAAGCCAAAGTTTCTACCATACTAAGAGACCTGTAAAAGCATTCTCTTACATTCCTCAAAACCATGAATCCCCAATGGCCACCTTTTTGATCCCATGGATCTACACACAAATTACTCTTAATGTCTTAGAGATTGCATAACATAACAGCCTTACTGGAAGTTATGTCTGTGCACCGTTTGTCAATGACAATTTACATGGTTTGAAGAGATAAAGCAAATGTAATCTAATGACTAAAGCAAAAGGTAATTGTATACTAACTAGAGATTCTGCAGCTCCAACAATTCCAAGAGTAAGAAAATACCAAGAATCATTGTTGTAAAATAATCTTTTCAATGCCAGCAGAAAACGATGTAAATCAAATACACCTGATCCTACCAGCCTGGTGAAAGGCCCTCCAAGGTCATGTAACACCAATATATAAATAAAATAGTCTACTCACATTGTGCACTTGTGGCACTTCACATTATGCCCAGAAAGGTTTCTAAACCTTTTAGATTCTGGTAACTTATAAACACAAAATCATATTTCCATATATGAAGCACAGAGAAGAATGTGCCTATATTTGTCAACAGATTTGGAGGAACAGACGTGTATATGCAATGTTCAGA
>VZTB01007747.1:0-11933 GCA_013397245.1 Thryothorus ludovicianus
AAAAGCCAATAACTACATAGTTAATTATAAAAAAAAGCTACTGTGATTATTAGATTAACTAAAGGGTATTTTCATATTCATGACAAGATTGTGGGGACAGAGCCACTGCATGGTTTTTGAATGGTTCTGGGCATGCTGGTAGCAAAGTCCTATCCCTGAGGGGGCTGCAGAGGCATGGGGATCATCAGGGATCCAGGGGGACGATGAGATACATGACAGGGATGGATTGCAGGAGTGGCATTTCCTCATGGTGGCCTTGGCACCCATATAAGGGCCAGGGAAGGATCTGTGTCACCAGGAGGGTCATCCATCATCACAGTGGATCCTAGCATTCCCCAGGCAGCTGCTGGCCCTTTAGGGGACACTGCCTGTGAAACAGGGAGATGAGGAGCACAAAGTGAAGGGGGCACCCCAAAGAGCAAGAGGTGGAACCAAAAATCACAGGGTGGACACCTCAAAAAGGAAGGCACACCAAAAAGGAGGCAAGAGAATCCTAAAAAAGAGGATGTGGGACACTAAAACAGAGGGCACACACACCCACCCCTAAAAAAAATGGAGGTAAGGAATCCTAAAATAAAGGGGGGAATTCCTAAAATAGGGGGACACTCTGAAAGCTCTTTTCCTTTTTCCCAAAAATTAGGGACGCAACCAAAAAGGGAGGGAGGGGTGTCCTAAATTGAAGGGAGGATCCCTAAAATAGGGAAACACCCTAAAAGCTCCTCTGTACTTCCCCACAAATTGTTCTCTATCTCCTTTTAGACTCATATTTACTTTGTGGAGTACACAAGTGGTGTAATTTATACGAGTTTTATAGAGATCTGGAGGGTTTGAGGGTCTTGTGGAGTTCTACTCTTCCTGAGCTTCTCCTTCAGAAAATAATTTGGTACTTTTTGATGTGAAAGTGCCTTATTTGCACCCGCTCATCTCTGGGAGATGGTCTTTGTCAATTATTAAATATTTTTTGTTAATTTGAATGTTTGTATGCCAAAACTAGCCATCAGGTTGGAAAGTCAACCTTCCCCAGCAGGTCTATGGGCTAAGGACATCTGTGGGACAACTGTGGGTTTAGAGGGACACCAAATTGCTCCCTGTGGTGTTAGGAGGGGTTCCAAACGTTACCAAGTGGGTAACAGAACCTTAGGGTGTCCCTGCTCCAGCATGGGACACATGATTTTAGGGACTCACTGTTGCAGCATTTCTGCCTCTTGGGGAGTGTTTCTCCCTGGGGAGAGGGAAGAGAAGAGATCTTTGCCCTGGGGGCTGCATAAGCATCCGAAAGACCCCCTTACAAACCCATCTGCTTTGGAGGGCTGATTTGGCACCCCTCAGACCCCAACAACCCCCCAATTTTAACTGCACCCTGAGGCTTCATCAGCACCACAAAACCACCAACACATCCCTGAACACTCTTGAACAGAGGGAATGCTGCAGCATCTGACCCAAGCCCCTCTGCCAGCACCTGATGGGCAAGGGAGGTTTCTCCCTTGGTGTTGGTTTGGGTGTGGAAAATCCATCTCTACTGGCAATTTGTTTTGCTGTCTTTAATGTAATTGTTTCAATATTGTTTCAAAAAGAGCAACCTGGGACTTGTACTTGGATGGTGCAGTAAAAACATTCCAGTTAAGGTCACTATATCTGACCATGATGCTTACTGTAATCAAGTGAAATAAATAATTAATAACTAGAGGTGATCTAGAGGAGAGTAGTAAACAAACGTGTCCTTACAAACAGAGTCTGTGGATCTGCTTGTAGATAAGGCCAGAGACTTGGAGATAAGGAAATAATGAGAAAAGCCATTACATTTGGAAACTTTATTAGTTGACATAGACCACTGCTCAGCTAAGGTCATGCTAAAGTGCTGAACTTTGGGAAGAGCAACTAAGACTTTACAGGTTTATGAATATTAAGTTTTGTACCCAGGGTAGAATGAAAACTAAATCTAATGATCATGTATCGAGTGTTACATGGGGGTGGTCTATACTAAAGGGGTAGGCAGATTGGGTAGTCTGTACCTTCCAAATACATCAGCCAATGGGGAAAGGAAAAGGGTGCAATGCTGCAAGGAAATTTGGGTAATAGAGGCATTTCTATTGATTTTAACAACCAGACCATAACAAGAGTTTGCCAGCCTTAGTCCTATGGAGCTGGGTGTTATCCACGCTGAATGACACCAGGATGATCTTGTAGATAGATATAAACCATCCTGTCTGCCACAGGCCACTGCTGGCTCAGTGGCAGCAGCACAGCACTTGCAGGGTCTTTGCTCCTGGTCTTTGCTGCTTCCTTGGACTCCTCAGGATCAAGGTGGTCTGAGCTGCCAGGCAGGAGATGGAGGGATCGAGATCCACCTCCCGGGGCTGAAGGGCTGTGACCCAAATAAACAGAGCCCAGGTGAGCGCCCGTGTCTGCAGAGACCCCCGACTGTCCCCAGCCCTCGCTTCCCGCTGAAGGTTCCTCCTCAGCCGGGCCCCTCAGGTTCCCTGCGGCCATCCCTGGGCACAGAGCTCCGCCGGCTCCCTCAGCCCTGCCCTCGGCCCTCCATGGGGCTGGCCCGGTGACCAGTGGCAGCCCGGGCACGGCTCTGGCCGAGGCGGCCGCCAGGCCCGGCTATGAGGGCAGCAGGGGCAGCGGGAGAGCGAGGCCCTGCCCGGGGCGTCCCCCGGCGCTGAGGGGCCGTGAGCCGGGCTGCCCAAAGAGGGACCCGGGCATGGGGGTCACCAGTGAGCCTGGGGGCCGCCTCTCGCACGGGGCCCGAGGCTCCTGCAGCGACCTGAGGCTCTGTTTGGCCCCGTCCCCGTCCTCTGCCAGCCGAGAGGGCACAAGGGCTCCGGCATGCCACAGAGCCCGCGGCTGGCCGGAGCGGCCCCCGCTGCCGGACCTCCCCCTGCCGCCGCTGCCCAGAGGCCTCCGTGCCGCTCGGTGCACAGAGGGAACAGGAGCCGCAAGAGGCCCTGGGGTTCTGCTGCTGGGGACAGGACCGAGGGGGCGGCTCCAGGCCGTGGCTCCGGCTGCAGCAGGGCAGGCGGGCACGGCCACAGAGCCAGAGGGCAGGGGCAGCCCTGGCCCAGCCTGGGCCCTGGGGCTCTTCCTCACCAAGCACCCGCCGATTCTCCACGGCTGCTCCGTCTGCAGCCGGTGCCCGAGCTTCTCCCCCTTGAGGAGCTCTGCCGCAGCAAGGAGGGCTGCCCTGGAGACCTGCAGCACAGCAGAGCCTGGGAGACAGCAACAGGCCTCGGGGAAGGAGACCTCTGGACCTTGTTCCTGGGGTGACCCTGCCCTCACGGATCCCCAGCTGGGATGTGCTTCCTACCAAAGCGTCTGGGAGTGCCTTGGGGACAGCCGTGGGAGACAGGGACCGAAGGGCAAAGCTGTGACCTCCAACACCAGCAGGGATGGCTGGGAAGCCTTTGGGGGACGTGTGTGTTCAGCCTCTGGGGCTGGGGGCTGCTGCCAAAGCCCTGCTGGCACAGGCAAGGGCAGGTGTAGGAAATGGCCATACCAGCATCTATGCCTCTGCTCCTGCTGGTTCTGTGGGTATGCTTCCCTCGGGCTAGGCTATGCTTTCACCAAAATACGAGCATTCCCAGGGCTTCCTGCAACTCTCATTTAGTCCCTGGCATTTTAGCATGTTTTGAGGTGGAGAGGCGTGTTGGTTTGAAAGCGAACCAGTGGGAAAAATGAACCCCATTGAATTACCTTAAGAGAGATTTCAGATCAGAGTTTAAATTTACTAGAGACATTACTATAAATGCAATGATACAGAAGAAACTGGCTTAGACCCACAAATTCAGAGCACATCCTGGCATGGTGTTGGTCACTGCAATGGTCACAGTCCTATCAGGTGGTGTTTGCAGTCTTTGTTCAAGTGATGGTCACATCCTTGTTGAAAGTGGTCCTCTGGAAGGCCCAGATTGCTCAAGGGAGTGGTGGTGTTCTGCCAAGTCCCCAAATCTAAAGATTATATACACTTAAGTTCAGGTGGGAATGCTCAGTAGGTCCCCCAGTGCAGCAAGAGTTACACAGTGGAATGATACAATACACAAGTCATGGGATATTTTGGGAGTCTTTGATCTAAGTTATTGCAGCTGCCCATTCTGCTGGTGCTGTTGCCTGGAATCAGAAGACAAACTTTTCCAAACAACACTTAAGTAGTAACATAAAAAGCAATTCTTTAATGAAAGCTTTCAGGTGCACAAACTATAGGAATGTGTGTAGTATAGGATTTCTACAATTTTGAAAAGGTTTAATAATTAGTGTATCTAGCATGTACTTGGTGCTCCAACAGCAACCCACTCTTGGGTCTGTCTATATTAAATAAAATTGTATCAATTTTCCAGCATCGACATTTCATTTTGTTTGGTTTTAATCTCATTTTTGGGAATATTTTGAACCTTCAAAGTTCTTTCCGGTTTATACACAGAGCCTTAATTTTCTTTGCTCTTCTGGGTTTAAAGTGGATTGTAACACCCCTTTTATTTTCTGAGGATCCTCTGGAGAGCCTCGCCCCAGCAGCAGGAGTTATCCCTACCCTGAGGGAGCAGCTCAGAGCTGGGTGACAGAGGCTCTCCTAACCCTGAAAAGTACCTGGAGGATCTCCCCAGGGAAGAGCCCGTCCCTGTTCCCTCAGGGGGTTGCCCAGCAGCAGAGCCTTTCTCTGTGTGTGTGCTGTTACCATGCAGCCCTTCTGGGTGCTTTTCCACTCGACCTTACATTGAGTTAAATCACATTTATAGCCCACATTTCAGAAGTGAAACTAAACAGTGTTAAGGCATTTTTATTTCAAAATTAAATCAGTCCCTCGTGTGAGAAGTACCACACTTTTTGATACAACTGAGGGATGATGGATAAAGACCTCAAAGCAAAAAAAACCAATTTGTTACAAGGAGTCATGTGCCTCACTCCTGCGAGAAGAGAACAATGCAGCTACAATGGCAGCTTCTTATACTCTTTCACAGCTGGGGGCGATCCTTGTCCCCATTCCCATTGGATGTACTCAGGAACTTACACTCTCTCCTGACTGCCTGCCTTTTTGTCCCCTCCCTTCTCATCTTTTTGGGTCATATTTTCCACCCTGATTCTCTCCCGGATCCCAGCAACACTTAACAAGTGCAATGAACGGATTAAACAAACCACATCTAAACCATAGGTAACAACAAGTACAAAACAGAATTTACAGTCTTCTTTCTTTTATTCCATAATCTTTCTGGGCTGAAGCAAAATTTTATTTCATCCTTCACACTCAGAACCACCAACATCTTTCAGGCCTCTGTACCTGGCATCTTTCTACTGCAGTTCTTGGGCCATCAGCTAAAACTGAATGTACTCCCAAAATATCTGAATGAAATTGGTGCATGTATATATAAATGTAGCTATATACTTATAGAAAACTAGATGTGATTACCTGTCCTGAAAAAAACTCCAACCCTAAAAATATCTGTTTCCACCACAAGGGATGTCTCTGCAACTGCAAAGTAATAGCAAAGTGCCACAGTTCTGATCTAAAGAAGGGCCAAAGGGAGAAACATGAGATTTCAGTGGTTTTTCCAGTCCTTTTTATATTTCTCTTGGACATTGTCCCTATTTTACTAGGCACCTGTCTGCTTTGTTTCCTTGTTAACTAATTCAGGGAACAGTTCCAATTCTTATGCTTTCTAATACATGATTTTTTCATTTCCTCTATTGGAAGAGAGGCTGTGCTTTTACTGGAGATCAGCTAAACATCATATTGAGTACTGCTTACACTTTACAGCATTCAGAATTAGATTATCCTTTTACTGTATTTTCATTCATATTCTTCCTGTTGCATAAGAAAAGAAATCTTTCTGGTTTTTTTATGTTTTACACTTCCCAAGATGCCAGGTGCAGCTTCTTATTCTAAATACCAATGCTAGCTCATACCATGAACTTTCAGGGATGTTTTTTATGGGAACATGGAACTATTTAACAATTCCATAGTTGATAAATATTGTTGCCTTCAAGGAAGTTCTATTTCATTGTAAGAATTTGTATTCTTGTCTTCTTGTGTTCTAATTGATAGTCATCTTTCAAATGCAGTATAGTCATAAACATATTTTGTCTGTATTACTCCATGATTCATCAGAAACTGAATTTACAACATTAATAAAAAGAGTAGGTTTTGATTCACTCTATTTATGATCTATTTATAATCTATTTATGTCACGTTCTGTGCATATAACCTCATAAATAATCTTTTATTGTTGCTCAGCCCCAAGTCAATTGAGTTCTGGATACTGTAAGCTGGTAAAGGAGTGGAAGCATCAAAGGTCGTAAAATCACTACTTAAATGGATCCTCAGATCCAAAAGATTGATCTCTGGCTTTTGACTTAAGCAAAAAAAAAAATCAAAAAAAAACCCCAGGAACTATTTATGTCAGGCTAACCTAATGCAGTTTAATGCAAAGCAGATACTAAACCAAACATGAGGAAGGGCCTCCCAGCTGATCTTTTAAAATCCCTTTTAGTTCAAGCTAAATGGGGTTGATGGATTTATTATTATTTTTCAGTAATGCCATCAGTAAGAGAAAGTAATGCCCTTTCAAACACTGAAGAAGCAAAGCTCAGAGTTGGTAGAGAACAGGACCAGTTAATTTAAACTAAATCCTATTTTAGCAAAGTCACAGGAAAAAATCCCATGGTCATTCTATATCTAGCCCACACCACAAAAATTCATCCAGGTTAAGAACAGATAAGGATCATTTGTCTGTCAGTTCAGTCTTCTGGACCACCAACCATGCAAGTGTAATTTTAATAGTCATAAGATTAAATAAATTCTGTGTTTTGTCTTCATGGGTGAGATACGCAACTAATATCTGAAGTATCTTTTGAAAACATTTGCATAGAGCGTTTCAGTTCTATGTAACTTTATTAAAAGTCTAAAACTGAAATTCTGAAAAAAAAATGTAATTCTTAGTTTCAAAGTCATACTTTATTTATAATTCACCCATGTTAATTATTTAATTGTCTTTGCACCTTAAAAATGCAGTTTGCATTCCATAATGAAACCAAATGCATTTGCTTGGTTAGTTTAACTGTTTTAATTCCTTTTTCTTCCAAGGAAATACTTGAAAAAATAGATTTTTGAATCTAGAAAAGAGAAAGCTGTAGAATGAATAGCATTGAAAAGCGGTGACTAGATTTAAAACATCAGAAGAGAGAAGAGTAATTTTTTTCTCCAATTTCACATTGAAAAGTAATAGAAGGTTTAAGTTCAAGAAGGAAAACACAAGCTAATTGTAGGGAAAAGAAAAATCTTACATTACTTGTTGGCATGAAGATTTAGTAGAGAAAATGCATTATTTTCCAGAGTCTGTAGCTTAGGAAACAAGGTTTTCAAGAGTTTAGCCATGTGCCAACATTGACTGGGGCAGATGAAGAGACACTTATTTTTCCATGTTTCAGTAAAAAAGTGGTGACAGGCAAGTTTTATGTGGAACTGGGCTATCTCAGTGTAAACCTCATGGGTGCACAGTAGGTTTTATTTCCACATAGCTGAAATAATTGAGCTCAGCTGTGACTGGATTCTCCAGAATGGAACTGAGGTGCCTTGTCCCGTAGGGACTGAGCCGGCTCCACTCAGGGCCTGCTTCTCCCACTCCTTTCTGGCAGTAAAACTTGCCTGAGGCCTTTAGAAAACACCTGTGGAACACGGGCAAGATAACTGGATGATGTGGGCAGGGAATGGAAAGGGTGTTTCTGCTCAAAGTGTGCTTTCAAGGTATTTGGCATAACTTTCTGATTCGATTTGTGATAGAACCGTCCTGGCTGGGACACACCACTTCAGAGCATTGGGATAGGAAACCAGCTGAGAAAGTCTCATTGGGAAAGCCTCACCAAGAGAGATACCCAGGCAAGTTGCAGTTCTGTTCATAAATAATTTGGCATGCTTGTTTGAGTGTTTTGATTCAAAGGGTCTCAGCTTTATCAGTGTGTAAGTCAAGGTATGGAAAGGCAGGGATGGCTGCTGGCCTCTCTTTTTACTTTCAAAAGCTATGGGAAGGTTTATGGGACTGTTTCAGCTTTTACCACATGTCATGACAGAGTGGAGATGACACATAATCAATGCCATTTTCAGATTTATGAGCTGTATTGTTTTACCTTTATACACAGAGATTAATAATTATTTTTACTAATAAAATGTCCTGGAAGATAATGGAGTTTAGGAAGCACATCTTCAGTTTTTTTTCATCAAGAAAATGATGACTATCTGTTTTCTGCTAAATTATGCTCAGTAACATTCAATTAAGAATTTGTCTACCAATATATATCAGCCATAGAAGTGTTTGTTTTCAGCTTGCAGCTATGTAACTTTTCTATCTTCATAAATTCCTGGTGCATCACTACTGTATGGAATGCTGATGGTCACATAACAGGGTTTTTTTTTTCGATTTTTCCTATTTTTTTAAATAGCAAGGGTGAAGAGAAAGTCATGGACAGCTGAGACTCGCTCAGGAAAAACCTCAAAAGAAATGCTTTGTACATTGGCTTAAATCTTACATAAAATTGTTCACCCCTTGAAGCAAGGAATTCCAAATCCTTCACACGCTGTTATTTAAAATATTCTGATAAACATTGTACCATATGTCACCCATCACTGAGGGGACACTGTCATTCCTGGCATAATGGTGACTATGAATCACAGTGACAATTAAATCTTTGTTTCCTTTAACAGGATATAATCTATAGCACACAATTTATTATTAAAATGGTACAGGACCACTGCAAGCAAGGGTACTGTGAAGTCAAGACTATTTTCCCACATAAGTTTTTTCTTATACCAGGTTAAAGACCTCATGAGAACACAACTGATTTATGCTTCCTGCTTGTTTCTTTCCTTCACCTTAAAAACGGAATAGTTTGGGTTTGGAAAGGCAGGGTTTCCCTGCTGCTCCTGGGAAAAAAGCATCTTCCTATCTTTATCCTCTTTTCTAGAACTTTATCTGGCTAATCAACTGGATGTTTTGGGTTTTCAATTCTCTGGAAAGGTTAAAGATCAACAAAGATGTCTAAGAAGGGTCAAGGTTTTGCAGTCTATTGGAGGATAGAAAACAAATAATATAACCAGAATATTAGGGTTTGGATTGTTTTGTTTTTTTTTTTCCTCTTCTCTATTAATCTGTCTAGAAACAAGTTTGGAGCTGACTTTAATATGAGTTTGCTCAGAATACTTAACCTCTGTCTATTGACAGAGAGCAGTTTTGAAAAACCCTCAGGAACAGGAGGAAAGGTTAACAGTAAAGCCTACTGAAGCATATTCTTCATTGTCTTTGAATTATCTTTATTCCCTTGGATTTGAGGCTTCCAGATCCAGATTTATTACCATGAAGGAAAGAGAGAACCATCACACAAGTCCTGATTGCTGTTGTGTGAACACAGGGAGGTTTCCTTCAAGAGAGAAAGATGCTTTCTAGTGTATAGCCCTGTGGAAATCCAAAAATCTCCTTGTCCAGGCTGTTTCTCAGTCTTGCACACCATGTTTTATTCATTGCAGCTAGATGTGATGATGAGTTTGGAGAGCATTGTTTATTTTAATTAGGTCTTAGCATGGCTCATCCACATCAGTAGGCTGCAAAATTAGAAATGTTTGTTTTGTTTGTTTGTTTGTTTTCTGTGAGCTTGGAGCAACCTAATTAAATCTTGGAAAACTGTAAAATGCTCAGACTCATAGGATAAAGAGTGGAAAGGGTTTGTTTCTTTAATTTCATTTCATTTACCATGTAATTCTTTATCTAAATCTAACTGAATATGATTTCTTGCTGCGTGTTGTGTTTTTAAGTAATTATAAAAAATTGCCAAATGCTGACACTGTTGTCTGCTTGGACCTTGCTCTCTCTGCATGGCTTTGCAATGCCACATCCTCTGCAGGTGTCTCAGGCATGAAGTCTGCAGAGGGGCATTCAGGTGTCTTGTTTGGACCTAAAAACCATTTCATGGAAGTTTTGTCAGAAGATGGTTGATTTGTTGAGTTTTTCACTCTTATGTCTTCCTTGGTAGGGATAGTGAAAAAATATGTGGTTTTTTTTTTCCAAAAAAATTCTAGTTTCTTGCTCAAATATTTTCTATCACAATTGTCACAGGTTGCAGTGCAAAATGTAATCAGGGGTGTGTTTTTCTATTCCCATCCGTTAGAACTGGGATGGGGGGTAGTGATGTGATCTTCTGTTGATAAGCCAGTTGATAAGAAACCATCAAGAGCAGTTTCCTTATCTCCTCCACGACCCATCCTCCCTCCAGGGATAGATTTTCTGCTAATGGGCCATTGAGTCCACTGATAAACTTCCATCATCCTATTGGGAAATGCTCCATCCAGGGGGGGCACCAAGCCCCTCTACCTGGATAAAAACCTGAGACTTGGAACACCAAGTCAGCCTTTTCCACTGGACTCCCAGAGGAAGAACAGGCCCATCCATCACCACTGGACCTTCAGTGGAGGCTGCACCTTTCTCCAGGATCACTGCTTCAGCAGAGCCACAGCTGCTACTCCAGAACTGCAGCCACCATTGCAACTGGACTGCTGCCAACACCCTGACCAGCAGGGTGTCAGGTTGTGTTCTGACTCTGTCAGTGATTTTCTTTTTCCTTATTGCATGTATTTTGTTTCCTTTTTGTTTTATTTTCCCTTTTCCTAATAAATTGTATTTCTGACTTGGAGTGTCTCACTGGTTTTGCTTTTCAAACCAGAACAACAATAAACTGCTATGTGTAATCTAGAATAATCTTAGCACCTTTTTCTTCTCCAGAATCTCTCTGCTAAAGTGGGTTTTATTGATTTAATTTTTCTTTAATCTCCTTTAAAACTTTTTCGTTTTGTTTTTACCTAAAAGTATTCAAAACGGTGTACCCTCCTTTCACTTGCTTTGTTTTGTGTTTGTTTTTTTTTTCCAGAAGTATTAGTAGAGGAATAGTGTAATTAAAGGTTAATTTCTCTTCATCCAGATCTTCACCCAATGCACCATTTATGTGCTCATCCCACTTATATTTCTGGTAAGAGGTAAGGACATTTTGTGTCTCTGTAACTCATGAAAAATGCACATCTTCAGCAATATTTGTTATGTTGCAAAACAATCGCCTTTCTTGCATTGAAGTTAAAAGTACTTTTGAGAAAGAAAGAATGTTCAAAGTACAGTGATTTTTTCCTCATCACTCTAATTAACTTTCCAGCTTCTGTTTTGACTCAAGAAGTGCATTATATTCTATAGCATTATCCTCTTTGTCAGGTCCTTATTCTATATCTCATAGCTGGTTTTAATGGCTTTTAAAAAATGCCTTAAAAATGAATTAATATGGCAGAAGTAATCAAAGAGCTCTGCAAGACAGGCTGTAAACCAGAGATGCCTTGTTTTTACTGTATTTCCTACTGCAGTAAGTTTTTTCTTCACCCCCTGCACTGGTAGCCTATCATATGGAATCAGAAATACAGCAAATGAAAAAAGTGGCTGAAACTGATGAGACCCATGGCACCACTTCCATCAGCCACTAAAACATTTGTTTCTTGTGATTTCCTTGTTATTATTATATTTTAAAGTGGTAAAGAATGGAACTCCTCCCTTTACATATGGAGGTGTTTTCTCCTATGGCTGTGTTCTCTTAACTCACATTAATGTCAGTTTTGCATCCTCTTTTCAAGAAGAAGGCAGATCACTTGGTGCTTCCCAGTGACATCCATTTTAAAGCCACCAGGTGTGTAGTGCCAACCTATTATCTCAGCTGTGTTTTTTTTTTTTTCCTGCACTAGAAAAGCATACTGTCAAAAATGGAAAGATGCCCTAGACCTTCACCATAACAAAAGGAAACAGGATCCTTATTAGTGTTGGACTATGTCTCCTTCTCAGAAGGGTAGATATGTTTAGTTACAGACCATTTCTCTGGCTAAACCTCTTTGCAGTGATAGTCTCACAACACTTGACTGGTCCACT
>VZTB01007749.1:0-10586 GCA_013397245.1 Thryothorus ludovicianus
GGAGTTTGGATGCTATGCATAACAGTTTATGAAAGCTTTACAACTTACTTGGGGATAACTCTCCAAGATGGAGACCTTCTAAGGAAATTACAGTCCTGCTAGAGCTGACTCTTCCCCTACTTTCTCTTTCTATTCAATGTGCAGAAAAAGTCCCAGTATGAAGGGGCTGGACAAAGAAAAGTGGGGATGAATGAGAATTGGCAGCATGATTCTTCCCCCACACCTTTTTTTAATTTCCTTTTCTTACCAAATAGGTTTAATTCATTACTCGCTTTGTCTCTCTCTAATCTGAAAGTGTTCTTTCTTTAGGGGAGGCAAAACCACAACTTATTTCCAGAAATATTGTAGGGGTATGAACTGCTGTGGCAAATCTGGAAGAAACTTTGCAAGACAGGAAACTTCTGTCTGGTATTTTTATCCTTCTCTCTGTGTGTGTGTGAAGGTGTAAATCAATATACATGTAATGAGGATTTCTGCTGGTGGCCTTGCCTGTTTATACAGCTCCTGCCTTGACTGTTTATTCTGACATGCACACTGCCTTCTGTGGTACAAGCACAGCTGCTTGTGGTACTGTATTGAGAACCAGATCAGACAAACAAAACCAGTTTAAAAATCCTTCCTTATGCTTTTATTTTCCCCAATAAGATTTTATATCCAGATTAATTTCACTTTTTACAGAGTTTACTCTATGGCACCACCAATTCATTTCACACAGCTAGGGAATGTGTTGCATCCAAATTTAAAACACTTAAGATGGAGAGAGGAAGCAACTGGCAGAGTCATTGAGTGTTGTTTATCACATGTCCCTTCTTTTTCTTTCCCTCATATTTCTGTGTTGGCCTCAGTGTCTACCACTTCTGATTAAGCTGGTCCTCATTAAACCCTCAGTGTATAATACATAGGGTTTCTAGTTCTGTAACTGGTCCCTGGTTTAAGCTTAAAAGGCTAGAGAGGGCACTGAGATTTGACTACAAGGATCATTCCAGAAAACAGTAGTTGCTGGATAATGCAGGATGGGAGGAGCTCATTTGGCTACAGTTCAGGCTCCACAGAATCTTTTTATTGAGCACAGAGGAGCTCTGACAAACAGAAGCAATTCCTGGTGATAATGTCTCACTTGGATATCTGCTGAGAAGCACCAACACCATCGTTCACATTGTAGGTGTGGCCACAGTAGAAAGCAGTGGCTGTAAGAACCTGTGTTTGAAGACAAGTGATTGCTTTCAAATTTGAGTTATCACTGAGGCACTGTAGCAGTGTTTCTGTACTTAGCTGATTTGTGAGAGTTTTGTCAGAGTCACAGAAAAGATAGACACAGCCTTTGGCTTGTTAGTTTTGTGAATGTCCTGATACCTTCTAAAAATTTTCTTTGTCTGAAGTTCTGAGAAAGAGAACTGTAACGCTCTAAACTGAACATTGGGATGTAAGTGAAATACTGAGCTCATTCTTCCAAAGAGATTGCTGTCAGGGTATTCCCATAACTACCTCTGGCAGTGACAATAGAGTGCTGTCAAAAACAACTACCCTTGTCTTGGATCCTTGCCTGAGGCCAGAGTGCTACAACACCATCTTAACATAGTCTGCAAATAAAATTGAGTCACTAAAGGAGCAAAAGACCCAATGGAGCCTGTCAGCTTAGTGGAATATTTTTCTATGTATATGACAAAATATGAGAATTTTCCAAAGGAAAAATATATAAAAATTTGGTCTCACATTTAAATGAATCTTGGTCAGTTAAATACTAGAATATATATCAGGTTGTTGATTCTCTCTCTGTTCATGGTGTTAACTATATATGCATTCCCACAGGTATTTGATTTTACAATAGCAGATGACGATGTTGAAATTCTGAATGGAATGCATGATGGAAGACATGTTTCCTGGGATCCAAGTTTTGTTGTGTGAATCAAGGTTTGAGCTTTTATTTCTTTCTCAGGGATCAATGAGTCACAGCATGTAATTTTAATTAAGTAAGAATCTAACTGAAATAGTGATGTCTGCTAATAATGATCACTGATTTGAAATCCTTGACTTTGGCAACAGACAAAAGGTATTTTTGAGGGAAGCACTTTTCTACAACCCTCAAAGAGATTTTATATTTCCATCTCAAATGCTGTTCCTCAGTTCATTGAAGTCCATGCAAAGACTCCTATTTATACCATGGACCCTGCATCAGGCTGTTTAATTACAATGAGGAGATGCTCCATGGAAAATGTAGGGCAAAAGTGCTACCTGTTAGTGTACAGTATAGGTGTTGGGTGTGAAATAATTTTTCAAGTACTTTGTTAGAGAGATACAATATATGAAGAAGAAAAAGCTGGACAAAAAAATGTTAATGCCATTATCATAATGGTATTTATGTTGTACAGTATACTGCAAATCTTCATAAAAAACATAATCTTATTGTAATACACAATATCTGAGCATCACCAAAACAAAAAAGTTTTATGCATATCACAGCATTACTATTGACTCAGAGGATTCTATGCATATTAGTTACTAGCCTGTAGATAAAACAAAGTAAAAATCTTTCCAGACAAGTCCAGGTACAAATACTATTTGCAGGGCCAAGAGGTAAGCAACAAGCTCCAAGAGCCAAGAAGACATCTTTGTTATTACTTACTGTAAATTGGAGTGATTTTTTTGTACCTTTTTGTGAGAATTAGTTTAGCTTTCATTTTGCATTTGTTCAGGAAATCCCATTGAGACTATACTGTTCCTCAGATTTCCTTATAAAATAGGTATCTCTGTGGAGAGATGAATTTGAATATATGTAGCTCACAGATCTGTTTTGAGAAATATGTCTGCAGAATCTATTGGCTTCATATTCAACTTGTAGTTGCATTGGTTTGATATTTTAGGAGTTTCTGTGTCTAGAAAGGTATGGAAAATCTGATTATGATTTATATTGTGTGTGGACTTCCTGAGGCAGTTTTCCCAGTGTTGTTCTGCTTTAGTCATATTGTGAAACAAATCTCCTTAGATTTTTATCAAGAAATGACTTACAGCAATCACATATTCTAGCCTGCATTGTTTGTCCTCAAAGTGTAGAGCTTCTATACAGCTTGGCTAAAATTCAGACCAATTTACCTTTTGGATAACAGCTCCTCAGAATTACTATCTAATTTTTTTCTGGTAAACTTGTCCACAAAAAATTCTTTAGATTTGCCTCTAGACTCATTTTTATGAAAAACAAGATATTGTATGAAATGCTGTTCACTGATACCTGCACAGTGTGGTGTTCTGAGTAATATACACAATTTCCAGAGCAAGGTTATTTTCTAGTTTTAAGCATGGCCTGCAGTCTGGGGGGGCTCCAGTACGTAGGAGTGCCACTCTAGCTGATTAAGAACTGCTCTGTACCTGGCTCAGATGTTATGATGAGGGGTTCAATAGTTCCAAACTGTAAGGCTCATTTATAAAACAAATGTAATTTTTAGGCTTTTTTTTAGCTTTTGCATAAAACGGTGGCAATGACTGTGTGAAAGATGGAAAGATTGTCCAGAAATAAACCGCTTTACCAGTGGCTCTCAGCTAATACTGCTTTTGAAAAGTCACTATCTAGAACAATGCCTTAGCAATATGAAAAAAACAAATGAACTGTGCTGTTGAGGGACTCCTTGCTTTGCAGTGTATCTGAAATAATAAAACAAGGACTAGAAGTGTCATGTGCCTGATATTCCCTAAATACAGCTTTTGGCAGTGATGACTTTCTAAGAATTTGCAAAACACAAGTTGGAGTTTCACCACTAGTTCTCTCTAAATAAACAGACATCACATCAACATACTGCTTCCAGCATAAATAATGTATCAAAGGAACTAAATCTTCATGTAGGTTAGCAAATTCCAGCTCCAGTTTTACCAGAATAGAGTCACTTATGACTAGCTAAGTAGCTAGAGCTCCATGCTTGTTAGAAAACTCTTGGGTTTTTGCACTTGATTCTGACTGATCACGTCCCTGTTTGGAGCCAATTGGAATGAAACTGGATTTTCTTGCTAATGCCTCACATAGGTGACCTTAGGCTACTGTGAGAATGGCTTTGAATTCATTAATATATTTCAGTGTTCCATCTGTCAAAGAGATTTTAGAATGTTTTTGGTGTCTGCATCTGCTTTTGCCAGGAAGGCAAGCCACCATTTTCTCAGTCTAGGTCATGGTATCTAAGCAGTTCAATGAGTAATGAGAGGAATAATCAGAAACAGTGTTATTAAAAGAGCATTCTTAAGGCATAGCTGTGGCAAGTTACAGCTTAATCTGATACTTTTCTTACTACATTCAGGGTGAATTGTTGTTGGTTCAGGATGTTTTTCTGTGGTGGGGTTTTTTTCATTATTATTTTGTAACCTTTCCTAGCATTTCCGTTGCTGCCAATTAATGCCTTCAGAACTACAGAAGAGTTTCATTTTAGCCATGTACTACAGAAGAGTTTCATTTTAGCCATGTACTTAGTGAGGTGTAATTTGAGAGGATACAAGATTTTAAGTGCTAGGACTCAGCTGACCCAAGCTATCTTTCTCCCAGATGTGATGAGCAGTTTTGCACATTGTGCCTCGCTGATAGCCATTGTTTTCTGCTAGAAGCTATAATTGTCCAAGAGACTGAAACCCTGTTATCTCCTGTGGCCTTGGGACAGATCTCTGAAACCTCTTCCTTTGACTGTGGTATTCACAACTTTTATATCATGTTTGTTAATTTAGAATCATTGAGCAAATCCTCTTTTACTTTTGGTGAGGTTCCAGAAGGAAAGACAGACTTGGTGGATTCATATTTTATGCTCCTATCTACAACTACATCGGCATTACTCCGGCAGTAATAATTTTCTCTTAAACTGAAGAATAAGTCCACATCACCTCATCTAAATGAACCTTTCTAAAGTACTCTCAAAATTGATCAAAGAAATAAGACAGCTAATAAAAAATTGGCACATGAACATTAATGAGATTTAGGAGTAGCAGGGAAGAGTGATTTATGGTAAGAGATGCAGAACACAGAAGACTAAACGGGTATAAAAGTGCTGGAACTACAAAACCTGAAAGTTTATTTCTGTTTTTTATTTCTTCTTTGATCAGTTAGGGTAGAGGTGCTCATTTTTTTAAGATTTTGCTTTGTTTTAAACTCAGAATTTATCCCTAAAGTGAATTCTTGGAATTATATGCATATTCTTCCCCAGGGTTGAAATTCTTCCTCTTGTTCTTATTTCTGTAAAACAAACTTTCCCTAGAGAGAAAATTTGTTCACCTTTCTACAGTGACTCTTTTTAAGGTACATCAATGCATCCATTTCATATGTATAACCCATCATGTTACCAATAGGATCAGGGAATACACCAGAAAACTGAAGGCATTTTTTCTTCCCTATCATGTCATTTATGGTAGTGGCTGATTGGGACACTCCTTTTCAGTTGAGATAAACCATTACTTAAAATAAGATGCAATTTATCAGTGCTATCTACCTAAATGCAGTCAGCTGCCTTTGCGGGAGCTCTGTGACTCCTAATGGAAGGAAACTTGAAACAAATAAGGAAAAGAAAAATATAAACTGAAAGTCAGTGGAAAGGGTGAGGCCATTTTCTGTGCAGCCAAGTAGCTTCCTGCCTGACTCTGAGTAGCTCCCTCTCCTATTTTTCTTGCTTCTTTCTGGTTTTCATCTCTTATATTACTGGAGATGAACGCATCTAAGAACATTTCATTGGAAAATAATGGAAATGGATTTTTTAAGTGAATATTCAGGATTTTTTTTTTTAATCAAGCTGCAGAAGTGTTTCTATCACACCTGTCACCCCAGCATGACTTCCAAGGCATTATTTTCTGAGTAGCATGTGTAGAAAATAAACTGTAATACTGCAAAGTTCACAAATCCACTAGGCCAAGCTGACTGCATAATATTCACACCTCTGTGGTTAACCCATGCTTTTGAAAATGGGGGTAAAGGTGNTGTAGAATAGCTGCAGTTTCTGGAAATCTGTGTTTCCCAGTGTTGTGACATGCATCCCCTGGGTCGCGCACTGTGGGTGCGGCCAGAGGCCGGGCTGTGCTGCTCGCAGGAGCCCTGCAGGGACCGATTGTAGCCGGTCTCAGGCGCTGTGCCCCAGAGGAATGTGTGTGTGTGATCCTGGCAGTGGCTTGGCCAGCCAGTGCCCTTTGAGAACGTGCTGTAGCTGAACTACACTAGTAGGAAGTTCAAGAGCATATTAGCAGTTTTATCATCCTCTTACTGATTGCTCTATATGTTGAAGTGTGTTACGGTTTTGGGTACAATGGTATCCATGCAAACTACTGCATGTCACTTTCTCAACTACTTCAGTTCTTTCCCTTTAGACTTGAACTTTTCCTAATTATATATTCACCTCAGTGAGCTAAAAATATAGTACAGATTTTCACAAAAAATAATATAGTAAACTTCTTACAGTTATGTTTTAAAACAAAAAAGGCTATTTAATTAATATTGTTTATCAATATCAAGAATTTAAAAACAAGACCATCTGAATTGTAGAATACTAATACTGAAAAAATGTGTGCTTAAGTCTTTGCAATGTTCTCGTGACTTTTTTTTTCTCCAAACCAGGTGTTTGATTCTAATCTGAGGAAAGAAGATATGGAGTTTTTGAACACTGTGAATATCAACAGAAAATTAATTCATCTAGCCTATTCCCTGTGGAAAGAATAATTTTAAGCCAGATTGTTTTAAACTGGAAAAGTGATCTAACTGAAACATTAATTTTTAACTGTACAATAAATCTGAATTGTTCTCTTTAGTACTCAGTGTACTCAAGATCAGTATAAATGGTTTGTATTTACTCTTATGTTAACAAATCAATAAAATAATTTAATTTATTCTTTGTAGCTTTCTTACAGATACAGAAATACTTTTAGCATCTTCTCTGCTCTCTTGAAACTTCCTGCTATAGTTTCCCAGTATGAGTTGAGTAATCTCACAATATTATAATTTTCTTCTACCTGCATGTACCTCATTTAAGGTGTCATTTGAACCCATATGAAAAAATTAGTTAGGCATATTTTTTTCCTTATGGATTGTGACAAGTATCAGTAACTTGAAGGCACATAAGAACATGCTTCAATGCATGTAAATCTTGACAAATGATTCAAAATAAGGAATATTTTGGGGATTGCAGCGGAATAATGAATCCAACTTCTGTATTTCTTCTAATTCATGAGGATTTTGGGGGATTCTATAGGCTGTTCTTGATTATTTTCATGAAGACCAAATCTGCACTCTGGTACTGTTTCGCTGATCTCCTGTCATGACCCAGCACTTCAGAGAGGAATGGCTCCCTTTGTGACCTAAATTGCATCAGAATGAATAAAAGTAATTTTTACTTATATGGACAAAGACTTTTGAAAGTGCAGAGGAATGACATATTGGAGAAAAATCCTTTGCTAATCTCTCTTGGAGGGATTGTCACTGTCTTTTCAAGATGGATAGTGTTCAGACACTCCTCAGATGCAATTGTGAGTTGTCCAGCTGCACTGGGAGAGTTTGGTCTGATGGTGTCAGAGGCCACCAGTCTTTTGATATGCAGGCATGGGGTGGACCCCAGCTTACAGCTTCTTTTCTGACAAGATCAAAGCATTTTCCTGCAAGGAAATTGCTCTGTGGCTAGCCAGGTTTCTGCAATCCCCACCATACTAAGCTCTCACTGGAAATTCCACAAGAACTTTGGCTGTCACACAGTCAGTATTATTTTATTGTCGTTCATTAGATTCCCTAAAACAAGAGTTTCTGCTCATCTGGAAAACTACCTAAGAGCATATACATACTCAGGATCCCTGTGAAAAATGCATCTGCCTCTTTATGCTAGTGTTGCAGAACATTTTCTTTAACGAGTTGAGCCAGGTAAGGTGTCTGTTATGTGTTAGTTTGGTGTTCTGATGTGCAGCCTCCATGCTGGCATTTGACCGAGACCTGCATTCTGGTTATTTTTGAAATNTTTGTGTTTCAGCCCTTGTAATCAGGTTAGAACTTGTGCAGTTGAGCTATGTTAACCTATCTTCTCTGAGGGTTTACACAGCCGTCAGTTCAAATCTGGCTCCATTTGCCTGTGAAGAGTGAAGCTATATTTCCGTTTCCTCACTGCCAAGATGTCAAGAAGGCTGTAAATATTTGTGGTCATCTAAGTTTAATGATGTTTTTTTGTGATACAAATACCCACCTTTTAGAGTGGAACTGAAATTGTGAGCATATTTTGCCCTGTGCTGCACCTGGGTTGGGGCAACTCCTTGTATCACTATGGGCTGAGAGAGGCAGAGGTGAAGGACTTGGGGGTTCTGGTGGATGAGAGGCTGGACATGACCATGCAATGTGAGCTTGCAGCCCAGAAAGCCAGTTGTATCCTGGGCTGCACCATAAGCAGTGTGGGCAGCAGGTCAGGGGACAGGATTCTGCTGCTCTGCTCCACTTTGGTGAGACCCCACCTGTCCAGCTCTGGGGTTCTCAGCACAGGAAAGACATGGACCAGACATGGACAGAGCAGTTCAAGAGGAAAGATGCAAATAATGATCACAGGGCTGGAGCACCTCTAATGAGGAAAGGCTGAGAGAGCTGAGTTTGTTCAGTCTAGAGAAGAGAAGGCTCTGGGGTTACTTTGTTGTGCTGCTTAAGTATATAAAGGGGGCCCTACAGGAAAGCTGGAGAGGGACTTTTTACAAGAGCATGTAGTGTCAGGACAAGAGAATGGCTTCAAACTGAAAGAGAGTGGGCTTAGTTTAGATATTGGTAAGAATTTCTTTGCTGTGAGGGTAGTGAGGCCCTGCAACAGGTTGCCCAAAAAAGGGTGGATGTGCCCATCCCTGGAAGTGTTCAAGGCTAGGGTGGATGGGGCTTTGAGTATCCTGGCTTAGTGGAAGGTGCCCACTGCCCATGGCAGTGGAGTAGGAACTGGATGATCTTTAAGGTCCATTCCAACTCAAACCATTCTATGGTTCTGTGATTTTACACAGCCTCTGAGAATTAATTTGTTGGATGTCACACACATCTCTGAGCAGTTATCCTCTCCCTTGGTAACCAATAGTCTGAACATGAAAGCCTGCACATCTGACTAATGAAACCCTGAGTCATTCTATCCTTTAATTAAAGCATGTTCCTTTAATATGTTCCTCTTACTTAAAATTATGTGAAAATTATTTCCTAGAGGAAAATGCCTAGTGAATGCACTTTTATTTAGTATCTTCTATATATTAGATAGATAAGGGGGAAAGCTTGAAATATCTGGGATATGTCAGGCAGTTGCAGGGGATATATATGTCAACCTCAAGCGTGATTTATCTTGTGTGCCTTTTCTGACAGTTGTGACTTAACGGCTGTATTTTCCTCCAGGCTCTCAGGAGGCTAAATATCTTTTCAAGTTTCTAGCTTTGTGGTAGAAGAGTAAATGTCTGTTTGCCAGTGTAATTTATCTGAGTCATTCTGGGAGAGGCGTGGAGCAATTGAAGCCTGACTATTAGCATAAATAAGAGAGGGACCCTCTTCCTGAGGGTAGAATACTTTCTTTCAGAGGAACACTGCTGCTTACCCATAACAACTGCTACTGCTAATTGAAGGGCATGATGCTTTAAACTGATAGACTCAATATATCGAGCTTTGGCCTATTATGATTTTCTTTTACATTTCAATTTGGAGTTAACAAGAGCAGAGCAAGGAAGGAAGAGGAAAATTTTTGCAGTAAGTGCAAGGGTAGAATACCACCAGAGCTGGCATTTCACATACACCAAAGGTGGTTTTTATTTTAAAAGTTTGAAGGGAGAAGGAATTATAAAACCTAAACTCGCTTCTGTATCTGTCCTTATATAATACAGTGGTAACAGTGTTAAGAAGTTGCCATTGCCAATTTTGTTTCTAAAAAAATGAATTAAAAACTTTTCTTCATACTTTCAAACATGGATATTTTACAGCATCCTCTGAACACGCAGAGGTTAGTTTTGGGGTTTTTTTAGTTTTTCAGGGGGGGTTGGTGGGTGTGTTTTGGGGTTTTCTTAGGGGTTTTTGGGGGTATTTTTGGGTTTGTTTGTATGTTTGTTTGTTGTTTTGTTTTTTGTTTTTTTCATGTGAAAACACCAAAACCTGGTGCTGTTTGACGGTGGCAGGAACTGAGTTTATCCCCCATGGGCCAGTTCTTGCTTCTACCCCGCAGAGCGCAGCCTGGCACCATCCTTGCCCCATCGCGCTGCTGCCTCCCCAGGGGGAGCCGCTGGTGAGTCACTGCAGGCCACGAGTGCGGGTGGCAGCCACCGGGCCTGCCACGGCAAAAACACACCTTGATGTAGTGAGAAAATGGAAGATTTTCTTCCAGGTGTTTCCTTAAGCATGACTTGCGCTGTCCGCTTAGAGGGAGAATGGGATGCTGCCTTTGGCCATAGCCTTTCTGTGCGTACTCGGGGGGCAAGAAAGTCGGGCGGGCGGGAAGCTGCCGCGGCACTCCGCGAGGCGCAGGAGCCCTGCTCGGAGCCGTGCCAACACCTCTTCCCTGGAATGCCGGCTGCGCCCGGCGGCGGGAGGCGGCGGCTCCCAGGTCAGGAGCGGCCGGAGCCCGGCGGCCCCTCCCCGCGTCCCGGCAGAGCGCGGGGGTCCC
>VZTB01007777.1:3522-97417 GCA_013397245.1 Thryothorus ludovicianus
GTAATTTTTCCTACTTCTGTTTCAAATACAGTACATTGTAACTTCATACTTCTCCCCCACCCAAGCTTCAGTCAGTTAGATATCTGTCTTAATGCAAATACTTTTACTTTAACCCAATATGTGCAGCTACTTCGGAAAAGATTTTCTTTTTAATGGAGCTGTTTGAAATAGTGATTACGGGTCAAAAGCACTTATAAACTAGGGGAAAGGAGAAGTCTGAGAAAACATTTGCATGTAAAATAGCAAGAAAAGAATAGGTAAACTTGGAACTGGTTTGCTGTGTTATTGCTACAAGACTACTTCAGAAATAATCCATAAAAGTATCTGGTAAAAACTCCAGTTTTTTGTCACTTTTAATGTTTATTACAAATTAATTGCATCTTTTTTTTAACATAGCTTTGCTTTTATGGAGCACAACATGCTGTTTTATTTGATGATTTTTTAAAAATTATACAATTCGCTTTTTTTATTTTGTGGCATTTTTGTAATTGTGTAGGATGCCATAATAGTGATTCCTGCAGATTGATCTCTGAATGCTTACACTGACACTTCTAAAGTTGTTTTCCAAGTGCAGCAGGGTGATCATAGACAGTTTAATATTTTTAAAAATTAGTTAGGATGATTTGCAAGTTAATACTATGTGTTTATTTTCTCTCTGAGCAAATTTGGAAAGCGAATAGAAAGATTGATAGAATAGCCTGCTTTTCTCTTTGTTGCATATATGCAGATTATCATGCTATGCTAAGTATGCTGTTGTTACTACCTGGAAGCCATTTCAGTAAGTTTGTGTTTAGACAATTTTTAAGGCACACTTATTAATATTTTAGTAATTTAAACATGACAATATCTTGTATTTGCACTTTTCTGTTTTAAATTCAGTGAGACTTTGGTGAGGTGGAGGAGAAGAAATGTTTCTTTAGAGATTTTCCAAACCATTTTCCACTTCTGCTTTAGAAGAAAAGGGAATGGTTGTTTTTTAAGTTCTGGTTAGATAGCTCATTTAAATTTCTAATGCAATTTTTTTTCTGAATTCCATCTAACAGAGAAAATAGCCCTGCCACGTTTCCTGATACACCCAGCACATTTCAGACAGCTCTGTTTCACCCAACACCCATCCACCCGAAATCTCAACCTGGTCCTGAAGTTCGAATTTATGATCCTAACACTGGAAAGCTGATCAGGAAAGGCACACAGACATCTGGACAGTCTATGTACATCCAGTCTCCAGCTCCTCCCATCACCTTGCCAGTCCACGGTGAACACTCATCCTTCAGGTACCTAAAGCATAGCTAAAAGTCACATTATCTACATTTTTAAATTCTGTAGTAAATCTTACTCTTCATTATCCTTTCATTTGATCAAATTGGCATTTTTGCTTTACTTTGTTTGCTTTCTAAAAAGCCAGGAAAATGAGCAAAAGTGAATAATCATCTGAAGTGAAGTCAGGATGCTACAATTCCAGATGCTTTTTGTGCCTCACTGAAGTGGAGCTGGAAACTTCAATCCAAATGAATTCAGCGTGTGGTTTGTGTAGTCTAAAGAATGTTGCAGTAATTGATCTCTGGAGTGAGGCGTCTTGGTGTTTCTTAATGGGTCTTAGAACACTGGATTGTTTTTTGTTAATATAATATACCTGATAGCATTTGGTTCTTGTTTATAAACTTTTCCTCTTCACCTAATTCTTTCAAATGGGGCATTAAGTTTGTTTTTGAGGAATATCAGAAGTGGTGGAAGAGGTAGCAGCTCAGTGTAGCTGATTGAGCATTGTGAAATCAGGCCATATGGCTGAGTGCTTGTTACTAATCCTTAGACCATTAAGACACTAATTCTGGAGGAAGAAGGGGCAATCTGCTTTTTGCAGTACAAAGGCTAGTATCTACCTGGACTTTGTAAAAATTTGTGTTAAGCTGCAAAAACACCCCTTGTCTCTTAAGCATGTGTAAAATACCAAGATTTCATTCCCAATTAATAAAAGATCTGAATTTCCGTAATTCTAACAAGCTTAGCAAGGTTTGTTCATTCCAATGGTAAAGAAGTATGCAGTTAAACGCAAAGCTCTTCTTTGTAAAATGTGATCAGCATTCCCTTCTACAGTGTGATCAGAATACACCAATTGTTAAAAGGCAATTCAATTTTCAAAAAATATAAATCAGAAAAAAATATAAATGCAGTTTTCTACCTTTCTGCTTGCTTCCCTGCCACTTCAGCAGTGTTATCACTTGTGAAGATTTAGTACAGTAATGTAGCTTGTTATATTTCCACTCTGTCTTCCTGTTATTAAATATTTCAACCCAATTTTTCTCAGTTATCTGTTTCTAGCTGCTTTTTCTTATTTCAGCTTTCCTGTGTTGTCAGCGCGGGCTTTTTAAATCTCTCTTGTTTGTGAAAATGTCCTGTTTTCAGTTCCTTTTTAGCTGTATCTTTTAAAGTCTGTTTTAGTTTACTATGACATAATAAATGAGCATTACAAACTTTAAATAATCAAGATTCAGCAGGTATCCAGAGAGGAGCTGAAAAGCTTTCATATATTTTGCTCAGTTACTGTGGAAAGAATTTTTTCTAGAAGTAAAGCTGGGAAGATTTTACCCATATGTAGTTGTCATGACACTTGTAAGGTGTTTAAGTATGATGGGTTATATTGATATTAATCCATCATTGAATACTTCCAAAAGAATTGATTTTAATGGTTTCCCTACCTTTCTCAACAACCTGATAGTTTGTCCACACCTAAGCCTATTTTTCTTTAATGCTGAGGTGCTTCTTGAGTATCTTATTGAAAAGGAGAGTAATATACTTTAGCTATCCTCTTAGTTGAGTTTCACAGATTTTCAGACAGGTTTTGAGGGTGGAGTGAGACTGTGTCTTCCTTCTACCCCCTTATTTTATCTCAGTTCAGTGGGGGTTTTTGTGACCGTCAGTGCTCAGAACTGAGATATTTTAATCTTACTGTAAATCCAATTACTCAGTGCTACAACTTTACCCCACAACTAAGCAGCCGTAAGGAAAGAGATGAGCATAAGGTCAATGCTGAAAAAAATTGCTTTCATTCTCGTGTTTATTTGGTTCTAGTGGTGAAGTTGGTTACCTGTAAACGCTAATCTCTTCATTGGGACACATCTCTATTCCTCAGAGAAGTTCCACTTTCTTGAGTTAAGATCCTGAAGAGTGTTTTGGCAAAGTCTAGGAGAAAAGCAAGGCAGTGTTTATACTTATAAATACCACAGTGCAGACAGAGCAGGAAGGCTGTGAAGAAGTGACAAAAAGAAGTAACCAAGCCTTGATGTGTCTTTACTAAGGAAGAGCTGAGGCAATACTGTGAGCTTTATCTTAATGCATACATTAATGATAGCTCTTTAAAAAAGCTTCACATCCTCTTTAAAATTTGATATAATACTTGTCTTAAGAAAAACTACAGAAGTGCAGCAATTTATTTGTAGAGGACAATGTGTTTTTTTAAGTCTTTCCTGACAGACTTAACGTGCTCCCTTGTTCACATTCTACAGAAAGAGGGGAATATTTGTAACTAAACCATTGATTTTAAGCAGAGTTAAAGTTGTTGGCGCTCAAAATTGCTTGTTGTGGATGGATATAGTCAAACCCTCCAATGATTTTCTTTGACAGTTTCTCAAATCTTCATCTGATTCTGAATTTCACGTAGTGGGAAACAGAATTGCACTGCTGCATGTGGCGTAGCAATGGTTCTTGGTGTCTTAGTCTAAGAATAGACCTCTTTGTGCTTAGGAGAGAACCTCTTCCTTGCAGGGCTGGTTATTGCAAAGGGCTTCAAGTTACCTGAATACCATTTTGTAAGAACTGTTTCAGTTCTCACTGTGTTGAATTTCAAAATTTTTAGTTTCTTTCTGGGATTCAGAAACTTGAAACATGATTTAAAATTGGATATAATTAGTTTAAATTTGTATGTGCAATTTGCAGTGAAACTGTCACCAGTGAATTATCCATGGTTCAGTTAATGTAGTCAACATTTTGAGCAACAGGTCTTGCCATTGTGCTCCGCTCTGAGACTCGAGCATCTGCTCTATCACAACTGTTGCAGCCTGTGCAAAAGAGTGAAAAAAGTTTGCAGCTGTAGTAGAAGGAAAGAAAATGTAATGCCTCTCAGGCTGCTGGTGGCCAGCAGCTCTTCTTTGAGAACGGAAAGGATTTCTCTCTACAAATAACCTTTGATGTGCCTTATATATCTCAACAATTTGCATTTTCATACAGAAACAATATTCTACTATCATTGCAGTAAACACTAAAGTTGTAACGGGTCATGAAACATGTAATGTAGTGTTATTCAAAGTAATGCAAAAGCTAATGCAGCTTGGACTAGAATAAAGAAAAAAGTTATACTATGAGTTACATTTTAGTGAACACTAGTAATATGCTAACAGATGAGGCAAGGCTTAAAATATGGGTGTCATTTACATGTGAGGAGTTAAAAGTGGCACTGTGGCTTAAAATAATGCTAAGATGCATTCAAACGAATGCTTGGTTTGAAGAGGTATGTCAAGCAGATGTTGGTGGCTTAAGCCATACTTGAGGATTTGTATAAATTGATTTAATTTACAACATTTTTTGTCTGAATTTATATGCTTATAGTTACTATTTTTTGTACTTAATGTTATCAATGGTATTATGATTGCAAAAATGTGAAGTGCAAAAATGTGAAATGTGAATTGACTGAAATTTAAATATTTTTAACAATTCCATGATGATAATGTTGCTTTAGCTTTTACCCTGATGTATCAAGGAAAGTGCTTGTTACTTCCACAAATGTTGAACCGCATATATGTCCTTGTGCATGTAAGACTGGCAAGCACCAACCAGCCTCTGCAGGGTTAAATATGGAGTTATTTTTTTAAAACTACTTATAAATCTCATTTAATTAGAAATAAATGTAAATTCCTGCATTTTTATGTCTTTTTAGATTCAGCTTTATAGACAGCTAAATACGTAAAAGCCTAAAAATGTTTTTGACAAAATAGAAATGTCTTACAAACCTTTAAGAAGACTTTATTTCACATTGCTTTTGGAATGCTGTCATGAGAAGGCCCAGTGTTTCTTATGTAGTAGCTGTGGGAAAATACTGGGCAAAACACCAGACAGAAGCCTTTAGAAGCAATTAATGCTGTTATTTTACAGTCAATATTTGTGTGTAATGTAGTCAAGTATGATCTCACACTCTATTCTACAAAAGGAGAAGTTCTCATCAACTGTATGACAATGTCTTCTTTAAAAATATGCTAGATTTATTTAGATTTATTTCTAGTTTAGGAAAATCTGCATGGCTGTCATGCTACATATAACTTCTCTGCAATTCTTGGAATGATCAAGCTCATCATATTTTTAATAGAGTTGTGTAAGATGCCTATAGCTTTTGTTTTGTCATTGTCTATTTTGCTAAGAATGTAAGTGGCATCGCTGCCTTTCCTGCCTAGGTTACATATTTAAAAGGCAAGGAAATCATCTTTTAAAAGAACCTTTTCAAAAATATAGTGGAATGCCATCTTATTTTCATTATCTACCTATGAAAATTACTATCTGAGAACAATTTCATATCAAAAGAAAAGAGTGTGATCTATAAAATAGAAAACATAGAGGGGAGAAAAAAAACACCCGACCCAAAAACTGTTAGCAGAAATTACAAACTCTAACAAAAAAACAGTTTGTTTAGTTCATGTTCACAGCATCCAAATTGTTTAAGCTGCACAAGAAATTCCACTGTACAGGAATAGGAGACTACAAGGGGGTTATGTGTCTGCTGTGCTGCTGAATTTTACTGTGCTGCTGGGGGTCTTCAGCAGCAGATAGTGCAGGTCTGGGTAGCATGGCAGTGGCTTTTCCCTCCCAACCTCCCATTCAAAACAAGATTTCAGATTTCCTGCATCTCTCCATGGGATCTGAGAAGAGAGATGTGTATTTGAGAAATATGAGCTGTCAAAATGAGCAAAATTGATTCTTTGTATGGCTTTCAGATTTTGTACATTCTGGAATTTAAGTGCTGAAGCAAAAAAAAACCTTGATATTTAGATAACCTTGAGTTGTCAAGTTCACAAAAGGAGAAATAATTTTGTAGGACCCTACCTATGGCTGACTGGATTGGCATAAGTTAATAATGGCTTTTTTTGTGGAGGACTGTGGGTCTAAAGCTGATTCTTGTAAATCCTGGCTTGGTGAGAATTAGCCATTCTACATAGGAGCGCTTGTCTGCAGAGACTACACTGTACCCTTTTTCAGTCACAGTCACCCTCAGAAACAGGTTGATGATCTGTCACCTGGTAGCTGCAGCTTGAAACTGCTTGTGATTTCAAATACAGTGGCTTTTATAGCTACTTTTGGTAGTCATTCTCCAAATACAGAGTCTTATGGCTAACAAAAGTATTTTGTGACCCAGGAGCTTTATGACCTTTGAATTGGATTCTGGGTGGTGCTGAGCTACTATAATTTGTTCCAGGAGGCTAATGTGACAGACCAGTACTGGTAGTTAATTTCTATTGTATTGTAATTTTAGCTTCAAGAAGTCTTTTGTACTCAAGTAATTGTCACAGAAAAATTTACCCAGGGAAGGTAGACATCTCCTGCTGTTGCTGTACATGTAGTTTATCTTTTTATTACTATCATAAAGCAATTTCCATGAAGCTATGATTATTTTATCCATTTTAATAAAGATTTTGATATTCCTTTTTGTATCTGCACGTTTGAATTAAGTACAGTAATTAACAATGTAATAGAATACAGACTAAAAGAAAAAGCTACCGTATTTCAGTACTCTAGGCGAAAAGAAATACTGGCTGTTTTTCCTCTTATCTAGGCTTAGCATGTGGGAAATGTCTGAAGATTGCAGAAGTTCTTTTTCTATGTGCAGAACTCTTGTCTGTAAGATTGAGAAATAGAAGGGAGACTCAAAAGCCTAGTATAGATCAGGAAAAATGCATTAGAAGGTAGGCGTTGCTTTTGGAATAATACATTTGTCAGGTAACTGAGAAATTCCATTTGTGCAGGAATAATAATGTATTTTAAGGTCAATGCATCTGCAACTACTGAAGCTCTTGGCAGCAAGAAAGGTTTGATGGTTACTTAAAAGAACAATGCAAAGGCAGGAGACTGAGTGCCTTGTCAAAGGGGGAATAAAATCTTTATCTGTCAGACTGAAAATAAAAGCATCAATCCAGAGACTTGACTGACCTGTTGATTAACACGGAGCTTTATAAATCAAAGTCGTAGATACGTGGTAGTCATAAATTGTTTATAGGTTTTTACTTGTAGCTCTGAACCAAGTAAATCTTTCTCATATGAGACCCCTGGATTTTTTCAGAGTTGTTCAGCCACATCAACAGCAGATGTTTGAAGAGGACAGCCTACCAGCAAGTGAAAATGAAGAGCAGCCTGGTCCATCTAAAAGGAAACGCCAGCCAAGTATGTCTGAAACAATGCCCCTGTACACTCTGTGTAAAGAGGATTTAGAGAGTATGGATAAAGAGGTGAGCTTAACTAATTCTGACAGATTTTTAACATGACGTAAGTTCTAACTTCCATTAAATTATGCTTGTATGTGAACTGACCTTGTATGCCACTACAGGAACTTTAAGTAAAAGCTACAGCAGACAAAAGTATGGCTCAGGCTAAAATGCAGTTATGTTCTGCAAAGCAGAGCAGAATACTGTGGTATGTAAGTAGACCTTTAAAGTAGAGCTTCATTTAAGAATAGCTTTTTCACATTAAACATGTTATCAAATTTGCTCTGTGGATAGCTTTGCCACTTGTAACTTTTGAGTTGTTTTGCTCTGCTTATTTTTTACAGTAAATCTCAAAATAATCTGGACAAAAATCAGTGGTGGGATGAGAAGAGAGGTCTGCAGATGTAAAAGGCACAGACTGTATGGAGGATTGGGGAGACAAACGAGAGCATGAGGCCTCATTATCAGAGTCATGTAATTGCTGTGCTGTTAAGTCATAGCTATAATTGTTTTTCAGGTGAAGGAGCTTTCTGTAGCAGAGTGAACTACACGTCTTTCCTACAAAAGCATATTATTTGCAATTCATTCTGAACCTCCAGCTGCTCACTTTTCACTTATCATTCTATGCACTGTTTTCAACAGCATATTACATAATATTAAATGATACATAGAAGAAAAATTACCTATCACTGTGCACCATGTTTTCATGAATTTATCCTCTGTGTGCCTTTACTATAAAATCTAGTGACCCTGGAGCTTGAATTCATCTTCAAGCTAAGATAGTTCATTGGGGAGGGGACAGGAGCATATAACTTGCCATGTTCCTGGCAGTAAGTTCATTCCAAAGTTCTAGCTGTAACAGGCTTTAAGTTGTCTTCAGAAAATGTAATAAAAGAAGGGAAGGGAACTGCGTATTTCACCGACAAAAGAAAAAGACTTTATATATACAGTACAGGGTAAATTTGAGATGGACTTTCAGAGATGGACTTTTAGGCTAGTATTCTGGGGAAATGTCCCATAACTTTCAGCTCCTGTGATGGTCTCTTTGAATTTCAGGTGACTTTGGCCTTTTAATTTTACCTGGTAACTCTTGGAGTTGACAGCTTTTGATTTCTTTTGCTTATTGTTCTATGTATTTTGCCCATTTGATCTCAAAATTTCCCAGAAATAATATTTCTTCTTGTCATGATACCAGTCCCTGACTTCCATCTGTATCATCAGTGACACTTAAAGACAATTAATATTATGGGTTACCTTTATGATTTTATGTACTAACATTTTTTTCTAATTGTGGCTTTTGAAAAATATTAATGAATTGCTGATGCAGTGTGTGCACTGAGTCAAAAGGAAGTGTGCATGTTTTTCAGACTCACTGCATAAAGTATTTATTATTTTGTTTTTAAAGATACTATTTAGGAGCCTTATAAAAAGTCTGAATCTTTTGGCACGGTTTGTTTTGTGATTAATTGCTCTCTGCTGCTACATTTATGACTAAAGAAATTAAAGTTTTTCTACTTCTCCTACAGCTATAAACATCTTAAATTCAAATGATTTGTTTTTAAATTATGCTTTTGCTTAAGCAGCATATTGTGCTTGGAAACTAGACTACATGAACTTTGGGAAAAATGAAGCCCAAGTTCCAGTGACTTTTTTTTCATAATTGGCTTAGCATTGGTTCCAGGAGTATGATTTGAGGTAAAAGTTTTCCCTTCCACCAAGTCTCTGTTCCTTGAACAGCTGAACCAGTAGAGCGGTATATTAAGGGTTTGTTTGGTGAAGAAGCAGGGTGGGATTTTTCTGATATTTTAGCTTCCCAATATGATTTTATCAAGGATCAAATATTAGCGCTGGGACATGGAGGAAGGGTGCACACAGGACAAATATCAGGGAGGTTGAACTGTATGTGGTAGTGCCAGCAGGTCAGTGTTTCCTGGACACTGACTATAAAAGACAGGCAAGGAAAACTTGCGACTGCTAGCATCACCTTAGTGAAGGTGTTGTGTTCACGTAGAAGAAATGTAATGCAAGTAATTAAACAGGATTTTATGGCATTGTGTGGGAGTACACTTAGGGAACAGTGATGATGTGTGGTAACGTAGTCTATAAAATATAAAAGCTTAATGGAGTGTACACAGGAGAGACTGCTGTCAGGAACATTATCAAATAAAGTGAAAATAAGGTTGATAAGCCTTGCTAGTTGGGACTCTGTTCACTTTGGTCACCCTGTGTCTACTTTAACTTCTAGAGAAAGATGTTTGCCCCCACCTCATTCTTAATCAAAACATGTTAAAGAGTAAGAACCTTTCTGAAATCAGATTGTCACTAAGAGATGTGAAATTTCTGCTTTTGCCACAGAAATGTTTTGGCTTCATTTGTATGCATTGAAGTGACTGTGGCAGCCGCAAGAACTGCAGCTAACTCCTGACTGCCTGGGCAGATCGAGGGAGTCTGTTCCTGTCACAGCAGTGCTTTCTTGCTCTGCTTCTCAGGTGCTCATGCTGAGGCTGTCTGGATTAGGAGTATGTGGTCCCAGGAGAGGGAAAGCAAGTTCCAGTGGGACTTTGCCGCAGTGTAAGCCAGTCCGGGCCCAACTGCTGTGTCTCTGCCCTAAGCCACTGTTTGTAATCATGGGTCCCTATGGCAAGCCAGCTCAGGGAGCTGGTTGGGACAAAAAAGATCGTTTCCAGATTAATCTTAATAATTTCCAGCTTCTTGAAATAATCCACCATTGCTGCTGCATGAGTGTTAGTGCCAAGAGCAGGCAAAAGATGGGAATAAGAGTGAAAGCAGAACTGCATTTAAAGCTTTAAAACTGCATCCTTAGTATTTCTACTGAATTCCCTCACAAATTCAGATAAGATCAAAAGGAGTCTTTTAGCTTGAGGCACTGGGATTTTTTTTCAATGAAATTAAATAGGAAATGCAGGCAATCATATCTACTGTTTCTATGAGTATAACTAGCAATAAATAACTCCTTTGCCATTAACATCTAAAGAAAATCTTGCTTTTTCTTTGCAAAAATCTGTGAAAGACCACACAGCCTCCGGTAATATAGAATTTTCATGTAGTTTATATGTGGGGGAGTTTTGTTAGAAGTATCAAAATGGAAGCTGATAAAGAGAATTTAGTTATTATTTATTCCTAGATTAAATCCATTTCCCTCCTTATCCTATTTGAAAGTGTGTTTGTCACTTTTCCTAGTAAAAAAACTGTAGCCCTTTTATTGTTCCATTGGTAGGAACTGCTGTGGAAAAGCATCTCTCTTAAAATTTGACCTTATGTAGAGTATTTTATCTTCTCCTATTTTTTTAATTGTAGTTGTGCTATGCATACCAAGTAAATCAAAGGAAATGAATAGCATTTCAGCTATTGGGTTGCAGAGTAAGGTCACTTAGCCTTTTGTATCTTTTTTATTTCCAAAGATCTGAGAGATTGGATCAAATGGTAGCTTTCTTTTCCTCTGACATGAAAGACTGTTAGAATTTTAGAAAAATGGAAGCACAAGAGTGTTCAGTAATAGAATTGCTGTTCCAAGGGCAATTGCCAAATCAGAGTAAGTGCATAAGGAATGTATCCCTACTTGGGAAATAAGCAGCCTCCTGGTTGGTGCTGCTGCCTCACAGTAATAGAATGTTTTCTCCTCTTTCTGTACTAGCCTGACACAGGTGCTTTCCAACTGATTGCTGCTGTTTGTCTCTGTTATTGGATGGTAAAGGGCAGCAGAACTAAATGCTGCCAGTCGAATTAGCTTGTTTATAGTCATTTTTACAGGACTGGATGATTTTCTACTTCTAAGTAACTGGCTATGTGCTGCATAACCTGCAAAAGATCATTCCATAAAAATCTCATTTATACAGAATTGTATCTAGTATGCTGTAATCTTCACCATAGAAAAATCTTTAAAGAAATGGTTTTCAATCAATTAAATGCAATTAATAGCTAACTAAAAACCTATTGTCCCTAATAGCTATTTCAGCATTACTTTTGTTTTCTTAGGATCAATTCTGTCACTTTATGGGGAAGTTATCTACTTTTGCTTTCAGTGTCTGTGTTGGAAAGTAACTGTTGCAGAAGCCTGTCCTGCACAGGGAAGAAACTGGGCTGTCTGCAGCTCTTGTTCCTCATTTCAGCAGGAATGGACTTGCTCACCTCCAGGAGACTTTGTTAGGTGCTTGGGGTGGGACTGTGTGGCATTGTCATCCTTTGCTTGGGCTAGGTGGAAGTTCCTGACTCACTACAATGTTATGTGGATCTGCTGTAGTTTACTGAGAAAAACCAAGAAGGGGAATCCAGGCTTCAAATGACTCTTACTTGTTTCCAGAAATAAGATCTATTAGCTAAAGCAAGTTATGCAAAGGAAGGGAATGACATGCAAACCATGTGAAGATGTACATGTCTTTCCATTCATAACTGATTATCTCAGTACAGGATACCATGTAGCTCTCATTCCCAGAGGTTGCTCGTAGACCATCTTGTGAGCCTATTTCTTCTGAACTGATTGCTAGTTCCTTTTTATTAGGGATCATTTTCTTCTTGATATGTATCCCTAAATTATATTTGAAGGGAACCTTATGACTGGGATAATATCATACACTGTTAGTTAAGTTGATCTAATCCTAACAGTGTTGTGTCCTATGTTTGTTTTCACAAACATAGGACGGACCTTGACTTTGCTTTTCTGTAAAATGTATTCTTTCTTCATTGGTATTTGTTGTGGACACAAAAGATGATTTTTAGCCTCGCACATTGTGCTAGCTTCTTTTAAAAATTGAGTCAACTTTATATCAGCTTAAAACTTTTTCCTTTTTTTAATGTGTCTGTTTCATAATTACATTGACATTCTTGTATATGCTAATTGACTTGACCATGAAATAAGTAAACAAGGTCAAGAGTTTTCATTCCTCTTTTCCTTTTGGCTACAAATTATTCTTATCTGTTCCTTTTAGAGCTGTGGCTGTCAGTACAGTTCCCTTATGTTATTTTTCAGGTGCTTTCTAATTTACCAGTCCATGTAAATTGTAGAAATGCATAGCAAGAATCCAAGATGCTCCCTTAATAAAATGTCAGTGATAAAGGGAAAAGAAATTACCTTGAGCTAAGCTCAAGATCCTGCTCTCAGTTGCTCAGATCTCAGCTGCTGCTACATCCATGGTAACAGAAGGCAGACTGCCATAGCTCTTCACACATATCAGTACTTTCAGGACCAGTCTTTGATTGATACCAGTATTGGTTTCACCGGTGAGAAGGAAGTTGAAATGGAACTTCCAGTAAGGCAGTAAGATTAAACAAGTTCAGTAAGGCAGAAAGATTTCTGTTTGTTTTGCAGTACCTCCTCATCCAGGATGGCCCAGGGTTGCTAATGTCCTGGAACAGCTGTGCACACATAGTTTACTAGTTGTATGATGCTTAGGCTTTTGTGTTTGTTACTGTGGTTTGGTTGCGGTGTTTGACAGCAGCATCTGTGTCTTGTCAAGTGTCATCATCCCTGCCATCTAAGGTAAAATATTTTGCTGGTTTAAATTCCTCTCAGTTTGGGACTTGGGACAGGGGAAGAGAGGGAGTAAATCTGATACCAGGCCAACCTCTAGCTTTCCCATCTCTCACTTCAGTTAGTGGAGCTGCAGAGATTCCTACCATCTGGTTGGGATATGTGGTCAGCAGCTGCAGAGTGACCACATTGCAAAGGTATGTTCGGTGCACGAGTGCATTTAAGTATACAGATTTTTCTTGAGTGGGAATTGCCTAATGAACTACTTTTGCATCAACGTGGTTCTTTCTGTTAATGTGGGACATATTCTGCGTGCTTTTTTCCTTTAAGTCGTAATTTATAAGCTGTATACAAAGACTGAAATTGCAACATTCTGCTCTTACGTAAGTCTACTTACGCTCTTTCTTTTTGTCACTCTGCATTTTGCTTTTATCCAAGCAAATTTATCCCTTAATTTCTTTTTTTTTGTTTCAAGTTAGTGATTGTACCGTACAGTGAATTAGGAGGGAGTGTTTTTCTCCTTCAAATTGTTGAAAACTATTATCTCAGTAAGTGGTTAGCCTCTTGGTTAGTTAAAAAGTACTAATTTAATGTGGAGGATGTGGTCTTTAGAGCAAATAATAGCTGCCTGGGCTCCTTTGGACAATTATCTTGCACATTAACAGTTCTTCGAATTTCCACAACTACATTTCTCATACAAATTTTCTTGTTTGACACCTTAGCATGTACTGTGTCATAATTTGTACAGATGCTAAATTTGGTTAGCTTCTGATAAATTGAACCTTTTTTTGAAGTTAGAAGAATAGGCCTGTGTGTACACTTGCTGTTGTTAGTGATGATGATCAGTTCCCTTGACCCTTGGAAGTAAAGAGGTCTTGCTTTGCAGTTGTCAGACAGTTTTCACTCAAACTGGACTTGTAAAAACAATTTGAACTAACTATTAGTGAAAGTACACATACTGAGAAGTAAGAAAGGTAAATGTTCTGCTCGTCATCAAGACAGTAATAGACTATTATGTAAAGGATTTTCCAAAGCATCTTCTGATACAAGCAAACCTGAAGAGACTGAGATTGGCTGTCTCAGTCCACTGGTGCTCCCTGGTACTGTTTCCTTACTGACAGCCCTATTGTCACCTTCCTTCACTTGTTGACTCTCACATCCCCACTGGCCCGATGCTCTCGACAGCTTTTCGTTTTACTGTGGAGTGATTATTGCCAAATGGCTTAACACAGCAAGACTCCATGTGTTTCTTGCAATCTTTCACTGGGAGAAGAGTCTTCTAGAGAGAAATGGTGAAGGTCAGTGCTAGGAATCAGGTTGCTGATTTGTCTTCATGAACAAGTGATGGCTGGCTGATGCACTGAGAAATGTAATGTGGTTGTTTAAAGAACATAGCTTAAAGCAGTTGTTTAAGAAGGAAAGTATATTTAGTGCTTCTCCCCTGTTTTTTCACCCTTCTCTAATGTGGTTAAATAATACAAAAGTAATTAAGCATTAATGTATTATAATGCTAAAGCAATTATTTCACCCATATCTCATCTGATAAGTAAAGAAAACTGAATAGTTTTCCAATACTATTTTTAATAGCTTGGTAGTGAGAATCTGCAATATAGAATTAAGATACCGGTACAGTGCATTGGAGAGAAGAAAGCTCTTAAAAGAAGGTGGCTATCAGTAGTCTGCCTTTGTTTTGCTTTGAAAAATTCATTTTCTGCTGGAAAATGGAAACTACTCTAAAAAGCAGCTGTGCTTTCCTCTTTTGTTTCTTAGTTTCAGAAGATATCATAAACTTTTTTTTTTAATCGGTATTGGTCATGCTTAAATTGTAAATCATCCTGACCAGAAACATTGACACTCTGATTGTTATTCACCTAATAGAAAGAGCACCAAAATACATGTAGTGTGGATAAGGCTAGTGAGATTCAAATGGCTTATCAAAATGTGAAACATAGTATTTTTTGTGTGATATTTCTCTGCAGACCATTAGTTTATGCACTAATTGCACAGAGCTGATTGTCTGCTAGTTTTGTTTCAGAGGGCATCATGGTTCAAGCTTGCTTAGCACTTTAGAAGTGGTTGGAAAGAGGCTTTTTTATGTAATACTGTGTTTAAGAAGGAGACAACTTGTTACCAAAATAGGAAAAGGATTTTTATCAAAGTTGATATTATCTCAAGTAGACAATCAATTGTGGATCACTTCTGTTTTTCTGCGCAGGTTGCTTAGAAAATATTATTTAACCACAGTTTTATGGTGTACTTGGATGTCTTGTTTTCATTTTAGTTATTTTTTTGAATTTGTATGTCATGAGGAAATATGGGAAACATACTGTAACATTTGGCATTCAGATGACACACAGTACATATATCTGCATTTTGTAGCTAAAAATGTAGACTATCTATATATGTAAGAATCAGTTTAACAGCAGTCATGACAAGTTGTTAATTAAAATATAAAACGTTTGAGTGAACATGATCAATCAGGTTCATGGCTGGTCAGGCTGTCAAGGAGAAAATGAAAGAAAACGATTTACAGAATCACAGAATAAGCTGAGTGGGAAGGACCCACAAGGATCATCGAGTCCAACTCCTGGCCCCCACAGCACCATCCCCAAGAGTCACACCATATACTCAAGAGTGTTGCCCAAACACTTCTTGACCTCTGTCAGGCTTGGTGCTGTGACCACTTCCCTGGGGAGCCCTTTCCAGTGCCCAACCACCCTCTGGGTGAAGAACCTTTTTCTACCATCGAACCCAAACCTCCCCTGATACGACTTCAGGGCATTTCCTGTTTTTTTTTATTGAGACGTCACCTCTTTTATGCCTACTTTATTCATAAGCTAAGTACAGATATTTGTCCTACAATAGATACTAGTAATGGGCTGCACCAAGTGGACATCAACTAAAGAAGTAATCATGCTTGCTTCAGCACTAACTTCTTTTTGAGGAATCTGATGAAACTCAAAGTAATCAGACTGATGGATTGTCAATAGATAAACAGAGAAATCCAGGCAAAACTTAGTCCAAGATTGGTCTCATTTACTTATCAGCAGAAACACTTCTGCATTTTACATAGTCTTCGTACTTTCCTGCCTGATTCTTTAAACACTTGATTCAGATCCTCTGCCGTTCTCCCAAAGGTGTTCACAAAACTGTTTCATTGTAAGCTTGGGTTTTTAGGAGACTAGCTTCTTATTCCATGTAGCTATCATTCTGTTAAGCATAGTTTAAAGATTATTATGCAAATAAGGATAAATCTTGAGCTCTGTGATACTGCGGATATGAACAGCTGGCTTTTAAACTATGCCTGAATTTATAGCAAATGTGTTACTCTTATGTTACTCCATTATGAAATGGGAAGTAGTTCTATAAAGCTTCCATTTCTAGAATGTGTATACAAGGTGTTCCCTTCTATAGGGAAGAAGGCTTTTCCATACCTTTTGTGCAGGTTTTTCAACCAACTCTGGTAGTACATTATGTCTCTGCCTGGCCATAAGAAAGAGAAGCTGAAAGCCTTTTTCAGCTATTTGTTTACTCAACAAAACCTCTTTAAATGGAGTTCAATAACCTAATTTTAACATATACATCTACCTCCATATGCTAAATGAAATGCAGCTAGGCTGTCAATACTAATTGGCCACAGTTAAAAATGAGTTGTGTGAGCCATGTTAAAAAATTTGCAAGCTAATCTCTAACATAATTCTGAGCAGCTGCATACAGAGCCTGATTGAGCCTCTTCACAAGTCTAACATGTTTTTACATTTAAATTTGAGCTGTTACTCTCCATGAGTGATATTTAAAGGTGACTGCTCAAGTCCCAGTCTAAGTCTGAACTGTTTTTTCATAACTGATTTTTTTTGTTTTATCAAGATCTTCCAATACTTTTATTCCAACATACAAAGAAATATAAATATGCAATATAGAAAAATGTATGTTAACTGCTGTGAAGAGTCTTTGCAAGCATTTGCATAATGCTAGTCTGCTAGCAAACTTAATTTGTTGTTGGAATTCTAGGGCGTTAAAAATATAAATCCATTTTGGTGGCACAAAGGCTGGGTTATTTCTACTTACAGCATTGAAGGACAATTTAATTTGTACCATTGCTTTTTAATCAGCTGATCTTGATCAGTTATCATAAGGTAACTTAGTGTTAAATTTACCTTATGCATAATTGCTATTGCTCGTTTCAGAGACGTTTTCAAGGGAACACATCTCTGCTTTGGTAGTCTTTGTTCTTTCAGGTGCCAGCTTCAGGCACACTGTATACAGCCACTCTATGTGATAGTCCTTCAGCTCCAAGTGTTCTAGCTCCTGTGTCAGCACCACTATTTCCATTCCATGTGCAACCTTAACAGAGGTTAGGGAAAGCTGCAGTACTAGAACCCCCTGCTGATGTACAATTCTCTGCAGCAATGAGTTGCAAAATTAATAATTACCTGAAAGGCTGTGCTGCAGTAACTTTTTCATGTCTACAGTAGTAGCATTAATTTTAGATGTTGAGAGAACACCATTGTAACTCTTTATTGTTACAGGGTTTGTATATGAGCTTGTGTTTTCTAATTGCCAGGGGTCACAGTCAGCTCTGGACAATATTCCTGGTCACTCCTTGTAGCAAATATGATGATACTGCTTTCTCCGAGATTAACACGGACAGCTGCCTATCCCAGATATTTTAATGCTGCAACATCAAACTTGCTTCATCCCAGAGGTATTGAGGACTGGATGTAGCTGTCATACCATGATACAGAGGTCATATTAGAACCTGCATGGTATTCAATCACCTTAGTATTGAGCTTGTTGTAGAAACAGACCACTCTTCAGCTGCTGGGCTTATCTCTCACTGTATTATGGATTGCTTCTTTTCTTTTTCCTTAACTTACTCCATGCCTAATTCCGGCTATTGAGTAGGCTAGCTACGCAAGATGCTTTCACATGCACAGTGCTCATATTTCGGCACTACTTCACTTAAAAGCTACTTGCTTGTCTGTACAGAGCCAAGCAATGCCATTGCTCAGTTCAGTAGAAACTGTTTCAAAACTACTCTGTCTTCACTGTCATTCTTAATTTTCTCATAAAACCAGAAGCAGTTTTTTTCAAGGCTTATTATTTGAGGTGATTTTTTTAGCTTAAGCACGTAAATAACTATCTCTTGGTTCTTGTAGTAATAAAACCAAGCTAATCAGGCTTATTGAAGAGGGAAGTTCACTGACAAATAATGCTTCATGAAGCCAGCTGATGTCTGCCAATGCTAAGTTAAAATTAGTAAGTCAAGGCAGATCCAAGCTGGCTTACCCATCTTAGGGGTTTGTTTGTTCATAGTATGTGTGAATAAATCTATACTAAACACAGCATATCAGTGTTCTTATAGCGGTGGTTTTGAGGTAGTAAGCCCTACTGTATCCCAGTTGCTCTACAAAGCAATAGCTTGAGTTCCTTTGCAGCTGCAGTAACTGCAGAAAGATTGTTCATGCACCTAAATGACAGCAATTTTTTGTCGTTTGTTGTCACCATAATGTTTTCAATTTCACTTAGACTGTGATTTCTGAACAGCTTTATATCCTACTGAACAAGAAGTACAGTAGTTCAACCTCTGAAAAGAAAAAAAGCTCATTTTTTTCTCTGAAATATATATGTAATGATGAATATTCAGTCTCTCTAAGCAGAAGATATGCTTTCAGTTAAGCTTGGAATGGTGAAACCCAGCACTGTGCTAGGAGAGAATCTTGTTAAAACATGTGATAGCAGGGACTCATTGAGAGAAAGCTTTGAAAATTGAGATGCAAAAAATGGGAGGATGGTGTGCACATTGTATCAGCAACTCTTTTTATGCTTTTATGTATCTTCTTTTTAGGGTGAGGATTGCTTGGGTTCTTATATCTTCTGAAGTCCATAATTATGGTTGTTGTTCTACAACATTTTCTGATCGTGACTGTGCAATAGTAGACTGCATTTCTGGTTGCAGCATTTCAGAAGTTTAGTGTCTGCCTCTGAGCTGAAGCACATTACAGCCTCAAAGGTAGTTTAAATAATTTGTAATTCAGGTTGAAGTGTTTGGAAATTAGTTCAGATCAAGTTCTCTCCCACTCTTGGTTTTCTCATTGTAATGGAATAACCAAATGGGTTAAGCCCTAAATGCTTCTCAGCAGTTTTCAAGGATAATGTGCTAAGTATACTTGCAGGTTGGCTACACTATTAACTAATGCTTTTGGGGATGATTTGTAAGAGAATATGTGGATTAGTGTCCTAGTGCTTCTTTCAGAAAAGCTGAAGTATTCTGTTTAGAAATGTAGGCAGCAAAAACCTGGATCATGTCTCATATTAGGAAAAAAAATACTATTTTAAACTTGATCCACTATTTCAGCATTATTTCCAGGTAAAATAATGAGTATATGTTGAGAATTGTCCCATTCTCTTTTAAAAACCATTTGGGCAGTCTTCAAGCAGCTTTGATAAAGGAAACCTGTCCATACCACTTCAGAGCTGCCCTTCTCCTTCAGAAAGAAACTTATCAGCTGGGCCAGAGTGTGATTGAGTTTTAGCAGTAGATGATGCTTCAACCTAGCTACCTGCCTAGGAATCCCATTGCCTTGAGTTTAGGCCATCAGTATGCTGTCCTCTACAAAATGCTTATGGAGGGGAACACTGCAACAGTTGTGTTCAGCATCCATAGATTCTTTTGTGTTTTTAAGTGAAACTATATTAGAGCAGATACTGTCAAGAGGTCACTTGACAGTGTTTTGATGTTCAAATAATAGATGTAAAATGAAGTTTATGTCCAAAAAAGGCTTGCTCTGAGGGACTGATTAGAAGCAGTACAAGTGGACTAAGTATTTTTTGGGCTAAATTATTCTCATATTTCTATGTCTTTATATAATCTAAATAGTATAAAACCACCTTAGGAGCCCAGAAACTGTATAATTCCTTGATAGTAACTTACTGCTATCATACTGCCCTCAGCACTTCATTAGCAGCTTCCCGCTGATGTCTCCCCTTGGCAGTGAAGTGTCAGAAAAGATCACTCAGAGAGCCTAGGCTGTGTGCCTTCTTAAATTACCATGTGTCATTTTTAATAGAATGTTAGCATTTCTAAACTAATGTGTCATTGGTATTTTGTAACAGTATTTAAACAACTTGTGCAAGTGTTCTTTCATTAGCAAATTAGACTAATTTATTTTTGTAGAAATTTAGATTGTGCATGTCTCTTGCTAAACCTCTAGGAATAAGAAGAAAGTTGTGACAACTTCTGGAAAAATGTGCTTCAGTTAATAGCCAGACTGACAGTTCTTAGAGTCTTGCAGAATCGTAAGACAAAGGTGTTCTTTGCTGTGTATGCAAAGAGTACTTTCTACCTTAAAGGAAGGGTAGCTCTGAGAACAAAAGGGTGATAGAGTCTTGTTTTAAAGCAGGTGAGCAGTACAGCTGTATGCTGCTACACCTTGTAAACCTGTTGCTATAAAGTTTTGCGAGATGAGAGCTGTAGCAACACATGCATGCAGCGAACTGAAATCCCTGGAATGCCCAGCTGTGTTAAACAAAAAGGGAACAGGTATGGATACTTCTGGTCTTTACCAGGCCTTTTTTATTGGCCGGGAAAAGACTTCAGTGATGTTAGTCTTTGTTCATCTTGCACACTTGATAGTTTCTGTGAATTAAAGGACACAAAGATGTATTGTTATAAGAATTTTCTCCTTGTTCCTTTCTCTTCCCTCTAGGAGTTTGTGTACATTATTATTCTTTTTGTATAGCATCAACAGACTCTCTAGGTATTCCAGTCTCTGGATGTTTAGATAGTGATTATTTCTACAAAAAGACTCTAACAGAATTTAAATGCGACAGACTATCATAGCACCTGGGCACTCACTCTGCCTCATTTCTTTAAGGTGAAGGTTTGCCTAAAGTGAAATCGGGACACTTAGCAGTATGTGGCACTTGAACTTGAGCATGCAGCTTGAGTTTCTGTTCTGTTCAGGTTCTTTTTTTAAGACTTGCAGGTAGAGATAAACTTGAAAGATGGCCCAGTGACAAATTCTCAGAAAAGAATTTGCTGGTAGTACCAACAGGCTGCAGTAGTAGTGGATATTTCAGTTCATCAGATTGTGAAATTCTGTATTGGTCACAAAAGAGTATATGATAATACTTTTAACATAACTTCTTCAAGACATTGGTCTGTTGCAGTCTTCTGCTACTCAGGTTGCAGCTACACATTTAATGGAGATGCTTCTCCAAATCTTATTGCAGCTGCTTATTCCTGCTGTGGTGTACTGTTACTGCTTCTGTGTTAGTGTAGACATGAAAAGAAGTGGGACAGGGAAGTGGTGTAGCTAAGCAGTAACACAGCTTAAAAAAGCAGTTGAAGGTCACTAAGCTGCTGCTGTCTCCAAGATGTCGCACAATGAGCAAGGAGATAGTTTTGTTGCATCACTCTACAGCAGGATGCTTGAAGTGTCAATCCCTTCTGCCTTCTTGCTTCTGCTCTTCTTGCAAGACTAGGTAACCCTGTTGTTAAATTTAAATGTACCATCTATTTGTTGAAGGTGTACTCACTTTACTCACTTTTGTTTCTGCTTGATGATTGGTACTGTTACACGGGGGAGAGGAAAACTTCAGATAAATCTAAATTTATTTTCCTTTTTGGTGCTTAGTTTTTGCCCTGTAATTTCAGTCTTCTTGCCCTGGCTCTCTGAGAAAAATGCAATTATGAGTTTTGAATTTATAAAAATAAAGCTAAATTCCAGCGTGCCCTTTTTTTTTTTTTAATTCCTAGTCTTGATGGTTTATTTTCATTTTTATTAAAATATTGATCTTTCAGAGATCAGAAATGAATGCTTGAGGTTTAATGGTTAATTGCCTGTCCTAGTTGAAAAAGGCATGCTGTTTTAAACCTCTTGCCTAGACCTCCTCTAAGATCCAAACTATTGGGTTTTCTTTAAAAAGTACATACCCTTTTAAACTCAGCAGCTCATTTAATGATGGTGATGAGAATTCAGCAGCTGTCAACAACAGCATGTTTAAAAAGGACAAAGATGGACAATTCCTGAAGATGTGCAGTGATGGGGCAGGAGGCAGCAGATGCAAATTGCAACAAAGGAGTACTTTGACTCTATATAATGAAAAACTTTCTTACCTCAAGGGTGGTCAAACTTAGGAAGAAGTTTCCAGGAGTGGTCCTAGATCTCCATATTTGAAGATATTTGAAATTCTGCTGGACAAAGCCTGGAGTAACTTTATAGAACTGATCTGACTTCAGGCAGGGAGCTGAACAAGGTGACTGTCAGAAGTCCCTTCCAACTTAAATTATTCTGTAAATCTGGGTGTTTACAGGCTAACAGACTCTCAGATGTCCCGTAAGGTGTTTTTCACATAGAGGATGGGCTAATTGAGATAGAAAAAGCAAGATTATTATTTTGCATAGTGGAAATGCTGAGCACTCATTGGAAATGCCTTCCATTTCCTCCAAGCTTGCAGGTATTAAGTACATTTAGTACTCAAATCCTGTGCTTTTTCAGTAGGGCAACTGATACTGAGGAACAGTATCATGCAATTCATGACTGAGTATATAAATGTATAGCTTTTTCTGACCAGCTTTGGTTTCAGCAGGATGCATTTTAATTTACATGTAGTCATCCAGGACATACAAGTCAATCTTTAAATGAATTACATGTTGAAGAAGTCTCATAAAAGCTTTTTTCTAAGGTTTGATAGCATTCCTTAAACTGTTTAGAGCAAAAGTTTCTCAGTCTACCAAAGTAGGTATAATAACACTGCCATATTTGATATTCTGACCTGAGGCATGCCTTTATCAAAATCAAGATAGGACAAAGGTAGTTCTCAGTGTATGGAGATAAAAATAGAGGAAGAATACTTCTTCTATTGAATCATGAACAAGACTAGTAATTTCTGATATTTCTGATTCATCACTTGCTCCGATGTGCCAGTGGTAATTTTGGTAGAGAGCAGTAAAATCTGCATTTGAAGTGTTTGAGACAAAGGGGTATTGGACACTGGCATAAATGCGTTGTGTGACTCTAAAAATTGCATCAGAAATTTGAAAGGAGAAAGAAGTGTTGTAATGCTAAAGAAAAAAACCAGATGAGACAGAATGTGAAAGACAAGTTCTTCTGAGGTTACTCAGTAGAAATGGGACTGAGTTACATCACACATTCTCCCTTAAATTTCATGTACTGAGGGACAACTTAACCTAATTCAGACAGCTTGTCCTTCCAGTGACATCTTTGTATAAGAAAATATTTTGTTTCAAAGTGACATAAATTCAGCCCACATCTCTTAATACAGATAGTGTCTGTTGTAGGAAAGTTTAATTGTTCACATGTGTTATGCCCTAATATCACCTCTCAAAAGCATGCTGAAAATGCCTGAAAAACTTGCTAGCTTTTTTGAAGACACGGGTGGTAATATCTTGCTCCGCAGTTAACTGTACCTAAACATTCAGCTGGTAGGAATAAACATACAAAAAGCTTTTTACTTCATTGAGGAAAAAAGTGAAATGAAAAGTTTTTGTATACAGAAGAAAAAAAATTAAGATCAAAGCTAAGTTAAAAATTATTATTATTTTCATTTGCAGGGGTTAAGTGGTCAGGTTATTTTTTTCCATATTTGGAAAAAAATTTGTGATGTCAAACTAAGTGGATTCTTTCCTATGCACTAAGGTCAATGGTGCAAGCCACAGTTTCTTATAGCTGTGAGAGTGACCTGAAAAGTCATGTGCTGCTGAGGAGGCAGTGTTCTGTTCCCTGTGTCAGCAGAGGGCTGCTTCCCTGCAAAGAACCCCAGGACAAACCTCTTCCAAGTACTTGCTTTGTTGTCTTACCTAAGGCCAGAACTTTTCATAAATAATGATCAGTAACAGACTAAAAGCACATTCTTTCTCTGAAGGGTAGCTGTAGATCATGCTTTTGCTTGCTGGCCCTGAACTTACGTTGCTGGAGCCTTTTTTGGAATTTTGGCATAGGTATTTTCTGCAGTCTAAATTGAAGAATCATTGCATTTAGCAGCCACGGAGCTCTTATGTATGCTAGGGTGTCATTGTTTTACAAATGCTGCAGCCAGAGGAACAGAGGGCTCCATACTTGCTGCCTCCAATGGGCTCAAGCTGTCTCTCCATCCCAGCCATAAGCTGCTGGGCAGGGAAGGTGGGGTTGAAATGCTGTTCTTGTTTTCAAGTGGTTCCCATTGAGTCTGTCTTCCTGGATAGGTGAATAACTGTATTCTGGCCGCAGGTATTGTGATTTTTTTTTTTTTTTTTTTATCTTAGACTTTACCCTTTGAAAAACATTACAGAGAAGATTTACAGGCCTTTTGCTATTTAATGATCTTTTGGCAGAGGATTTCTTTTGAAAACAGAATAAAGGAAAGGAAGATTAGAGTTATGAATGGCTTTATAATAGGAAAAAGTCATCGCTTCCAGGCTCCAGTGATGTCCCTGACTCAGGAAGGCTTTAGAGAAATTATCGTATTATCTCCCTTGACATATTTTCTCTTTAGAGTCTTTGAATTAAAAAATTGTTGTGAATATTAAAATCAGTAACTTCTAGTCCATGTGAATTTAATTTAAATTTTACAAATTAGTAGTTGGGAATGGGCTTTTTCCTCTTTTCAGCATCAATGAAGTGTTACCAGTTTAATGAACAAAAGTAATTTTCATTATACTAATAATCAGAGAATCATATAATGATTTGGATTGGAAGGGACTTAGGTCATCTCATTCCAACTTCCCTGCCATGGCCAGGAACATCTTCTGCTAGATCAGATTGTGCTGAGCCCCATCCAACCTGGCCTTGAACATTTCCAGGGATATGGCATCCACAGCTTCTCCAGGCTGTTCTAGTGAACACCATCCTCACAGGGAAGAATTCCTCCTGATATCTAATCTAAATCTGTCCTCTTTCAGCTGAAAGCCATTTCCACATGTTCCATAATAAAATTTATGTTTTAGAAGGACTTTAGCATCCTTAAGTCAACACTCAAGGCACTCTAATTATCAAGGAAAGATTGCACCTTGTGTTTCTTTCTGCAGTTTCACATATTTGTTCTAGACATCTTAAAAATGTTTACAAGGTTTCTACTCTAATTTAGACATTGCTTTCCAGGTGGGAAATTCAAAGTTTTCAATTACATTCTTTGAAGAATCAATCCCATTCAATCATAAGCAAGGATACAGGATTGTTATTAGTCTTGTTTTTTAATAACAATATTGATATGCAATCTCTAAGTGATATTTTATTTCATTCTAGTCAAAAGTAGGCAGTAGTAAACCCCAGATATAGTGAATTGTGCTGCTGTAGTTGCAGTTACTTTACCTTTTTATTTGCAGAGGTTAAGTGGTCAGATTATCAGAGGCAGTGGGTTTCAGTTTTTTCCCTTCAGATCTGCCTTTTAGAAGCACAGTCTATTGCCCAGGGCTGCAATTAAAACTTGTGATGGCCTTGTAGCCAGGGCTGTCATCAGCATTGGGAACTTCAGCTATTGGGGCTGCACTGCCACTTCATTTCCCATCAGAGTCCCAGTGCAGCCTCCAGGGATTACTCCTTGTAAGTAACTTCCACATGGTGTTTTTAAATTGCTGGTTTTCAAATCTGAGCATAGCAGCTATGCTCAGCATTGAGCCAAGGCTTTTTCTTTACATGTAATTGCTTTTCATCCTGAAACTGGAAGGTTATTACCAGGAGCTGCTAATATTTGTATGTGCAGTTTGATAACAGTAGGTGAAAATAATTCCAAACCACAAGTGCCAGGAAGCACAAGTTACAGGTATGGTTTTGCTCTCATTCTAAAGGCCCGACTTTGAACATGACTCAGAAATCTGTTTAGTGCCCAAACTAAAAAAAGCTACCCATGGTTAATGCCCTTTCACAGAGGAAAAAGGCAATCACCTCCCACTCAAAAATATACCATCAAGTATTTAGAAAAGCAAAATTTTTTTTTTTTTTATACTAATTACACTTTTTGAGCATGAAGATCTCTTATTCTGGGACTTCAGCTGCTGAAGAACAAAGCAGTAATGTCTTTATTTCATTAATACTTTTCTATTACAGAAAGACAGTAAAATGTTATAATATTTCTTTAAATGTAAATGAAGAAACTACTGGTAAATATCATTGGGGTGTCTTTTTGTCAAAAGGTGGAGACAAAAACTGTTTATGAATATAAATGCAGCAAATGATAAAAATTACAAAGAAAAACACATTCCTTTTTTTGAAACTATTTGGATACTCTGAAAGCTTGTCATAAAATGGTTTCACTGTTTCATTAAAACCATATTCTTTGTTGAATTTATTCACAGAGTAAATAACTGCTGATCTGTGATCATTAATATAAATTCACTTGACGTCAGGTATTTTTTCTTATTCTAGGAGAGGTTTGTTTTGTTCTGGAATTTCAATTGAACTGTCTTTAAGTACTGTGTTTCTTTACACTTTGATTTTGCTTTTTTGCTGTTCGGCTTCACTGGCAATTAACAATATTTTATATATATTGTTGAACTCAGCCCTTTTTATCAAGGACACAGTGTAACACATATATTAAAAACTAGATTAATGGTGTATTCAGTAGAAGATAGCATTCAAATAGGCAGCTATCACAGAAACTTTACTCCGACATATAAAGTTGCATAATTAGTACCCGATCTTGCTTAAGTTTGACATATGGGTAACATCTGTATTGTGCTGTTTAGCACAGAACCCAGTGGGATTTGAAATGAAAACTGTCCATGGAAGTTAAGTGACCCAGCACTTCACTTTCTGCCTCCTGCTTGTGCAGTGCCTTTGTCAATCCTGTCATGGCCTCTCACTCTTCTTTGCCAAACTGTACTTCTTTTGTGTCAACAGTGAAACTTTTTAAACTTAAGTCAATTGCACAAATAATAGTTCTTCTGTCCTTCTCTTGATCAACCTTTCCTTGCTTTACCAAATGCCTGGTGTACATGTTGAGGTGTTTGAGGAAAGAGAGGACAAGTATTTTTGATTGTGCCACAATAATGATGATTTGTCAGTTGATTGTGTGCACTCTGCAGGTCACTGTTGGGTGACCTCTTGTAAGCTGGGTTATGGGAATATAAATGCACCTGCTTTAGAGTTATCAGTGCTGTATTAATTCCTGCAAATTACTTCCTAGTGTGGAGTTAATAAACTTTTACAGTATTAGTTATATTTATTTTACCACAGACAGAGCAGATTTTTCACACCTCTGCCCTGGAAGGTTTGAAAGTTCAGTGAGCACCTCCAGAAAGATGGAGCCACCAGTCTGGCTAGTTTGATTTACAGTATAGTGTCACCATTCAGTGTTAATTTCACATGCTCAGAAGCACTGCTTAGTTTGTAATTTTCAGTGTCCCTTTTCCTACCTCCTCTTTATTTGCCTTCTCATTTTGCTGCTTTTTTAAAGTTTTTAAAATAGTCAGTTGATTTCTGTAATGTACTAAAAAGCAAAAGTTTGGGACAAAGCAGAAGAGAATGTTGGAAGGGGAGCCAGAGGTAAAGATTATGGGATCATTTTACAGTTATTTTTTTCCTTTATATACCACGAGGGGAATATAAGGTACATATTGAAACCCTTTCAAACATTCTAATGGCAGACTATATTAGTTTTTGCAAGTTCTTCCTAAGATAAAATAACATTCAACACAATTTCAAATAAATGCTCAGGACAAACAGGTTTTACATTGAAATGGAGTTGGGTTTTAGCTGTACTTACTGTCAATAACAACTCCTTGCATTGTTTACAATGAACAGTCACTTTTGTGGCAGTAAAAATAGGCATAAAAAACTCTTGTAAATATTTGGTGGTTTTTTGTGTTTCTCCCTTAACTTGCGCTATCAATTGGAGCAGAAGTCTTTTGGAAAGACTGATGGGGAGGGGCAGAAATGTTTGTACCCTCTGTGCAGTACTGGAGCACAAAATTTACAAAAATTTTGATTGTTTATCAAACCTACTCTTTTTGTAGAACTTCTGTAATTCCAGTAAAGAGGTGTTTCAGACAATTGTGCCACTTTTAAAGAGATCTTTTAAGCACTTGCAAGTGTTGTTCTGTTGGCTGTCAAAGGTAGCGTCTCAGTACTATTAAAACTTGAATCCTTAAGTACTTGCTAGTTGAAAAGCAAGAATTAAAGTTTATCTGCATCTCCTTTCTGTTTTTAAATATGCAATTTGTATTACTGTGTATGTAATTACTTTCAAAAACTGTATCGTGATAGCTCTCTGTCATACCCATAAAGCTGTATCAAAACATTCCCTGTAACTTAACTTTAGGAAAAATTGAAGTTGCTCATAAGAGTTTCTTTTCTGGGGTTTTTCTTGGAGCCTTGATTCATTTTGAATGTGTAAACTCAACTTCTGGAGTAAAACACTTTCAGCTGATCTGGTTAGTTAGTACTATGGAAGGCTTTGACTTTTAGCCAAGCTTTAGGTACTTTTCAGCTCTTAATTGGACAATGAGACTAAAAATCTCATTGCCCTTTGGTCTTTATACTTTGCATGAGTGTATGCTCTGCTTCTGCTAAATGAGAAATAAAATAGCTTTGTCACATGATGACTTTTACTGGCTTTTATAATTGAATGTTTAAAAGAGTTGTCAGGCTTTTGATTCTCTTGCTGATTTGAATAACTTTGTCATTTTCAAGGGATTAATCATTTTTCTTTTTCAATGTTAATCATTGTTGCTGGGTTATAAAACTGTATTTCAAAGGTAGCTGCTATGGATGTTAAAGCCATGAGCATCCCTTCACTGTATCTTATCAGTAAGATTTGGTATTAGCTGACATTTTCTTCTGAAGTGTTACATGTTCCATTTATATTAATCATACAAAATCCAGTCGCATGAGCTGAAGTTATAGTTGGTACTTGGTACATCTGTATCTGTCATTCTGAATCAGATTAAGTTTCCTCTGTTCTTTGAACTTTATTATATTCAGAGTTAATGATAGGTATAGGTAGTTAGTTGGTGTTTAGATATTAATAAAATTTTTTTGCTATTAGCTTGTTCAAGTGTCATAGGCTGAAATCACACTGCCTCAATGAAAATATGGTTTATTTTCCATTTAGTTTGAGAATTGTGGAAGAAGAAGATGTAATACTTATATTTTTCAGCACATTTGCAACTTAGCCAATAATTAAGCAGGAATCCATGTTTGGGGTGTCTTTCTAGTTAGAGATTTGTAGAGATTATCCCATATCGTTTTCATATGCAATGATTTTTGAAATTTGATATATTTCTGTGATTTTTACGTGCATTTTATATGGCCTTTCAAGGAAATGGCATATATTTGTGTAAAACTAATTCTAGTAATTCTAACATTAAATGACATTTCAGATTTCAAACAAATAACGTTATCATTGTATAGAATGAAAGAAAAACAGACATGACAATAAGTAGAGTGCTAGTCTGTCAAAGCTGTTCACACAAAGTAGATTTTGAAATAGTCAGACTTCAGTTTGAGTGAGGCATGTATAATACTGAATGTCTATCAGTCTAAAAATTTATCATTTGAAAACCTTAACATATTTTGTTACGAGAACATAAGTTTAAATATAGGACTTTCTGGAAAAGTATTGCTTTTGGAATGAAGGACTACAACTTTAAATGTTAGTCTCGCAGGAAAGGAGTTGTTAGAGCTGTGGATGTGTCCTGTTGATTACTGGCCATGTCAGCTCCCTGGAGTGTCTTCTCCCAAAGCTATACAGGCAGGCTCTTCCTGCTGTCTCATCCCAAACTGTAATACTTAAAGCACTTGAGACTTTGACTGTGTTCTGTGCATACAGAAAAATCCCCATCCTGTGTACTTTACTTTCTTGTCCTTGGTTCCCTGATGGCTTATCTCCAGCAATGTGTTCCATCTCCCTGACCCTTAATTGCATTATACGATTCTTACTTGCCATGCATACAACAACTTCTGCTCACAGGAAAAACATTTTTGGACTAATGTAATTTGATTTGACACAGCAATTCCTACAGTTTCCACCTGAAACTGCCATCTGGATTTAGATGCGCTTAACTGGTTTGCCATTCCTTTTAATGAGCTAAACAAAGAAATTAAAGATCCATTTATGAATGACCAGATATAAGTTACTTTGTTAGAACTTTCTTTTATCTTTTGGGATTATTCATGCAAAAGCAGCAGATAAACAGCATAAAAACTTTTCATAAAGCATTTTCATCTGCAGATATTTTTCTTCTTGATGAAGCAGATATGAATTAGTGAGAACAAAGAGTAGTAGTGAAGCATATTTTAATTTATGTTGAGATAATCTGCTTCTAGAAAAAATTCTTAAATATCAGTAGAGAAATGCTCAAACATGGCTTATTTCCTTGTCTTCTGCCATTCACAAAAATTGAGAGATGAGGAGGATCTTCACCTATGTTTTCTTATGTTTTCATCTCTTTCTGAAGGTTGAATGCTAATGAAAGAGAATGTAACCTTCTGAAGCTCATTAGGGTGGCATATGAGTATTATTTGCCTTTAATGATGGTTTCAGCAGATCCAGACCTGTCACAGCAAATTCATAGGTTTTTAAAGGATTGTCAAATCCTATGGTAACTTTTCAAAAGTAAAAGACAAACAATTATTTAACAAAATATATAAGCCTTTTAATAGATTTGTCCTTATTAATTAGCACAATGTCAGGTTAAAATGGCATTTGTGTATTCTGTTTCGTTCATACTGTATTATTTAGACTTCTTTACAGTTATATGTATCAAGGAATATCTGTAAATATAAAAATTCTTATTAGAGATCTTATGCCTTGCCCAAGTGATTCTGTATGTTATAATATCGAATATATCTAGTAGAAAGTATGCACCAGTATGTTACAATAGTATAAGTGATCTATCCCTTTAATTCAGAAGATAGCATTCTTTTTATAATAGTTTCTTGTGTGACTATCATGTATGTGAGTGTATCTACCTTAAGCTAAGCATACAATAAGTATACTTTATTTGAATAAAATGTTGCTAGTGTTGTTACAGAGGCTGTGTTGAAGATATTGGGATTTAATTTAAATTTTGACAGAGAAGGCCAAGGAAACTTGAAGCATACTTTTCATGATTATTGAAGAGTGATCCAGTAATTATGAAAGATTAATAGAGTAGTCTGCTGGAAGATAAACTCACTCCTCCATTCTTTGGCAGGTAGATGACATCTTAGGAGAAGGCAGTGACGAAAGTGATACTGAAAAAAAAAAGCCAGAAGAGGAAGGTGCAAAACCTCAGACTAGTGGAACAGAGACTCTAGGGAGGAAGGCAGATCAGAGATCTGGATCATCATCATCATCTTCAAGTGAAAGAAGTTTAACAGGCAATGTACCCAGGTATGAATTTTTCAAATGTAAGTGTTAATGATGTTTCATTGTGTTTGTGCTATTCAGCATGCTTTCTTACAATTTGGTATTTGCAATCTGGTGTTAAACTATGTGTAGGTAACTTTTTCTTATAAGTGTGTGAAATTGTCATGCTTATCTCTGCAATGTTTTGGGATTTATTTAAGGAAGTGGTCTTAGTAAATGTCTTATTGAGGACTTAGTAATGTCTTATTATGACCTGTTCAGAAAGAACTGAAGGCAACTGAACTGCACTTCTTTTAAAGTTGTCTCAGTCCTGTGTCAGATATAGAACCATGTCCTCTGCAGTATCACTTTAAGTAAAATAAAGCATGGTGTGCTTTTTACATTCTGAATTTTTGAGATAGTTTTATGTTGGTTATTCAGAACAATGAGATTGTTGGGATTCTTTTCTACTTAGAAATTTAAACTTACTCATCTCTTTTTCAAAATTGATTTTACTGTCCCAGCATTGACTGTTGGATAATGGCTATCAATCAAGTTGCTGCTATACTAGAACTTAATAAACTAAGTGCTTATGCTAAATATTTTAATGAATGGTTGTCAGTTTGCAGGCTGTTCATAGCTTTTAAGCTTAACAATTTAGAGCAAGCAATATACGATTTTAATTTAGAATTGCAGGGGTCATCATCCTGTACTACAGGGTGCTGAAAGTGCAAACATGACTCAGATGTGTGTTGTAGTTCCTTTCTGCTTTCTAACAAAACTCTGTTCCCAACCATAAGACTTTAAACTAACCCTTTTTCCTTAATGAGGCTAAGTAGGAGGTCTTAAGCAGCTGACTTATTTTTTTTTAACTTTTCTGGCCTTTGTTCTAGCACACAAAGAAGGTATGAGAGAAACTGCAAAAACTGTCGTAGAATATGGTATATAGATGTTTATGGAGAGATTTTGATTGGGGTGATAATGTTGCTGTGTGTTGGGTTTAATTGGAGAAAGAGCTACAGGGGAAGCTTACATGGCCTTTTAGTTTATTATGGGTATTTCTAATCATTGAACTTCTTCAGAAAAAAAGTCTGAAAGTTATGAGAACTCAATTTGTCTCAAATGAATAGAAGAAATGGATTTCTCTTACATGAAATTTGGAAGAGGAAAGGCAAGAAAATGATGAATGTTTTAGAACACAACTTGAAGCAGCAAGGCATGGTGGCATGTCACTTAAGTTATCCTAATACTGTGATGTTTCATTGTGTGAAAGATGTACCAGTTTCTGGAAGACAAAAGAAAGGGTCACATTAAGGAATATTGCTAAATACTGTCCCCTGAGTATGGTGTAAAAAGATAGAGCAAGTGCATTTGTAATTAAGTTTTATTCTATATACAGGATGGTTTTTAAGTAAACTCAGCAATACTTCTTCACTCAAAAACTGTATAGACGTAGTGTGTTCTTGCTGGGATAAAGTCTTTAAACAGCTTCTTAAGTAACTTTTCTATTTTTGACCTCTCTACGTCTTAAGAGTTTCCTTGTCAGTTTGCTAAATTGCATTCAGGATTGAGCTTGAATGGTGTGCTGAAAAACATGCAAAGTGCTGGTTCAGATGCTGACCCAGTGTCTACTAGGCAGGAAGTTCTGCTTGATAAGAAAGAAACCTGTCATTCCAATTACATTTTAAGTTTGAAGCTTTAAATTGATGTTTTCATGTTCAGTCAGTGTTGTATGTGCTAAAGAGATTCTGTATAAGAGGGGTAATGCAAGAACAGTCTCTGTAAAACAGAAGATGAACAAGAAACAGTCCAGATATGATCCAGTACTCCTATGATCTAGCTCAGCTAGTTCCTATTAGAGATGAGGCTTACAGAGACTGTAAGCTTCTGCTGCTTCTCTGGACCTTTCCAGTAGTTCCTGACACTGGAGCCATAGTGCTTACAAAAAAATCTAGTGCCTACGTTTAATGTTAGTCTTCAGTCTTGAAACTTACAGAATACCTTGATAATTTTTCAGATTAGTGCCACTTCTGAAATTCTCAAGCATGGAGATAAAACAATCTTTGAAAAAACTGATAGCCCCTGCTGGAGGAGAAATGAAGCCTTTCTCCTAGATCCACTGCTAATTCATAATCAAGGAAAACTGAGCTCAGAGCCTCAGAAATCTTTCATCTTTTCTGTGCCCATTTACTAGAATTTTAATAGGAACAGTGATATTTTGATTCCTAAGTGTTTTCTTTCAAATATAATAGTACTTCCTTAAAACCGCCACTCCTATAGACGACAGAAATTATAAGTTTTCCTTTCTTTCTTACTGAAAGAAAAGACTGCTGCAAACTCTGGTGCAAAATTTTGTCAGTGACATCTTTTATCCCAATTGAACAAGTATATTCATTGTCACTGTAACTTTATTCCAGTTCCCCAGTCTTGAGACACTCTACTTTGAGAATCTCAAGACCTAAGTTTTTTTACAGCTCAGTGCTTTCCAAGCTGTCAGACTCAGGTTTGTTATAGTCTGGGATATTTTTCAAAAAAAATTTCAGTGACAAACCATTCAAAACATATTAAGGAATTATCTGGTATGTGGTCAAAGTCTTCTTGAAAGTACCTTAATAGCCGGCAGCACATCTCCCATCACGTGGCTGACAAAATAATTGTAGAAATTCAACCATTTTGCCAAAGAATGATGGTTCCTCTGTTTTCTTACCCAAACAAGTCATTGCATTGTTTCACTAATAAAGTTGTAACATGATTACACTGAACAGTCTTCCAAAATTCCTTTCTAGATGATGTAAGTATGCTGTTGATTTGATTTTTATAGTATAGAAATGCTGAAGATGTAAATTTAGAAATATTGATGATTTTAAATCATAATTTCCTGCCTCCTGGATCATTTGTTTCATTAGCGTAGCTCACTTAATCATCAAGCAATCTGTCTGTTAAAGAGCTTCTGTGTAAGGTCACCCTAGAAAAAAATATATTGTGCGAAGTTAATTTTAAGAACTAAATCTTTCATTATCTGCTTTCCCTTAGAAATAGATTTTATTTAAGGGGATGCTCAGTGATGTCTAACTGCAAAAGGAAAGGGGATCAAAATTTCTGTATGTGGTCAGTGCTTGGACATTCAAGAAAATGTTAACTTTAAGTCTGGAGTGAAAAACTCCTGTAGTAAACAATTGCTGGTGTTTGCAAGTAATTGGAAAATGTTTGTTTGAAGAAAATTCCGATTTGTTTTGCTCTCATTGATAGAGCTTCTCCCATATAATTGTTTCAAACTTGTAATCTGTATTCTGTGATGTGCGGTTACTCTAAGCTACTTACATTTTTGGAGCCATTAGAGTTTTGCCATGCGTAATAATGAGGTGCTTTAGAAAATCTCTCGTTCAGATTCCCTCAGTAAGAACCTGAGTTCATTATTGGAATTGGCCAGAACTGGAGTTCATTTCTAAAACTGTGCTCTAGTTTTGGCTGTGGGCCTGCTGTGTCAGTGGCCATGGGATTACAGAGGGGCATGTCTCATTTTAAAGACTGTTCCATCTATCTTGGTGTTGCAGAGGCAGCACTTCAGTTGAGCGTTGGTGAATGAGATTGAATCTTGCAGCTTGTTCAGGGGGTTTAAGATCTCTGCATAGAATTAAGATTGTTAGAAAACTATAGAAAGCAAATGCTGCCCATTTATTGATTTTGGCAATGAGATAATGAATCCCAAATCAATCGAAATATGCTTGATAGGAGCAGCAGCTCATTGTTGTTCCTTGATATAATTTGGTAAATAAATGCAGTTTTCCTACTTGAATACATTTAATGCATTTTAATGAGCGTCTCACTCTATTTTAGAGAGATCCAATATATCGCCTTAACAAAGCAGGAAACCCACTCAGCCTTTAAAGAGAATGTATAATCACTGAGTAGGGAAGAAAACAGACCTAAACTCTGCAAGTTTAGAGATCCTTGACAGGCAACCACCTCCTCTCCCAGTTGTGGGAAAGGCTGATTTGCTTTAAGAATTTGCAGTGATAGGTGGCATTTTTCAGTTTGAAGGTGCTTCCCTGGAAATGCTTTTCTTAAGGTGAGGAGAGTTAAGGAAGCTCAACATAGATGATGTGATGGCTCCAATTTTATAGATTATTACACTTACAAAGTTTCAAATTGTTTGACTCTGTTTCACAGAGAACAGCCCAAATTTGTCTCCCATGATTAATTTCCCTTAAACTGAGTCAAATTCAGCATTCTAAATTAGGCATCTGGGAGAAGAAAACATCCTTCAGGTAATAAGACAATGTGATGAATATTTTTTTATATAACCAAATTCTGACTGATTTTTTGCAAAGTTCTTACAAGTACTTTTTTCTAGGGTTTAAAACTTAACTCATATGGGTAATACAACACCTGGATTGTCCAGCATGTTCCAAGTCTGTACAGTACTCTTGTGATGAGTTTAAATGGCTGTTCAGAGAGGCGTTTTGAGGCATTAAGAGCTGAAACTCTCACCAACTTCATTTTTCCCAAAACTATTGATTGCATTCAACCTCCAAAGTAAAATTTTTTCTTCATCATTCCGGTACATTTTTTCCTTGGCAGAACAATTGTTCTCATGCTACTGCAAGCTGAGAGTATGTTCAAATGACTACGTTTCCTTACGTTTCTAACAGTTTGGAAGTAAACAGACTCTTCGATGTAGTCCATATAAGCAATTAAAAAATTAGTGAAGTTTTAGTGAATTTTTTCTCCCAGGAGCAATGGTTAAACACTCCAGACCGAAATCCAGGATCAGCTTCTAAAGAGAAGTGCTTCTGTTGGCAGCACATTTTGCTGTTTTCACATGAGCCGGCTGTTCCACAAAATTTTAATGTCATTCCTGTTTGGAAGTGATTTTGATGAAGACTCAAAAATGGAAGAGGATTCTAGGCATGCATTCTTTATATATTAAAAATAAGTTTGCATATAAGAATGTTTTTGTTTGAAAGATCTCATTACCCAAAATTTCCACCTGAGAAAATCAATACTAAGGTAATAACAATTTTTGGAAGCTATTTTAGTAAACTTTTTTTTCTCCAAAGGTAATTTCTTTTTTCAAGTATGTGTAGTCCCAAGTACTCTACCCTCTGCTACACTGAATCAACAACTCTCTTTCAGTTTGCCAGCTAGAAAATTGTACATCTAGATTCTAGAGGATTGAATGGAAACAAATGCTGGATCTTGGTTGATAGTTTATGTATCAAGGGTGTGCCTTTTTCTGACCCTCTTGAAAATTATCCTAATGTCCTGAAAACCAGGAGTCCTTCAGCTGTAATCTTTATCTGATAGGGTTAGGATCTGATTAGTGGCCACGGTCAAACCTTCATTAGGGTTGCTTTAGGCAACTGAGGTGGATCCCATTCCCATTTAACCACATTCTTCAGGTTATTAAGAAATAGTTTTTTTGACAGTTGGTACTTTGGTTTTCAGTGTTCTGTTTAGGTTGATTCTAAGCTTTTTGTCTTTGACTCACATATTTGTGGTAAAATTGACCTCTCCTAATTTATATTTCTGAATCAGTCATTCTATCCTCTCCTCTCCTTGGAGGAAGAGTAGTTTGGAGAGATAGGTTGTTTTTCTGACTTGAACTTTCTGCTTGTGTTAAGTTAAATCCCACCCTTTGGTCCTTGTCTTCATTACAAAGCATAGAAGATGGTTTTAAGAGCAAGCTGTGCTAAAGACATTTGTACTTGAAAAGTGTAGTTACGCACCATGATTTGCTTCATTTGAGTAGCTTTTTTTCACAAAAAGTAGATTTGATTGAAGTGGAATAGTGTCCAAGCTCTTTAGTGATTCCTTCCCTGTAGCAATCTTTTTCATAAACCTTCAGTAAATACTGGAGAGTTGAGTGTGTCTTTACTAATTGATCTGTGGAGTTTAGCTGAAACATGAAAATAAAGGGATTTTTAAATCAGAAAAGTTCAACAGTATTAAAAGTAGTTGCAGATATCTAGAGAAGTCACTGACAAACTCAACTGTTCCAAAATAATTTCGGATACATTTTATAATTATCATTGGAGAATTTAAAAATGCTGTAGGAGGAATTGGGAACTGGAAATGTTACTATTCAAACTGAGTCTCTACATGCCAACATGTTTTTGTTTATTACCCCAGTTATTATCTTTAGATCCTTCTTTTTTAAAGATGCCAATCATATCACTTGGCTGTAAACACGCTTCTAAAAGAAGTCATTCTTACACTATGGCATCACAGATATTATATATGAGTAGTGATTCATTTGCACATGAAGTAACATAGTTTGCTAAGACAATCTTTTTTTTAAAGGAGTGTTTGAAGGCTTTTACAATAGAGAACACAAATATTCAGATGGCTAAGACAGTGCAAGTCCTGTAACAGTGCCACTAGAAGACAGATATTTTAATTCCCACTGATGAGGTTAAGCATCATAGGGTTTTCTTATAAAATGCTGAGTTACTCTGTAATTAATTTAAAACTATTACAGAATCTAATTTTTAAGCTCTCTGATAAGAGAAACTACTTTTTTTTCTTGTTAGAGCAGGATGAGGGATCCAGCATGACTTCTGCCCTGAGGAAGCTGTCAGCTGCAGGCAGTGCTTGTCTGTGTGTTTTCTCAACACAGAGCAAAGGGCAGGGCAAAGAGTTGGGTTTTTTCCACCTTGTGAAATGATTTTTTCAGAGGAAAGCTACTTTTTATGTCTGCAGCAACTAGAAAAACTGTGAGGCCTGCTTGTTACTCATGGCTCAGAAAGCAAGTTACTGTGCTGCTCTTCAATGTCTCCTCACATGAGAAAGTTAGCAGCCATCTTATGTTCAAGAGCAGAATTGTTGTGGGCAAGTCACTTAGTCAAGTGAGGGGAAAGGAGTGCTTCCTGTGGAGAGAGAATGCAAAATTCTGCGCTTTTTTTCAGCTTAATATGCCTGTTTTTCTACCGGGGAGATACCTACCTTCTAAAACAGCTATGGAACAATTTATCTGGATCTTAACATTTGCTCTCCAGTAAGGTTTGCCAGGCTCACTGAACAGGGTTAATAAAGGATCCCTAACTCTTTAGGTGCCTTCCAGCTGGTCAGGCAGTATTCAGCCTTGAGCTATTTGTAGAGTATTGTTCACTTCTGCTTAAAGTCTGCTTTTGTTCTGGAGGTTTTTTCTTCTCTGAGCAGAAAAGAATACAAGGAACACAGAGATCTGGTCAAAGTCACAAGGGATTCTCTCTTTAGGTCTGCATTTCAGGTCATTTAAGGTTTTAAATATGTTGCATTTTGTTTCAAAGCTGCTTCACTGATTGTCTTTCCTTAACATTTCAAGGAATCTTTTTGAATTTAAGATTGAATCATTCAACTCCTTTATACACAATATTTGAAATAATGGCACTTGCAAAATGGCAGTAATATTTTACTTGTGTTCTGTGTCTGAACTGGCTAATATGTCTGTTGTATTGCAGGATTTTGCTCGGATGCATGTTGTTGGATGCTTCTTAAATCACTTTTCACAAAGGATTCAAAATTCTATTGCTGTGAAAGGATTATACCAAATCTGCCCTACTTTGTTCTGTATAATCTTCCTAGGAAGTCTTTACTAATGGAAAGGTCTATGTAGGTATGCTAAAAATGAGATTTTACAAGTTTTTTTCTCAATATTAAATTTAGTTAAGTCTGCATTCTGCTGTAATGAATGCCACGTAAAAGTAAAGCTTGTGTTTTTTCCTCTGTCTCCAAAGCTATGAGGTGTATCTATGGCATGTTAAGCCTGGAAGACTAACCTTAAATCATATGCAAATAATTGGGTTGAAAAATGCATGGATGAGAGTTATTTCATGATTTTGTGGCACTGGTGTCAGGAGCAGGTGAAGATGTATAGGGATGTTGATTTACACCCTTGTAAAGCCACAGTAGGGTAGAAAGATTCTAGAAGTAACTGGATTGGTAGATGGTGCTCTAAGGAGTATAAATGTGTGGTGCTATTTTCAATACACTATTTTATTGGTAGAAGAGAGGACAAAAAGATCTGACATGCCTAACTAAGTTGATAGTTTAGAGGAATATTACACTTCTATTTAAAAACAAAGAGAAAATAATTAATTTCTGCAAAGAAAAAGCATTCTGGGAGGTCTGTTGCAATAGGGAATGCTGTTAGAAAGGGAGGTTGGCACTGCTTTTTAGAAAAATTGAATGGAATTCTCACATACAAGTAAAAAACCTCAGAGTTAGTGAAAAATGTTTTTCTTCTTCATTTGATATTCTGTGCTATCTGATAGAGTGGACTGTTCCCACAGGGAATTTTTGAGCTAAAATCCATATCAATTTGTTAGATTTTTAAAGAGAAATTATCTTTCCAGTAATATCTTAAACTTCCACATTTATCCTTCAGTTTTAGATTTTGTGTTTAGTTTTCTACTGCTGCTGTGGTAGAGAAGCTTTTTATTTTATTCTTCATTTAAATGAATTAAGCTTTATGATCTCATATAAAAAAATCCATGTGGACAATTCTAAAAGCTTATAAATCATTAAGTATAGTTTGAACTACTCTGGCTGTTCAGGAAACAATTGGCAAGAGCATAAAATAAATGGATATATTATTTATTTCAGATTTCCTCCGAGGTAAATCAGAGAGGAAACTATAGGACATTTAGTGGCAAATGTTTGAAAGCATTTATGAGAAATGAAGGAGTTTTTGTGAATGAAGTACTCAGCCGAGAAGAAAAGGTAGCAGAGAGGGTGCCTTTGGTACTTGGAGGTTTTGCTCCCATTAGTGTTTTAGCCCAGTTGAGGAATGTGCCTTTGAAGCAGTGCTTTGGTGTGACTCCCAAAAGGATTTCAGGATTCATCATTTCCTTTAGGTCAGTGTAAGCTGGGGTTTCACTCCAAGAGCTTGCTGTGGACCAACCACTAATGCACCTTCAATCCAGAGAATGAGCTGAGAGCTCGTCCAGATAAAAATCATGTTTCTGTCTTCATCAGCTGTAAGGCCCATGTGCTTGAATACCAAATGTATTGTCTCAGTGCCTACAGTGTCAATAGGACAAAAGTAAAAAAGTCACTGGAATTGCTCTGTTTAAACTTTTATACACATACAGAGTTGGATTCCTTTTTTTATCTCTTGATATTCATATATCTAGACAGTGGACACAATTTTGCAGTTATTTCTTGATCATTTAAATGTTGGGACAACACAATATGCTATTTTAAAATTTCAAGTGGTTAAATTACTTAAATTATAAGCATGACACTGATAAATGGTAAAAACAGCTGTATAAGCAAATGAGTGCATGGCTGAGTTTCTTTATGAAAGCACTTAAGTAGATGAGTCATTCATATCTTCAAGTTTGTTAATGATTTTAATGGCCTTAGGTTTCAAGCTGTTACTGAAAATATACCTACTACAGCTTCAGTTAACTTACAGACTAAATTACGGTTCTGTTTCTGGCTGCTGATTAGTCTTGTAAACAGTGAGCATCCAGTTGTCAAGAAAACTAAGAAAAGTACTTGAGAAAAGGAATCTGAATATTCAGTATGTAAGGGAAAGATGTTCCAGTTTGCATCCAGTTTTTTTCAGCGAAATCTCTGCGACTTTACAGTTAGCTTTACTCCTATAATATTGTCTGTAACACTCTGTCATCCAGTTACACTGAAAAATTACAATTTATATTGGAAAGTCTTCTCTTGGCTATGTATATAAATTGCATTTTCAACCTGCAAGACTTAGAAGTGAAAAGCTGCGATAACTAAGAGTCCTTTCGTCTGCTTAGGATGCTTACCTAGGAAAGCAAGCTGCCCAACAGCTTAATTATCTGTAATGTGTTCAAACATTTTCTTACACACACAGGGAAAAGCCTAACAGGCAATTTGTGCCATCTTCCGCTTTAGATACATGAGCTGCATTAAGAAAATCAGAACATTGTATGTGCTTCATGTATTCACTTTGTTCTCAGTAGAGTCTTAGTCATGAATTACCATAACCTCAGGGTTTTCAATGGTCATGTGGTGTGTTCTTGCTTGAAATTGTGTGTTATCCATATACAGAAATGTAGGCACAAAACCAGATACATTCAGATGAACTGAAAGAAGTTGTAGAAAGCAAGCCACTGGGATTCTATATAGTGTTTTTCCAGAAACCTTGAGTAGCCCCTAAGAAGTTTTTCCTTTTGCAGAATTTTGCAAGGTGCCCGCTTCCCAAATTCATCATGAAACAGGTGACACTCTGAAAACTCTTCAAGCCATAGGAAGTGGTTCCTGTTTTCTGTTTTTTCGACTGTTTTCTGGTATCTCTGGTATCATGAGTTGTCCAGGGAGAAGGAATTCGAATTTTCAGCAGATTTGCAGAGATAGACCACTTAATATCTTGTCTTTATAATGTATAGTCTAGATTTGTTTGGCTGTGGTCCTTTTTTCTGTGAGCGCTAATGCATCAGTATGTAAAGCACTGGAGTATACATTGATTCATTATGACCACCACAGCCACACCTGGGAAGCAATGGATTGGGTTTGAGGCAACAGAGAAGAAAAATTATGAGAAAAATAGATGTCATTATAGCAAGTCTTCCCATCTCTGTGTTCTAGTGCTGTGGTGATGGAAGAAGGACCGGCCTGCTGCTGGATTTTTTTCTAAAAGTTTTTAAATGTATTTGGGTGAAAGATGGGAAGAACAAGCAAGAGTAATGGAGTGCCAGTTGTGTCTCCTCAAGTTCTTTTGGCCCTCAGATGGATGCCCCGGTGCTTAGCACTGGAAGCAGCTCCCATAATGGAGAATAGTATTAATTTCATATCTCTGCAAGCCTAATGTAGCATTTGTTCCACATCAGGTTCTTTATGTGATCATAAAGTTTCCAGTGTTTTATGACTTCTCTGGTGTTTGAGAAGCATGAAATACTTGTGTAAGGCAGGAGTTCTCAAAAGAGCTAGAGAGGCAAGTTGATAGTGCTGCAGGTCTTAGTATTTCCTAGGATCAACCCTAAACAACTTCTCTGGATAACCTGTGCCAGTGCTTAATCACCATCACAGCGATAAACTGTTCCCTGATGTTTAGAGGGAGCTTCTGTATTTCAGTTTGTGCCTGTTGCCTCTTTTGCTGTCACTGGACACCACTGAGATGAAGCTGGCTCCATTTTCTTTACACTATCTATTCAGGATTTTGTACATGTTCATTAGATCCACACTCAACTCCTACATAAAGAGTATGTGAGGATCTTGAGACACAGAAGCAGAGGCCTTGGTGAAGTACCCTCTGCTTTTCCCTCATTTTCCAAGCCAGTCATTTCAGTGTAGAAGTGTATCAGGTTGGTCAGTCAGTTTCCCCTTGATGAACCTATGTTCTAATCTACTACTGATCACCTTGTCCTTCATGTGACTAGAAGTGGTTTCCAGGATCAGTTGTTCTTTTCACCTTCCAAGGACTGAGGTTAGGCTGACCTTCCCTCAGTTTAGCTCCTTTTAAAGGTAGTGACATTTGCGTTCCTGCAGTCATCAGGCACATCTCTTAACCACCATAATCACGTAAAGACTGAGCGTGGCCTCACAAGGACATCACCCACCTCCCTTGGCACTCGTGGGTGCATCTCATCAGGGGCCATGGAGTCAGGTATGACCCATTTGCTTAGCAGTCCTGCCCTGTGCTGATCCTCATCCACCAAGGGTACCTCTTCCTTGCTGGAATCTTTCACCATCTTCTCTGGCCCCTGAAGGTTTTATCTTGCTGGTAAAGAAAGATTAAGGCAAAGGAGGCACTATTATCTCAGCCTTTTCCATGTCTGTGTCACTGGTTGCCCTGCCCCATTCAGTTACAGGCTCCCATTCCCATTTTTCCCATTTCCACATTTTTCCATTTCATACTTATGGTCCAAGACCTTCCTGTTGTCTTTTGACAACATCAGTGTCTCATGGTCATTGCAGCTAAGGCTGCCTTCAGCCTTCCCACCGCCAAGCATCTGCCTCATTTATGCCTGAGATCCAGCAGACCAGCTATCCTCACTGGCTTCTCTGTTGCTTGGGATCAGCAGTGTGCAGTGCTGTGGCAGGAAGGCTGAGGACACACAGTGCCCTGAAGAAGGGGAGAATATGGAGTAATACCTGAGCAATGTAACTAAGAGCTGGATACATACTAATGGACACTGAAATGCTGAAGCTGAGCTTGTTCAAATTCAGGTCCAGGAACTCCAAGCAGCACAACTTCTTTTGAATAGCTTACAAATCCTCCAGAACTGAGTACAAATAGGATGTTTCTCAAGGGCTTGTTTTGAGTGTGTTTTCCATTATTGCACTGCTTTTGCACCCATCTGGGAACATTCTGTGGAGTTGCAGTACATAAATCTGGGTCTTGCAGTGCTCTAGTTTCTATCAGCAGGTCTAAATTTTGCTAGCAGTCTCTTGAAATGTGCTCATGTTGCACCTAATTATTCTCAAATAACGTGAGTTTTCTGTTGTCAAGAATAACCCAGCTTATCCTGTGATACTGTTCTGATCTTTGTATATCTTGCTGGGAAGAAAGGGAGAGAAATGATCCTGCCCACAAAGTCTTGTTGCCCCTGTTTTGGACAGGTGTGAAAACTAAGGAGCATTTTTTCTAAGGCTAGGAGTCTGTAAAAATATTTGATACGTAGCCAGTTATTAATAGCTGTTCCCAGTAAAAATAGCTTTCTCTAGATACTATTGACACATTGCATCAAAGTATGGAAGAAAGGAGAAATGCCATGTTCTCCTCAGTAGAAACGCTCATCTTCCAAAAGAGCTCAACAACCACAAACTTTTATAAGCCCTGAAAGTTTTCCTTCTCTGTACCAATTAAAATGGCTTTGATAATTGCTGTCACCTCCTGCAGAGTTTTAGCATTGCTAAACCTTTTTACATTTAAAAATAACCCCTCTAACTGTTCCCATTGCCTGTGTTTGGGAAGTTCTCCTTCCAGCTCTTCATGAACTTAACCTCCTTCACTGTTCATAAAGGAAAATATATGAGCTTTAAGCTGATGCTTTGTAGCAGAAGCTTAGAGCACAAGTATAAGATTGGAGTGTAATAGCTATGACATTTATATTGCTTATCCAAGGAATGTCTTTTTTACCAGCAAAACACTTTGCAATTCATTTGAGACGGGGAACCCTTCTCCATTTCATCACTTTCAATTTTTATATGGCTGGATGTCTTGGGAAAAAGGCAGATTTATCTTGTGAGGATAAGGGACAATTTGAGTTAAGGAAGGTAGAAATTTGGGGAAAACTAATAGAAAAGATGTGAAATGTCAGGGATGATACCTTGACGTAAGGAACTGGATAGTTCTGGGGGATCAGAGGAAAGACAACCCAGCAAAATCAAATCATAAAGACAATAGAAAATATGCTTTTGTAAATCAAAATTTGGTCCTTTGGGTGTGAAGCACCACGTACCTTGCATGGCAAAGTCATCACTGGAGTTTCTTGCTGCTGTGGTGCACCCTTTCTATGAATGGTACAGCCCTTTTAGGGATAATGGGATGATTGCATTTTCTTTTAGGTATATCTTTTGGTGGCTACCAGTCTGGAGGAAGTTTCTGAATCACACTATTTGAATGTCTTAAGAGTTTAAGTACAGGAGTGCCTGTCTTAGATATTCTGTCAGCTACTCCTGCTGGGAGTGTTTTACAGCTCTGTTATTGGTTAGACTTCCCATTATCTGAAGCCACACTTCTAAATGAATATGCCATAGTATCTTTTTATAAATAAAAATGTGAATGAATCATTCCCATGGGCTGGCTGAGGTTTTTATACTCCCTGAATTCCTGAATGCTTATTCAACATCATCTCTCTTCTCTCATCACTCTTTTCAACATCATCTGCCTTCTTTTTTTCCTTTGGCTTCAGAGAGTTATCATCTGTTTTCATTACATGAGAGCTTTTAAATAATCTTAAGATTTCTGAAAGGACAATTGATAAAACTATTTATTTTAAAAGGGGATTGTCAAGTCTATTTCACCCTTCAGATTACTTCCTTTTAGAAGTCAAAAGTTCTTACTGCGTTTGTGTGTATTTATGTATGTCTTGATTGTCATTCCTATCTGGGGATCATAAGATAAGATGGAGACTGAAACTCATCATTTTTTTGGCAGCAGGGACAAAAAGCTGTGTTCCACTAGCAAAAAATTCAAATTACAATCTGTATAAGAAGAAATTTTAAGTGATTGCTGTCTTGTGTATATGTTGAAGATAAAGCATTTTAAAAATGATAGTTTCATTTATACTGGAAGTTACATATATTAATATAAAGACATCAGCTTTTAATGATATAAATAGTCATAGCTTCTTTTTATCTTAAACTGTTGTTTATAAAAATTGAAAAGGGGATGGAAATGGGCAATTCTTCCTAAAACCTAGGTATCAGTACTGAGGGATAAGCCTGTGTGCCATGGAAAGATCTCTGCAGTTCAGCCTGGGCAGTTTTGCCCTTAAGACTCATCAATTAATCTTGTAGGAAAATTACTATGTATTCTTATTAATCTATATTTTATTTGCTTATCTGGAATATAGTGTTGTGTATTTTTTGTGTGCCTATCTAATGCTTTAGAAAAATATGATGAATATTATTAAAATCAGATTTAGGAAAAGTATGCTGTGTGGTTAAGCAAGCTTTGTGCTTGCCGCGTTTGGGAAGCATGCATTTCTTTAATTTTCTTTACTCTCATTCTTGATGGTGACATTAAAGAGATTAAACAGCAACGTTGATGGCCTGTAGCCTTAGGTTTCTTTAGAAATTTTATGATTCTGTGAGGGAAATTAAAGCTGTAAGAAATTCTTCATAGATGCCTTACAGAATACTTAGATTACCTTTCCCTTCTGCACGTTTGTGCCTATTGAAGTATAACATCATGTTGCATATGAAGTTACTTAGGATTTGTTTGACAAACCGGAGAGATGTGTAGATTTCACTAATCTTCAAAAGCAAAGCAGCAAAAAGAATATTGGTCACTCTAGCGGAACCAGTGTGAGGAAGCACTCATCGATTAAAAATATACTTTATTTTTTTCCCCCTTAAGGTATCTCAGGTTTCTCCAACCAATTCTCAAGGAAGAAATATAAAGTTTTTAAATAAAAATAAGAAGGTAATGTTGCAGATGCAAAACTGCAACACACATGGAGCTTACTACTACTCATATTTGTGTATTTTTCTCCCTCACATAAGCATGCTCTTAATCCTGTGTAAAGCAGGAAAATTGTAAACTAGTTTTTAGAGAGATAAAAACCTCAGAACTGCATGGTACTTTTGTTTAAAAAAAATTTTTTTTTGCCGTTATATAATATGGACAATAATGTTTCCAGAGTAAAGGCATGGAAAAAGAACGAGCCTAGCTTGGAAAGTACTTTAGTATGATGAGCAGATGAAAATGAGCTGCTTTTGCTGTCCAGAGTTTGCAGTAAGAAACTTAAGCTCTGTTTTGCAAGACACTGAGGATTCCAGCACGAGGTTTGTTGTAGGTAGAACTTACAGGGGAGCAACAGCTTCCTCTTGTTCTTCTGGTATCAGTTTCCATTCTGCAGTGAGAGGGATTGCATGAGAAATAAATTATTCCAGAGCTCATCTTTGATACCTGACACTCAGACTTTCAAACTTGGGGTTGAGGCTTCAACAAAGATATGTTCAAATAGGAGTTCTTCAGTAAAGCTTTTCAGATGTGATATAATTACTTGAAATTCCAGTTTTTCAGTTACTGTACTAGGCTTACGATTCCTGTCAAAAGGGATAAGCAATTTTAATTCTTCTGTATATTTATATCTATTTCTCTTCTTGCTGTACTCTTACGTGCAATGCTTTCTTCTTCCTATTTGTCAGAGATGTGTCCTGAATTTTTTCTTGATAAAATACTTTCCTATGTTGAAATTATTAATGTGCAAAGACAGGAGAAAGGGATTGCACTGTGCATGGGAATGTTGAGATACTCAACTGGTTCAATCTTCATTTACTGCAAAATCAAAATTCAAAATCTCTGAAAGATTGCTGAGAAGCTACAAGTCTAACTAGGTGTGTTGCATGTTCAGAGATGCATAAAATGCATAGGGAAACAAAGGTGTGCCAATTCAACTACTGAAGAGGAAGGTCCTTGTTCTAAGACTCCTGACAAAAGTACATCATTGATACACTAAGCACAAGTGATAGATGCAAAGTTTGCTTCAGGAAAAATCACAGAAGGACATTGTTCACTTCATTGCTGCTTCTGACACATTCTGAAGTACTTGGAGTTACTGCAAAGGTCTAATATAATATCTGTTAAAAAGGAACAGGCATTTTGGAAAGCCTCAGATCATTAACTGGATAAGGGGAAAAAAAATCACAGGAGAGAAATGAGAGTGTGAACTTTCACACATCTAGACTATTAACTGCAGCTAAAATTAACCAAAGTGCTGGTTCACATTTCGATCATGAGACTTCAGTCTTGGTCTTGTATTTCTCTATATTTCCTACAAGGAGCAAATGCACAGCTTGTGCATGTTTGCTCCAAGTGTCAAGCTGCTAAATTTCCATTGCAGGGTTTTCTTTCCTTTTTTAAAATGGAGATTCTTATTCTCCTAAAGGCTTTTAGAAAGTGAACTGCACAGTCTATAACAAAGTTCTCAGGTCCAACCAAGCAAACCTTGGCACAGAGTTAATGTGCACTGTGAGAGCCTGGGTTCGTCTCAAGGCATCTCTGTAAGGTGTAGCTGGGCCTTTCCCACAGACCTAAAATGACCAGAGTTGTAGGTATCCCTATTAATTATGTCCATGTCAGGTGCCCTAAGAGAGCTGGCTCTGCTCACAGCTGCAGCAGCAGAATGGAGCAATCCAGTGTGCTGCTGACTTGTCACCTGGTCAGTGGTGTTGATCTTGTCCTTATAAACAGCAATATTCTCACAAATACCTGGAGTTTTTTCGTAAGTCTTACAAAGCAGGTGCCATAGCTGAAGTTCAATGGGACTGAATGACTTGTCCTGATTTCATCTAGATTGAGTCTTTTTTTGAAAGAATATCTGAGCTATTTTTCTGGTACAGTGTTCCTAAACTTGAATAAATGGTTTCTCAGTAACATTTATATCCACAAAACATAAGATCTTTTTCACATCAAGCCAGTCAAATATAAATGGCAGTTGAATTTTTTAACCTTCTTGCCTTTTTGTAAGAGACTTTTTCCAAGCCTTTCTTTGTGGTTATGATGTTGCTTCTTTTGGCAAGTTTCTTTAGCATTTGGTGGTACGAGTGAGGTGTTCACCACTTAAACTATCACCTAAATCTATTAAGTTTTTTGTTAAGAATAATATAAGTTTTAGAGTTATAAAAACATTTATTTCATTGTTCACCAAAAAGCCTAACAGTGGTGCTTTGAACTTGTGTGAGATCTTCATGTTTCCCTCCACAATATGTATATTACCAAAAGACATACAAACTGCGTAAGACTACTTTTCTCACAAAGTGGTGGGTTATAATACTTGTGTTTGTGTTAGTCCATATCAGATAGGAAGCTTGAAAATGCTTTGAAATACAGCATGGTTAGAGTGAACATCTGCCTTTTACTGTCTAACTGTGAAAATACCTAGTTGTTCAATAAGCAATAATACAATGTTGTTCAATGCATTTGTGTCTGTGTGTGCAGTTATTACTTGGCTTACACTGATGCTATGGTTGTACCTGTTAGTTAATGTAGCAATTATACAATTGAGGTCTTTGGAAAAGTGAAAAATAGTATGAAGTTCTCTTACACTGCTTTCAGTGTTAGATTTGAAAGCTAGTTTGTGTTAGTATGTTTTTGATCAAATCTCTATATACTAAGTCACCAATACCGTTTATTGGTCATGGATTTTCCTGTTTCGATATTATGTAGATTAACTTTGCAAGTCTCCACAGCACTAAGTTCTAACAGTTCTAGTACTTCAGGGGAAGGGTACACAACCTTACAAGAATTAGGAAAGCTCTGTTAAAATATATCCTTATTTTTCTCAATTCACTTTAAGACTAAATAGATTTCAGTTGCTTTTCAATAGAAGTGAGCTGTTATCTGTAAAATGAACTGGGGAATCCAAGTTGCTATTTTTTCTAGGGGCAGAAGTTTGGAATCCTATAATATAGGTCATCATGCAGGAGAGTATTTGTCTTGTTCTCCTTGCCTGCTTAAATGTGCTAATAAATGCTAAAGTATGTACAGGAATTGCATGTTATTCTTACATTTCTCTATTCTAACTTTTGCTCTTTATAATGATTCAGTGACTCTGTCTATTACTTAAGAGTTCTGAGTGAAGTAATGTAATTGATTTCTCACTAATGCGTCAATGTATTTGAAATAGAAGTCTTTCTGCAGTCATTGCCTTTTATCACTGCAGAGCCATTAACTAATAGCTTCCATCCTGGGACAATGGAGTGACTAGAGCCTGAGGGAAAATAATTTTCTATAATATATCTGCAAGAAGCACCAGTCTACAAGAGCTGGATTTTTGTAGAAGCAGACTTTAGAAATAATTTGTTACAACCATTTTGGGAAGAGTGAGGGCTGAAAAATGATGAGAGACATTCACATAATCAGAGAGAAGGAACAGAGGAAAGAGATGTGCTTTCTAGCAGAAGTTTCTTATTTAACTGTGAGGCCAGCTGAAGAAGAAAGTACAAAGCAATGAAAATCAACACTTCATGTGATTGCCAGGGCAAGAGGGAAAGAACTAAAACCCTGAGTGAATTTAAAAACCTGATCTCTTAGTGTTCACTCACAAAGGGAGAAGTAGGAAGACCATTTCCTTCTGTCTTCAGCCTTCAGAGCGCTTGTGCCACACAGAGGGGACAGTTCCTTTCTCTGATGGCATCTGAATTCCAACAAGAAACTGGAGCATCAGATTGTTTGGGGTGTATTTCTGCTCCTGCACAGGAGTAATTAACAACACCAGGTTCCCGTACCCTGCTTCCACTCACATGACAGTTCCCTCAGCACTGTGTCAGTATTTATGGACCTGTGACCCCCAGCACCACTAGCTCATTCCAGCAGTCCATAGACGTTAATGTTGTTTTGTGGCTAATAGTGTGAGATAAGAAAGATGTAAAGCAGAAGTTCAGAGTGAGGCAAGCCCATAACATACTGCTTTGGTTTGTGGGTTGGTGAGAGAGCTGCACTGGGAACTGAAGCATAGCAGGGGGTTGCCCCTCAGGTGATTTAGGCAGCATTTTTTCCTTTAGTCAGACTGAATGCTTCAGTGAAATTTATGAGCTATTAAACAATTTGTGTTTTTCATAGTAAGATATGTAGATATCTAAACATCTCTTGAGAATAAGGAAACCAAGAAGTACATTACGAATTGTCAGTGAAGATTTTTAATCCTTGATTGTGTTGAGACCTAGGACATTAGCGGAAATACTGTAAGACAACATTGTTCCGATCAAGAAAAATTGCTCTAGTTTCCCTAATGAATTCTAAAAGTACTTTAAATTCCACATAATAACTAATGTGCATTAATCTTGATCACTGCAAGTCTTTAATGGCTGCTAAACAGCAGTGTGTATCTTCAATTAAAATGCCAGCTTGTAGCTTGTGCTAAAAATGTTGGTAGAAGAGAAGCAGTGCTCCTTCTTAATGGAGGGAGGGAAATCTAGGAATCAAAATGGGTAGATATTCCAATTTCCAAGTAGTTTATTAAACACTTTTACTCCTGATAGGTTCTTCCATTGGGAAAAACAAAGTTAAATATTTTAGAATACTTGAACTTGATTTAGAAGACTGTTGTATCAAGCCAGTCACAGAGACCTCTCCCTGCAATGTTGTCAGCCATGCACATAAAAAGCAGAATAGTGATGTTGTAGTTCCCCACACCACAGTAGATGTCACAGCAGCAAATCTGTCCTTTACTGTATGACCCAAGCATATTGTTACTGCATTGCACAGAAGAGGTCCCTGTGTGCTGAGGGAAGTGTCTTCTGTTTAGAGCCTCTTTCTGCTGTTTCTCAGACTACCACTGTGGCTTGAGTGCACCTTTAGCTATCCCACAAAAAAAAATTGTGGAAAACACAATTGAATACATGACTGTATATGTTTTGCCAGTGGCCATGAAATAACCATCAGACAAACCATATCACATTAAATGTTCTTGTGAAGTATGTCGCTTCTAGGTAGAGAATGTGTAAAGCTTGCAGGTTAACAGAAAAAAGGTGTGCCTCAGCTGCTGTCAGTGTATTTTCAGCTAAATGTTGCTCTTTTCTCCAGACCACTGAATGGTAATACCAGAAAGTTTTGGTGTCCTAGGTGTTAGCAACAGTGGATAAACAGCATCTGAGCAGTGGGGCCAGAACTGCCTGCAAGATCTTGGTATGTGGCTGGGCTTTGCCTCTCTGCCAGGACTGTGCACATGCACTACCTTGAGGGTCACCTGTGCAGGCTGAGAAGGAGCCAGGGTATCTGAGTAAGGCCAGCTGTGAAACGTGTTCCAGCAGTCTGGGAGAGGGCCTGTAAAGTGGTTTTACTCCTAAAGTCAAACAGAGAAGTGTCTCTTCCTCTGCCTGACATTTCAGACCTTGCTGCTGTCCCTGCATCAGTGTGGCAACCTCATTCTTGGATTGCAATTAGAAAGAGAACAATTTGTTGCAGTGTCAGTTTTCCTTTCATATTTGAAGTGCTGTGTCAGTCTCATCATTTGGTGCCCAGAGAAATACCTTTTCACATTTCCCTCTTGTGAGTATCCATATATCCAGGTAAATTGATAATTATACTTCATCAGGGCCCATGGCCAGTACCATTACATGGATATGAGCAGGCTGTCATGGTTTAACTCCAGACGCTAAGAACCACACAGCCCCTTGCTTGCTTTCCCCTGCCCTGTGTGGTAGAGAACCAGGAAAAGTAAATGTATGGCCTGAGATAAAAACAGTTTAATAATTGAAACAAAATAAAATATTATAATAGCGTAATAACAATTGTAATGAAGAGGAGATAGTTTTAACTTCTCTAAGGGAAACAAATGATGCATGATATAACTGCTCACCACCTTGCTGCTTTTCCCTCAGCAGCAGTCTCTCCTGGGTCAGCTGTCCTGGCCATGCCCCCTCCCAAATCCTTATGCAGCTCCTCACTGGCAGAGCACGGGAATCTGAAAAGCTCCTGGCTCAGGGTGGACACTGCTGAGCAAAAACTGAGCCATCAGTGTGGTATCAATATCAGTCTCATACTGAATTCAAAACATCACACTGCATAGTGGAAAGAAGTACTGGCTAGTGGAAGGAAAACTACTTTCCAGGACACAGGCTCAGTAGCTGCCTTTTACTCTGGACTGATGAAAGATAATGAGCTGCTTCTCTTCCAGACATCTTCGTCATTAGTAGTTTGGGAGAGCTGAATAATACCTTGAATCTTGGTTTTGGACAGCACTATCCTAAAATTTGCAGCTTTGCACCAGAAGGTACAGATCAAGTATAAACTGTCTTTGCTAGTTCAAATTTATTCCAGAAATATTGAGAGAAGAAACTGTAGAGCAGACTGTAGAGGGGATTAAGACTGTGGGGCAGGAGAGCTGCGATCTGCTGCACCGGGTCGTTTCTCACATCGTAGCTGGTGTGAAAACAACAGGTACGGGGAATTCTCAGCAGCGTGGTTCCATTTGGCACACAGGCTGGGGATTGGCACATGCCTTTCGATCCAGATTGAATTTGTGATGCTTGCTGACCCAGTATTGCACAGATCCAAATTTAATGAATGCAAACCCACTTTTTAGGGAGTTTGTTGGAGTTGCACAGTAAAAGAAAGATGGGTGGCATCTTGTTTCTAATGTATTGAGTATGTTTCAAATGTTGTGTGTATTTTTATGCTGTATTTATCATTTATGCTAACCTTACAAAACTGATGTAAAAGTCACGTGGTTCTATCAGATATTCTTACAATCTCAATTCAGATTTTTCTTATTTGTAAACCAAGCCTTGACACTATTTGCTCTGTTTCTAATGGATATCTAGCAGTTTCTAGACCAAATTTCTAACAAATTTTTGAAAATTTATTTTACTGAGAACTGATGTCATTTTCCTGCCTTGATGTCATTTCATTTTACAATTTGCTAGATTTTCTAATACATTGTGTAGCAAAATGGACTATCTGAAGTCAAGTATTGACTTTTTAATGCTGATAAATTATTTTCTAGATTCTCTGTAACTTTGTACTATAATGCAGTTTTGTTTCCAAAACAATCTTCTAAAACCTGTTTTAATGCATGAAAAAGTATTTATTGTGTACAATTTCAACAAATAAATAAAGAAAAATCTTACGTTATCAGGGCTAGGAATTTGGGGAAGGAAGAAATGAGGAGTCACTGGAATAAAGAATTAAGTAGTAGAGAAATGTAATATTAGTGGAAGTTATTGTATGATACAGAGAACAAATCTTGCAGCCCGTTGCCAGATGGAGCAATCTCAGTCCCAAGTACCACAGCCTCACAACAGCTCCCGTTCCTCAGCTGCTGTGCAGGATGTACTCACTGGAAGCTGTCTGCAGAGACGATGGACAACTGCCTTACCAGACTGTGAGTCAGGCAGCAGAGTCAATGAATGGGAGGATTATCCAGTTAAATCACATGGCAATGTGAGGAGGGTGAAGGTCTGACCATTTTTGGCGGGAGTGAGCTCGTGCATTTCATGAAAGAGTATACTTGTGTGGAAAGAGAGTGTGTATTTTGGCCCATAGAACGCAACATTTTAAAGGAATTTGAAGTCTGTTTTTTGTGCCTCAGTGGAGATGATGGTACTACCAGTATCCTTATAGAGTCAATGATGTGTGTTGTCTTAATTTCAATATTTTGTGATGAAACAGAAATATTCTTAGTTAATGTTCCTGTGAGCAAAGCAGTGAATGAACATCTTAGAAGGATGTTTGGTTTAGTTATTTGCAATTTAATCTCAATTATTTATTGAGAAGAAGGACAAAGAAAGAGAAGAGTTAGTAGAAATCAGAGTTGAAGGCTTTGACAAAATCATCTTTTAGTATAACTTGGTGTAGTCTGTAACACACAGACTAAGATAATTTATGGATATCTAGTTTTAAATGCTACCATATACCTACTTCCAACCTCCTTTGTTAGCACAGTGTTTTATCAGCTAAATTGTATCTTAACAATTTAAGAAGCCAAATAATGCATGTTGAAGAGTGTTCTCAATGCTTGTGAGTGATGCTGGCAAATCCAATCAGGATTCCAAGCGTTACTTTGCAGTGCTGGAAGTCTTCAAACTGGAGTTGGTTCTCCATTATATTGGCACGGGGGTACCTCCACATACACACTGTGCTCCTGTGAGAAAAATAAAAGCAGTTTGACTTTTCTCAGATAAATCAGGTGATGTTTCTTTCCCAAATTGTTGTTTTGATGTATGGTTTTGAATTTTCTAAATTGCCCATACATCTTGAGTTTTTTGCCCGCTTTTCATTTAATGTTTTATTGCATACAACCATTCTTTAAAACAATGACTCATATTTAGATCTATAATGAGGACATTATTCTTCATCGGTGTCTGAGACTATCACCTTCCTATAACAGAAATTAGTTTGAGGAATTAGTCCTTTTTCAAACCAAATCCCAGTAGAATTGCTGTACAATGCTCACCCAGGCACTGGGAAGGAAGGCTTGAAAATTTCTTTGCTCACTGCTGGGTCTTGGTATATCCTATTACAGCCTCCCAGAGTTTCCCAGAATCTTTGCAGAGCTATGGAACTACGGTCTGACTTTTGTTGACAGGATACATAATATTTGTAAACTACAAGAAGCTGGAAAGAGAATTGATGCAGACAACAAAGGCCTGGTTTAACTTTCAAATAGGAGTAAGAAGGGATATGGCAGAGTGCATCTGTACATTTTCCCTTATGAAAGTGTCAGGTAGCAGTCTAGGATTCTACATAGTGAAAAGTATATTTAATTTTCTGTTGCCTTCTACATGTCAATGGCAAGATTATTTGTTGTGTGATATAAAACTGCCACTTCCACCTTTGCCTTTTGAAGAAATAGTCATATTGCATGTTGTAAATGTCTTCTAACTACATGGATTATTCTTAAACAACTTGAAGTTAATAACAAGTAATATTTTAGGGACACAGTTTCTATTTCTGTGATTTAATTAGAGAAGCAAAACTGTAGTTTTCCATTATCCAATTTAATTGTTATCTGTATCTAAATTAGTTCAGTGCAGAGAAAATCACACAGTGTTTAATTTTAATGTTTTATTGCTACAGTTTGGTTTTTTAATATCTCAGTGTTTAACTACTAAGAAATCCCCATTTTCTAAACACTAATGTTGTTAAGAAACCACTGTTGGTGTGATTTTCTTGTTATTAAACTTTCCCCTTGATCTGAATATTAAGAAAACACAAGCTCATCAATGGGACAATTTTAGCAAAATTTACAAACTATCCTTGTTAGATCTAGAAATTACTACAGTGTGTTATTTTAAATTTTCTGTGACTTCCTGACTTAAAATACTTTCAGTTTAGATTATGCATTGAGTGTTTAGTTCAGAGAAATAAAAAAATAAATAAAGCTGTTGTAGGATGGTTTTCAGTTTCCAGAATAGTTTCTCAGCATCGGAACTGTGCATAGATGCACTAAGTTTTAAAGCAGAAGGGCAATGAGCTGTACAGAATTTAATTAGCTCTCACTTTACTGTTGTGTTAGTTAAAATACTCTTTGGAGATGTCAGCTGGAAGTGGTGGGTGCCTGGAAGATGTTTTTGTGAGGAGCGTTGAAAGCACACTCTTCCTCCAACTGCAGGGGCTCTCTCTGCACTCTGAGGCTGTGCAAGGAACATTCTCCATGCGTTTCACTGCATATTACATTTCTGGATCATCCTGTAATCCTGCAGACAGCATTGGATGAGTTCTTGAGGAAATACATGAGGTGCCTGGCATCCGTTCCTGCGGTGCTAAGTAGTGTCCTGTTTGTCCCAGCACGAGCGTCAGGTGACACCGCACATTGCAGCTTGCCAGTAGTGCTGGGGTGGTGCTGTGTGCTCCTCCCACGGCGCTGCCTGGCAGTGCTGTGCCAGTGCTGGGAGGAGCACCCAGCACAAAATCCAGTGCTCTGGCACAGATGTACGAGGGAAATTGCCAGAGGGTAGACACCTGAGTTACAGGCAGGCTATGGACAATTGCTCAATCTTGTATCAAGTGTACATAAAAGGGCACAGAATCAGAGTGATTTGGCTTGGAAGAGACCTTAAAGATATTGCCGTGTATCTCATGTTAAAAAAATGTAACTGCAAAACTTGGAACATCTCTCTGAAAATTTAGCCATCTTGTTTGTCTCATATAACACACTAATGCTCACAACATTGATTTTCAGTTTGTGTGTTCTCAGAGCTCAAGGCACTGAAGCTTGTTAGCCAAGTACTGGGCTTGACATCTTCAGAATGGATTGAAAAAGAGTTTTACTGGATAACCAGCCCTAATTCTTCATAACTGAAGAATATTGCCAAAGAATTAGTTTATCTGAATACATTGTTCCCATAGTCAAATTCCTGTGTAAAGAAGTCAAATTGTAGTTGCATTACCAAATGCCACATCACCTTCTTTCCATCGTGGAAGGAGTTTACAGGAAGCTGTGGTCTATGTGTGTATGGAAACCAAGACAGACCCTCCACATGCTTTCAGAGGGATGCCAGGAGCCATGTAGGTTGTATTGCAGGGCTGTGATGATTTTGGAAGGCAGCATGGAGTTTCAAAATGCCCTTTCCAAACCCTTGCCTTCCAAATTACTTATGGCTGCTATGAGTGTTCTCATTAGAGAGAAACTTGGCTGTATTTGGTAGCAAATTGAAGTCCTAATTTATAATGTCAATGCTGTAAGCTGATTGCTTGTAAAAGACTAAACACATTTAGTCTGCAGACTCTACTTCGTTATTGTACTGATTTTAGGAGCTATTGAAAAATGTCAGGTCAACTTGCAAAAAAAAGTAGAGGTTTACTCATTATCAAAATAGTGATGGGGATTGTGGGTATTTGGAGTTTAAAGGATATGTGAACATAAATACTTTCTGTAGTTTTCATTTACAAGTTTATAATAAGGTTTGGAAAAGAATTAAGTTTGCTTTGTTTAAAGCAAGCGTTATGTTGCCCTTTGAGTTCCTTTGCTAATTAGATGTTTCTATTTTAAAGTAGCTCTGTATTTCTTAAAGGGGCGCCATTGGGATGCAAAACATACCAGAGACAATCTGCTTTTCAGTTAAGAAGAGTGTTTTTCCAACATTATTTTCAACCAATTATAAAGTAAGGCCTTAAGATAATAGAAGCAAGAAATACTGGACTTCTTTCACTTTGTTCCCTATGGCTCTCTTAGTGAACTAAATTTAAAGTGAATTCATAAGAATGCAGTTTTCATTCGACCTGTACATTGTAATCAGATTTTAGTGGACATTTTAACTGATCAAGAGCTAAATAAATTTACATTTTGGGTAAATTTTTCTGTGCTTTTTTTATAGGCATAAACCCTGTGCTCTTGCAACTTTGTAAATCTGTCTCTTCATTTGAAATATCCCAATTTCCCATTAGCATTCTGTTGATGAAATTTTCCTAAAAGCTACTTTTATATGTTTATAATTAATTTTTTTCTTTTCATTTTTAATGTCATTGTGAATTACACTTGTAGTTTATTTAAATCTCTTGACAATTCATTTAAATATGTGAGATTTTTTGAAATGTAGTTCTCTTTTGAAAATATTTTTCTAGCACGTGAACTGGTGAGCCTCCTAGTACTTGGTATTACAAAAGAAAAATAGTTAATGTGAAGGAAAAGGAAATCTGGATTGTAGAAGTTTTTTCACAGAGTTGTCAGATTCTTAAAATTCTACATTCAGTGTTTTGGCAGTTGTTCATATGTGAGGTTAAAGATACTCAGTTCTTATCAACGTGTTTGGCTCTTAATATCAGTCAAGCAAAATTCTTTATAAAAATGCAGATCAGGCCAATGGAAGCCTGCAATGCTGCTGAGTCATTTTCTCTAAATAGCAAGAAGGAATCCTGTATGATCTTAACTTGTCCACTCAAAAGTGCTACATACTATGGCTCTGAAACTGGAAATGACAAAGAATGGGCACCAAACAGTGAGAAATATATAAATTTTAAATTGTTTGTTATGATAATAGATATGCCACCATGGGGATATACTGCTTTTTCTCTGAAGACAGAAATTATTAACAGAACGTTATCTCTCTTTTCTGAATTTGCAAAGAAAAAATGCAGCTCTGTGTTCCTGTTGTCTTTCCTCCATGCTTCTGTCAGGGATAGCTTTTTATTTGATATCATAATACATATTTAAATGTTTTTTGAATACCTGTGAAGCTGCAGTTTGCAGTACACAAATACTGAAAGATTTTTATATCATAATCAAAAATTGCTAAGACTCAGGAGAGATTTTTTTGTTTTTTCTATAGAGAACTAATATTTAGCTGTGTTTTCTTTTTTTGTTTTTTCATGTCTTTTTCCTCCTCATAAGTGATTAATGTTTCGTATCAATATTCAACAGAACTGTCACTCTAGCCTTGCTGAAATAACAAGAACTGACAAAATAGATAATGGTCAGGCTTTTGGATTTCCAAAGATACTGTTTAATACAACTGAATGAGGGATGAGATATGGGAGAGGCATCCATTAACGTTTCTGAAAAGTCTTTTTGTAGGCTGGAACTTCATTCTTTAATTAATTAGTCACACTGATTATTTCAGGTCCCTGTATTTTGTTGATTGTCCTCACTGAAATTAGTTGCTGTGAAGTACATTGAAATTTAAAAAGTGGCTTCCTTGCATAAATTAATAATTTTGCTAGTCTTTGCTGTAATTATTTAATAAATTAACTGTTCTGCACTTTAAAGAAATAATGAACTGGCAGTGAGGTATTATTTCAATGAGCTGTTATTTCTTGTATTTCTTCATTGTCTTTTTTTTCTTTTCTGTGAGATCTGTGCTATTGATTTATGTCCTAGTAAACTTACTGTACTTGGGCTGGCTCTGAAAGCCTACTTGTCCTGATACATCCTTTAATACAGTGTCTGCAGTTGTGTGTACATGTTTCATACGTGTAAATGACAGCTGTCAGATTGCTAATTTCATTTTTCAGTGGGCAAATACCATCAAATTCCATGGATACAGCCTTACATACAGATGATTACAGATATTTTCAGCTGCAAGCATTGTGGTAGAGATTCCCTTCATGACTTCATTTCTCAGTTAGCACTGCCTGTGTACTTCTTATCCACCACTTGTTAAAGATGCACTACTGGTTTCTTCTTTTGCTGAGTAAGACTCTTTCAGGTTTCCTTAATTCCCAATTAGTTTTTCTTTGCTAATAGTATCATTAATGCCTGAAATAGGGCTGTTGCTCTGAAGGTTGAAATCATCACAAAGTCAGCAACTGTTGCTAAGTGTTGCTCCATACATTTGTGTAGCTTTTAATGAAAATGTGCTGAGATTTCTTGCAGCTGGGTATTTTAAGCATGGTAGCTTCCTTGTCCAAACTGCATGCTAATAGAGGCTGTGTGGAAACAATCACTGTCATGCCTGAGAAACCGCTTTTTATTGTGAATTAGGCTACACTTAGTGCCCTGAAACTCCCTCAGCACACCATATTTGAGTTTCAGTAGCAAAGTATTCAGGCAACACTTTTACTTCATCCTATTTTTCCTTGTTAGGAATTTAGAGCCCAGAGTGTATCCCAGGGTTGCAGCCTTGCCTCCCAGGAATATTACTTCTACCACCCTATACTGAACAGCAAAACCCACCTGACATCAGTGGAAGTGCTCTGTAAAGCAACAGCAGCAGTGTCTCTTTTTGTCCCACAACTGCAGCAGAAAGGGAAGGTGGAACATAGTACTGCTCACTTCCCATTTTGATTTGGACTCGCCTTCTGACTTCCCACCACACCTTGTCTGTCTCCCAGAAAAGCTGAGAAAGGACAGGTCAGGTGTCAGTCAACCAAGCCACAAGCCAAGCAATCTGGGCTAATGAGCATTCCTCTTTCTTGGAAAACAGCAATAAAAATGTCCATATAAATAAAAATGGCTTTGTATTTCAGCATTGCTTACAAGCTCACAAGTTTAACTGTTAATCTTTGCCTTTATTTCTCCTGGATATGTATAATTCATGTCAGTATTTATCAAAGGTATTTCTTTCTTGCTATATGCTATTTCTCTGTACTCTCAGAAGTAACAGGATTATTGTTAAATTGCTGCTTTTAGCTGAAATAGATAATTTTATTAGTTTTTCATGACTGCAAGTGGATGTATTTTCTTCTTAATGAAACCCCACCCAGCAAGGAAAGTTATCTGAGAGAGGCCTGCCTCTCTGCATGTATTTTTCTGCTTGAAATTTGATCAAATTATCCAGAAGGATTTTGAAGGTGTTTCTATATCTCATTATGAATTCTGTGCAATGCAAAAATCTCAACTTTATTTTTGTCTCAGAAGTACACATCTGATATAAAGTTCCCTTTGGCAAGGAAAAGAGATTTTAGGATTCCACAAATCCAAAATCTTTTGCTTATGGCTACGTCCCAGTTGAAGCGTTAGGTTTTCCTTGGAGATCTTTCAGAGCCAGGAACATGATTCTTTCAGCAGGGTATGGTGCACATCAGTTTCCTGTTTAAACTGGTTCATTCTCCAGTGATGTGAAGAAATGTGTTGTTCAGCCTGGCAGTACTAATCCAAAGAGACACAAAAGGGAAGGATGGGACCCCAAAGTTTGGAAGCATGAAAGCGTAGATGCTGGTGCAGTGAGATTTGGTTAATCTGTTATGGTTTTATTTTTATAAAAAAAGCAGAAACTTGAATATTTCAAAATCATATAACAATATTTGTATTTTGATTATATCTCTTTCACACAGTGGCTTTCTTCTTTCTTTTGGGATGCAAGAGGAATGCAAATCTACTTTTTTTTCAAAGAGTCTCCTACTTCAGAAGAATGGAAGAAACAAATTAACACTTGTTTGTTCTTTACACCTACCTCTGACAGTACATAACAGCAATTAAAAAATTAATTGTGTGAACTGGCTACTGTTAGTTCATGTAAAAGTAAGTGCTGTACTTTTTGTCTAGGCCTGAAAAAAAAAAATGAGTCCTTTAGCCTCACTTTTTGTCATGTTGCATATGACTCTCTCAGTAAGCACTGAAGCATCTCCCTCCATTCATGGGCCTTGTCTGTGTCTGTCCTTCCAGGGGTCACAAGCGCAAACTGGATGAAGATGACGCTGCCAGTGAATCCAGTAAAGAATCCAGCAATGAAGATGAGGAAGGAAGCAGTTCTGAAGCGGATGAAATGGCAGCAGCACTTGAAGCTGAATTGAACGACTTCATGTGAGATTCACACAGAAGACAGAATTTGTAATTCTACTTCTCATAAACAGATCGGACTGCAGATGAGTCCCTTATGTCAGTACTCAATGTTTTTCCAGAATGTGTGTGTATATTTTGCAAAGCAACTCAAGAGGTGATATGTTATTTTACAAATTCAGAAAATAGATGTTTTTAAGTTGTTTTACTAAAGGAATATATACTTTTTTAAGCAAAAAAAAAAGTATTAAATGGGACATGGTGTGCTATGCCAAAGACATGTTAGGAGCTCTGCAGAACCTTCATGTATGGGACAGTGGTACAAAGATTTGTGATTAAACACACATCAGGTTTCTAAAAATATTGCAGGCTGTGGTTTATGGGTTACAATCTTCAAAGGAGGAGATAAAGGAGATGGAATTGTCTGGGTAGTACAGCAGGAACCTGACGAACTGGTCATCCTTTTCCACAAATAAAGCTATCAAATATAAAAGGATTTTTGAAATAAAAAAGAACTATTTATATTTGTATAGAAACAGAGAATGTGATATGCAAGCTTTGTGAACTCTGCACTTGACCCACCTGTCATTTGCTTGTAAGAGAATACATAGTGGTTAACATTCATGGTTTTAGGTTACTTTGTTGAATAGTTGGGTTCTTTAGAGACATCGTTTAGATTTTTAACTTTTCTTCTCTGTAACCAGAAATTTAGTGCAGCAGACTATGTGGTCCTGTACTGCCACAAGATGCATATTCAGCCATTTGTGTTGTCTTGGAAAGAACAAGTGCTACTTCAGTCTAGATAGAATTTAATTTCTTTGACAAGAGATCTGATGTAAAGTTTTTGTATATTCTATTTCATATTTGACCCACAGAACAGATTTTCTTTCATTTAATAAAGGTTCATTTTGTATGCTTTGTTTCTCTTTCCTGTTCATTTCCTTCCATCAAACATAAAGCACTTATCTGTATTATCTTTCCTTTATTCTGCATGAAAATAATGAAAAACATTGAAAGCAGGTGCAAATTTGTAGATTCGGTCAGGTAGCTGAAGGCAGAAGAGAACCACTGGCTCGGAAGATTCATGGACTCTAACATCTGACTTTTCTCAGGTGTCTTTGACTGGCCTCTGAAATTACCACAAGAATTGTTGCTCTGGTGTGGAATTTTTGTGGCTAGGACCATCATTTATTCCCAATTGTTACCAACTGGAGATGGAATCCTTTTAACAATGTGTTTGCAAAAGAAGACTCGTTAGTTTGTATGTCATGGTTAAAAGGAAGTATATTCTGGTGCAGAAATACTTTATTTTGCTACTTAGCAGTAAAACAGAACATTTCAGTAGAATCTCAGCTGCTTTACAAATAGCATTCTAATTTTAAAGCTTCATAGCAACAACAAAAGGAGGACTGAGAAAATACAAGAGCCTTTTCAGATTAATACTGCTTTTCCACTTCAGAATGCAAAGTCAGCACCTGCAGGCAAAAATAGTGGATTTTGTGGGAAAACGCTCAATTTCCTGGACATTTACACAGGTACCACACAGCTGAATGCTACAGTGCCCTGCCTGCTGTAGCTCTCCATGAAAACAAGCACAAAGTCTCCAAATGACTTTTCATCATATAAGAGAAGAAAAAGACTAATGCTTGTAAAATAGGAAGTCAAAATACTTTCTTTTTTCTCAGCAACTTGAATGCAGCATCCCTAGCTACCAGAGGATGACTCCTTGCAATTAAATACTGAAATGCCAGGGATTGTGGAGCGTGTTTTGTGTTTTCTTAAAACCTCACTTGAAATAATGTGAAATAACATCAGCTTTCTGGGTCACTGTGATGCTGCAAATGACTTGACAGCACAAATTTCAGCAGAGACTTGTTCTGGCTGATGGTCTTTTCCAGTCACGCAACTCTGGGGTAGCATTTAAGCTCTGAATGTAAACACAGCCAGTGAGCAAAGCTGGGCTTTGCTGGGTGCCACATCCCTGGCACCGCAGCTGCCTCACAGTGCTCGTGGGGGGATTCTCTGCGGACAGCCTCTCTGGTGAAAAAGGCTGTATCTTCCTCCCAGTGTTGTTTTGTGGGTAATGGTTTAATTGGTGGCAGGGGGGTGGTCTGAGGAGGAGTCCTAAAAGCTGTCAGCACTCCAGTCCTTGGAGTAGTGGGCACCTAGCACAGGGAGAGTTGAGAGCCACCAACTCATTGCTCGCTGTCAGAGCAGCCCAGAAGGCTTCAAGCCTGCTTTCTGCTGAAAAGTAGCCTCCTGCTCAGTCTGGTGGCTGCACTGAGTGCACTGGTCACCAGTCTCTGCACAGGTGAGAGAGGGAAGTGGAAACTGAAGATTTAATAGATGGCAAGTTAAATGCCCGTTCTAACCTGCTAGCAAGAAGTCTCTGGATGTATGAAGCTGTCACTCACTCCCACTAGCTTACACTTTTTTGAAGGTGCAAGAGCATCCCAGGAAAAGCAACAAATGTGCTTGGTGAAATGAGTTTAACTCTTCATTAAGTGACCTAGATACTTTGACTGGGTGTTTTATCCTGCCTTCTTGCCCTACTTCTGTACATTTGGTACCTGTTGCCTACGAGGGCACTCTGCCAGCTGAAGCAGAGGCCAGATTCCCAGTGAGACTCTTAAACCCACTGGGCAGTACTGGCTTCTGCAAGGGTACCAGGTGTGGAAATGAGCACAGAAAGGGCACCTTGCTTCATCAAGCTTTCTAAGCATGTACTATTACTGCTGGCTAGGAAAGATGGCTCCTAAGGGCTCATGGTTATTTAAGAACTGGTAAGAGCCATAATTTTGATTTATAGATCAAAAGTTTTACTTTCTTCTTGGCTTGCCCTCACCCGTTCTTAAGAGAATGAGAAGACATCACAGCTCTGATGAGGATTATAGAATAGTTTGGGTTGGAAGGGACCCTTAAAGGTCATGTAGTTTAGTCTCCCTTCAAAGAGCAGGGATGTTTTAACTAGGCCAGGTTGCTCAGCTTGGTCCAACCTGGCCTCAAATGTTCCCAGGGATGGGGTTGTAGTGAGATGTAGTGGGACCTGTGATAAAAGCAAAAAGCATTGTGTAGTGGCCAAGCTTTTCTCCTTGTGCCTGTGCTCAGGACAGGGGAAGATGAGGCAGCCATTGCTTAGCACTGAGATGCAAAAAGTTCCAAGCATGCAGATACTTTCACCGTTGGGCTTTTCTGCATATGTGAAGTACGCCTCGAGTTTTCTCAGTGTTAGATAGTAACATCCTTTGTGAAGGGTGGGAAGTCTCAATTTTCTTTCTTGGCACTACTGCTTGCAGAATAGGTGACTGTCTTACAAGTGTGAAAATATACATACACAAACCTGGAGCTGTACCTAAAGATTTCTCAGCTCTGCCTAATTTTACTACAGTGAACATTGCAGTAGGTGACAAGTTGAAGAATAAATACATAGTGGTCTTGTTAAGGAAGTGGATCCCATCATGTAGCTGAAAATTCAGCATGAGAAGACTCACAGTTCTCACTACCTGCAGGCAAGCTTTTTATACATTTGTTTTTCCTATTCAATCCCACCTTCTGTTGTCATTGCAGAAGTGTTTGGAGCCCAGCACCCGGCTCAGCCTCCTCTCCTTTCCTCTCCCAGGAACGGGAGGCAACAGTATCCAATCCCCTGGGCAGCATCACCTACAGCAGGCATACATACCTGTGCTGATAGGCTGCAGCTGCACGTCCTGTGCCCTTTCTGCTGACCTGGCTTTGAGACAGAGAGATGACCTGTAGTAACAGCAGCAACTAATGGTACAGATAAGTGAAAATACTGCCTTTTTGAAGGCTGGGTGTGAGTGCTTCCATGTGGAAAAAGGAACATCTTTCTTCTAGGAATTTATTCCTCTGTGTAGCTCATAACCATAAATGGAAAAACCTTTGCTTCTGGTCTGGCCTCCCATGAAGATCAACTCAATCATTCCCAGCTGCTGTTAAATCATTGTCCCCAAGAATCAGGCCAGCTGCTTTCCTGAATCTCCTTTCCATGAATCTTGTTATCTTTCTTCTCAAAGGAAAGAGTCTGTTGTCATCAATATGTGCATGACAGAGTGGCTGAGGTGGGAGTGGATCTCTGGAGGTCATCTGCTCAAGCAGGGAGGGTTACCTGTTTATGTCCATGTCAGAGTCTGTATGTCTCCAGGGATGGAGAGTCCACAGCCTTTGCTCAGTCAGTCACCTCACAGTAAAAAGATACTTTTTTTTTAACCTTTTTTTTTTTCTTTAGGGGAAGTGGAAAGGAAAAAAGTGAGCACAAGGAGCATGATTGCTGGCTAAGACAGAGGAGGCTTAAAGCAGGTGTGGCCCTCACCCCTGAGTTTCTCAAGGAGCTGAAACTTTAGGAGGCATGATTGCCAGAAGCTTGTTTTCTTTCAAGTCTAGAACCAGACACTACTGGAAAATCCTCTACCACATGTTAATGAGAGTGTGGATTTTAATAAATATGTGCTGGGATTTTGAGCCACTTGAGATTTTATTTAGGAACAGGACTTGAGAAGGATGTCAGACACCTGGAACACAAGATTGCTAGAATTGTGGAGAAACAGACATGAGCTATAAACCAAGCCCTCTTTGCACAAACTCTATTTCTGGGACAGCAAATTATTCCTTTTACTCCTCTCATTCTTCGTGACTTTCTCTTTTTGCTGGAGAGTGGCAGAAATGCCCTGTGACCTGATCCCTGGGGAGGGTGGGCTTGGCATAGACCCCAACCCCAGAGCACTCAGATCTTTTACTTGGCAAGATGGGGGCTGGTTTTGACTCAGATTCTGTTGTGTGCACTGAGCAGAGGGTGGGTTTGATGTGTTTGCAATACTTGACATTGCTGACTTGCACAGGCCCTTCTGAATCCTCTGGAGTTCTCATCACTGCAGGTCTCATGCTCACAAAGCCTATGCTGCCACCCCATGAGTCAGAGCTCCCTTGACAGAGGATGATTAATTCTCTTTTCTTTCCATACTCCATCCTAACTCTGTTCCCTGAAAAGACAAGGAGGCATGTCTGGTACATCTAAGTATTTATGGCACTTCTAAAGATCTCCATCCCAAGATGAAGCTGGACTGACTTAGTCATTGGGTGGGTTCAGAGGCACTTTAAAGGTAGAGCAGATGCTAACCTGAAACAACAGAGGTAAAAGTGTATTTTGTTGCCCTATCTGTGGAATGGACAGCTGTGTCCACGGATTCCTTGCCTGTGCTGTCCTCTTCCACTGAGCAGTACTCCAGGAGTCAGTGCCTCTCACCTGGAGACTGGGGAGCAGAATAAAAACAGACCTTCCTCCTGGGGCACCACTGCCAACTTCCTGAGCCAAACTCACCAGAGCTGGCAGACAGTAACCATATTGAAAATTCAAGTAGGTTTAATAGGCAATGACAGAACTCCCATCCTTCTCTAGGTCTGCTCTTGAAGCAGTGCAGGTCTCTGTTCCTTCTACATCTGCCCAGGGAAGCCTTGAAAAAGTGAATCAGGTCTCTAATGACAGTAATCATGAGGAAGAAATCTTCACCAAGGAGTCAGAACAGCTGGGTCCTCCTTCCTTTCCCTCCCCTACAGGAGAACAACATCTCTTAAGTCCCCAAGAATGTTTGCCTGTCAGATTTTGGATGTTATTGCTCCTTCACAATTATCGCTGTTCTTACTGAATTACAAAGTACCATTGCTATTGATCAATTGTAAGGGGCAAAGCCTGTAGGCAACAGCCTCCTCCTCCTCCTCCTCATGCTGCCTTCAGATCAGGCACTGATGCTTTTCTGGCAGGGAGCACAGCAAGAAGTCAGAAAAACTTCTTATCTTTTCAGATCTACCACTATGGATATATATGACCCTTTCAGGACATAAGTATTAAATATGTCACTTAGTTCCAATGTAAATGGTGCTTGGGAGATTCTCTGTTTTAATTAAGTGGATGAGTTTGGTCCTCAGAGAGCTCAACATGTCTTTGGGTGAATAAATGTTTTAATAATTCAACTTCGTCTCTCAAAATCTTATAGCTGCAACCCACAGAAAAGCTTTCTTTTCCTTGTCACTGAATACCAAATGAAGAGCTGCTCCATCTGATTCCTCTGCTTTTTGCTTTCTGTCCTTGGATACAGGCTCTCAGCCAGCATCTCAGACCGAGGGGAGAGCCCCACCATAGGACCCATATGCACAGCAGCCCTGTGCCACAGGACACAGCCAGCAGCTGTATCCTCTCGGGTCTCCTCCCTCCAGGGGCTGCCTGTGGAAGCTGTGTCACCTCTGAGCCTACCTCAGAACAGCAGCTGTGCATCCTCCAGCATCCATCTGCTTCACTGACCATCACCTTTCTCTCGCTGGTGGAAAAGGCTTTCAGCTTGCTGGCACAGGGCACCTTTTCCCCTGCAGCTGGCTCCTCCTGTCAGCAACCCAAGACACTTTTCAGCGCTTTAGTTTTGGCACTTTAAATCTCTCTTCTTTTTTAAAATTCCTAAGACAGCTAAGGAGGTGAAAGTAGATCCCTGGTGGGCTGTGGGATGGAAAAGAAAGAAACTTAAGAGTCTGAAAGTTGCGCATTACGAGAAGAACTCATCTCTCACTACAGAAGCTATGCTTGGTGTGCATCCATCTGAACATAGCCATCAGGCAAGCAAAGGTGAACAAAGGCTGGACGCTGTTTCCTTACATGAGAGGGTCCTCAGTCTCTAAGGTGAAAGAAGAGGGCAAAACAGAGGTTCATTAGATCAGGAATTCTCCTCTACAGAATATGCCCAGGGCCATATCAGCCCAACACCTACTGTGTCCTTGTGGCTTGAACCCCAGCCCGCGCACAAGCCACCGAGCAGAGCGCCTCGTTTGCTTCATTACAGGAAGGTGCCCGTACTGGGGCAGCAGGGGTTAATTTCAGCTGTGGCCTTACATAACTTTTAATTGCCTGCATTTGACATCTGTGAGGCAAAGGCACTAACAGCCGCAGTGGAAGTGCTGAGGAATATGTCCGTGAGTAATTCCTGATTTATGCCCAGCTTATATCGTTTACCTCATTTCGGGACTGCCTGCAGCCTTCAGCTGCTCTCTGCTTCCCCAGAGTTCCCAGATTCCGCGTCCCTGCTCAGCCGAGCTCAGCGCAGATCCAGCGCCGCCTCCCCCACGCCCGCGGACGCGGAGCTGCTGGGAAGACAACCAGAGAGCTCCGTGGCGGGGATGGACCCGAAAATGTACGATGTCCAAAAAGCAGCCCCGGCCAGGGCGCCTTGCTGTGGTGCAGCACAGGCTGATGAGACACGAGTGGCAGCGCAGAAAGAGCTGCTGCTTCCAGAGAGAAAGTAACAAAAATGCTGCCCGTGCTGGAGAGGGACAGATTGCAACTCTGCTGCGGCTCGCTCACCTCGGACTGCAGCGCCCTGGAGCAGCCCGGAGCAGGGCACTGCCGGCCCCTCACTACAGCGCAGCCAGTGAGATGCTGGAGCGTGTCCAGAGAAGGGCAGTGGAGCTGGGGAAAGGTCTGGAGCACAAGTCCAACGAAGAGTGGCAGAGGGAGCTGGGTTTATTCAGTCTGGAGAAAAGGAGGCTCAGAGGGGACTTTATCACTCTCTACGACTGTCTGAAAGGAGGGTGTAGCCAGGTGGGGAGTGGTTCCTTTTCCCAAGTAGCAAGGGATAGGACAAGAGGAATGTACTTCAAGTTGTGCCAGAGGTTTACTTCGATCTTAGGAAAAGGAATGGTCAGGTATTGGAACAAGTTGTCCAGAGGGAAGTGTTCAAAAGGCACATGGATGTGGCGCCAGGAAACATGGTTCAGTGGTGGACTTGGCAGTGCTGGGTTAAACAGGTTCAATGAGCTAAGAGGAGTTTTCCAACCTAAACTGTTTTATAATTCTATAATACAGCCCCTGTGTGCGGGTCTCTGCCTAGGTTTGGGTGAAGCAGGTCCTCACAGTCAGCAATGAACTCCATCTCCCAACAGCCTCATCTGGAATCCAGGTCTTAGTATTAGGGGCACAAAATGTGTTGCTTTTCTTAAATCCCCCCATTGCTTGTTGTCTTTGTGCTGCAAAGGGCTGTCGGACACCATGAAGCTCCCAGAGAGGCAGCGCCTGCCTGGTGGAAACTGCTGTTTGATGGAAACTGCTTGATGGAAAACCTGGAGCCCTCCAAGGTGCTCTCTGGCATCTCTGGAAGCTATTATGGACCACTTTTCAGATCAGAAGTAAGAATTTAAAATTTATTCAGGATCCTCTTCTGTATCATTGTGGAAGTATTTGGAAACCTAGAGAGCACAAAGGAAAAACTGCTTTCATTGTGCAGGGTTTCCTAACATGACACTGAAGGCTCACTGCTTGCAGCTCTCATGCTATGATGTTCGCTTGGCTTTCTTGGGAGATACTTATAGCTAACCATTATCATTTAATAACTTTGTATCTGTAGATATTTCTGTAGCACTCCTATGACACACTTCTGCTACTGGCTGTTACCAACTCTCTTTCCATTTTAAACAGTGGAGTCTGTGAACTACAGAAATTTCAATCTGCACTTTAAGAAAATGTGAACTTTCTTCTCTACTCTTTCAGGTTGTGAAGCAAACTTTGAAATAATGTCCTGGCTTCACTGTGAAAAAGCTCAGCAGCTCAGCCACAAGTATACATGGTGGTTTTTAAGCTAAGCACAGCTTCATGGGGGCTTACATGCAATTTTGAATGTGAGGGGTTATGAAAAATAATAGTAGTCTTGAGGCAACGAGGTGTAATGAGGTAAATAATACGAGATTTTCCCACTGAGTTGAAATGAGACTCCTTCAAATCTTTTGTGAAATTTTGACACAGCTCAAAGAAACGTTTTCTGAGGAGAATGTGGGCTGCAGTACTGGGAGTAGGTTCTTCCAGTGTTAACAAGGATACTGCGTCAGAAATTACATCCAAGCATTTTCAGAGTTGAATATCTTATAAATACATTCTTTATGTTCTAGTGTGTGAGATTGGGCACAGGAGGGTGCATCTGTTTTCCAGCAGAGGGGATCTGAATGATGCAGTTTGAAAAGAGGAGCTATAGCTCAAAGATGAAATCTTGCTATGAAGTAGCTCAGAAAACAAGAAAGCTAGGTCAAGATTCAGAATATTTGGGGTGAGAGGGATACAAATCATACCACACACGCAGTGGTTTTGATGCCTTCTGCAGGCTGACCTGGAACAGAGACTAGACAGAGCAAGAGGATAAAGTAGGGATTTAAGGCCTCAGTGGGTACACCTGAACAGTGCAAGAGTCCAGCTGGGCTACATCCAAGATGCCCCAAAATGGTCACAAAAATGGACACCTGATCACAAGGTCCCACACTTTTTCAATTTCTGTCCCATTAGCATATTAGAATCAATTGTCCAACCATAGCTTCAGGTTATGAAGCTCCATCCTCCTGTTTCTTTCTGCTCACTTCATCATTGGTTTTGTTCTTGGGCCTGAAAGTTGTCCTTGATATCAAACTAGAGAAGGAATTGTTTTGTCTATCTACTCTATGAAGAGAGCTTAGTAGCCCTCAATATGAAACCTAAAGCTACCCACTAAAACAGCACAGAACCTAAAAAATATAAAAGCCAAAACTTAAGGCATCAGTATGAATATGAGTCCCTCACAAAACTCATGAGTATCCTTTGTTTCAAATAGTTTTTGCCCTCATAAAGACTACCTGAGATGCAGGCTCTGAGTAAAAATCATCTAGGGCAATCAGTAGAATTTCCACTTGCTATTCCCTTACCATTATCTTGGCATTTTGGGCCAAATATTTTAAAATATTTCTATCGACATGCAGTTCTTCATCAGTGCTTTCGAGAGGCCCACGTTCAGCTGGCTGCCTGTGCACACAGACTGGCTGATTAAAACAAGAGTATATTCAGTTTGCATCTGTTCCTCCTCTGTCTTTTCATGCTTTAAGCTAGAATCCATTTTAAAAATTGTGTGAGGTGCTGCGCCTGCATGAGGGCAAGCCCCAGCACCACCACAGGCTGGGGGATGAAGAGATGGAGAGCAGCCCTGCAGAGAAGGACTCCGAGGTGCTGGTGAAGGAGAGGCTGGACACAACCCAGCAATGTGCACTTGCAGTCTAGAAAACAAATCCTGTCCTGGGCTGCGTCAAATGCAGCGTGAGCAGCAGGGCAAGGAAGGGGATTCTGCCCCTCTGCTCTGCTCTGCTCTGCTCTGCTCTGCTCTGCTCTGGTGAGAGCCCACCTGGAGCAATGCATCCAGCTCTGGGGTCCCCAGCACCTGCAGGAGAAAGCCCAGAGGAGGGCCACAAATATGGAGCACCTCTCCTATGAAGACAGACTGAGAGAGCTGGGATTGTTCAGCCTGGAGAAGGGAAGGCTTCAGGGAGACCTCATTGCAGCTTTTCAATAGTTAAAAGGAGCTTATAAAAAAGGTGAGAACAGACTACATTAGCAGGGCCTGCTGGGGTAGAACTAAGGGTAGTGGTTGTAAACTAGAGGAGGGTAAATTCAGACTAGATACAAGGAAGAAATTTCTTATGGAGAGAGGTGAAACACTGGAACAGGTTGCCCAGAGAAGCTGTGGATGTCACATCCTGGGGGCTGAACAGGGCTCTGAGCAACCTGGTCTAGTTGAAGATGTTCCTGCTTAATGTAGGGAGGGTATTAGACAAGGTGGGCTTTCAAGGTCCCTTCCAGTTCAGACTATTCTATCATTCTATGAAAAACATCAAGGCCCTGAAGCTGAGCTTCTGCACCAAGTTGATTTGAAGAATAAATTTTGAAAATATAAAAATAGGCTTTTAGCAGCCTGCCTGACAGAGGCAGAGACATTGTGTGGGCAAACTGTTCCAGAACACGGCTGTGCAATGGTTATTAAGAGCTATACTTCCATAATAACAGTGCTGGGAGCTTTCCTTAGTAAAGAACGATAAGCAAATTTCAACTTCTTCCTTGCTGAGACCTGGAGGCAGCACTGTGCTTGGTTAGCTCTGGTGCATTATCCTGTAATAGCTAAGCAATATACTTTGAGTGAAGGTTGAATAATAGTGTTTTCTCTTCCCTCTCCCCTCCCCACACCACTTTACTTTCAGAATAGCATCTTCCATTGTTGGTTATTGTCATTATCAACTGATTTCCCCAACGACTGCTCTAACCATCATTTCTAGCTTCTGGGCATTAAGCAAAGATTGCTGCAGCATAATTGGATTAATTTAGAGACTGATTTTGAACAGCATAATTGATTTGAATTTTATTCTGTTCTCTCTAGCCACTTTTTTCACTAAGAATTGCAATGCCTGTGAGCCTGGGTGTGAACTCCAGTCTTCTACAGGAAAAATCTTCTTGGGTGGGAGCTCCTCTTTGCTACATGGGTACCTTCGCCCATGCTCCATGCATCCCTCTGCTGGGCAGGGGCTCCTGCTGGGCTTCATGCCCCTTCCTTCTGCCCTTTGCAAGGGCTTCAGGTGCCAGAGGAGTCATGAACCAACTCACTTCTCCACCATCACTGCAGGGGTTGCTTTGTGCTGCAGGAAGGGTTTTGTTCTCTGACACAACATGTGTCACTGCTGTGACATGTGAGGATGTGAACCCTGCTTCAGGGATGCTCTGCTGTCCCCAGATGGACTCTCCTCAGGGATGCTTTATGGCACCCTTGGTTCTAACATCACAGGGGCCTTTCCAGGTATTCACTTGCACTGCTGCTGTACTCAGCACAGCAAACCTTGTGTCCTGCCATGGTTTCTGACTGGGTTTAGATTCTGTGTCCCACAGATCTGGGTGTGGAGTAGAGAGTTCCCTGTGGGTGCTGCAGCAGGGACTGTGGGTGCCTGGGCAGGTCCCTGAAGCAGGATGCACTCACCAGGGATCCCCAAAACATGGTTCACTGCAAAGCTTTCTTTTTCTTTGTAAAACACCTTCTCTTGGGTTTCACCACACATCTTCACTGATTGTTAGAGGATGAAAAGGTTTTTAATTATAAATTAGAATAATTATGAAAATCTTGACTGAGTAGCGTGGCTGCAGACCCTCCTTCTCAGAGTAGCTCTGAGCTCCCTGTGCCATTTCAGCTCCTCTCAGCTGACTGCAGAGGTTGGCAGAGGTGCTTAGTGTGACCCTTGCTGCTATGGGAAGGGGTTTCTCTGGGATATTTGGGCAGTGGTTACCTCAAAGATGGAGCTGCCCAGGACTAGGAGAGGATCCTAGCATGAGTCACTCAGGCTTGTACTACCTGTCACAACTTACACACAGTACATGGGACTTTTGCATTCCCAACAAGAAAAAGGTTGCCATCCCACTAATTTCAGCAGACCCAGGATGTCCTTGCCACACCTTTGAAGAGCACCTGGCTCTCATATTCATGTGTGGAAGCATGCTGCTGTGACCACATCCCATCATACCTTCTCAAAGTAGAAAAGGAAAAGGGATACAACTCTGTTATTGCTTCCCAATCCAGCACCAAGGAACAACAGAACTAAAAGCAGTGTTGGCCCTTGTCCTTCCTATTGTTTTGGTGAAAAGGAATGGTGCTGCCCAACATACAATTCAGTCCTTTGAAAGCCACCAGATTTTGTGCCTGCCACAACCTGATTTCCAAATAAATCAGAGACAGAAGGAATGGAGACAAGTCAAATCTCATTGCCCAGTGATGCAGGGCACTCCCTTGGAAAATCCTCACCTATCAGCATCTGCTGCAGACATCAGCCTTGGGGTGCACACCCCCTTCCTGCACTGCTGCCTGCACAATCCACAAGGCAAAAAAACACATATCCTGCTTTTCCATAGAAAACTGCATATGTGCAGGTGGAATTCATGTCCTTTAGCACGTAAAGGCCATGATTGTCACTGTGGGACACGCAAGGACACACACGGACCCTTTCTCTTGAGAAGGCTAAAAACTATTTATTAAAACATCCGACTCCATCTTTATAGTATTTCCACACAGACCAGGGATTGGAGAAGAAGGTTCACACCTCTCCCATCCCATTGGTCAAGACAACTGTCTATCAATTGTTTTCTACACCAAGAGAAAGTATGAAAAACAACATCGTCTTATCAAAACAGACTTCTGATAACAACACCCATGTGTGTGAGAATGAACTAAGAACTGTGAAAACATCAAGTTAGAAAGTGCTTCAGAAAACTTGAGAAATCAGGGCGACACGTGATCATTGTAGGACTGTTCGTGAAAACACAGTTGCCATAAGGCACACAATAGATCTTCCCACTTCTCCCACTTCATATTGGCTTGTAATAAAATTCTTGATTATTTAGTAGAGTTAGAGGAATATATCCACACTAACTGCATTAGCCTTTTCCTTAGAGTAATGTTTTGCTGGAGTAACATCCAGCAAACTGATGACTAGGAAGCTTTTCCTTCCAATATCTGAGCAATAGTTCTTAGGGGTCAGCTTTGCCACCTTTGCTAGCTCTTTCACTAACCTTGCTGCTCATACTCCTCAGATGCCAAGATTGTCACAAACACTTCAATCTTTTGTGCTCTTAGCTCCCAGGCTTTTGTAGGAGACACACCTTTAATCGTTTGCCTTTTGTGTTTTGCTTCCAGCGTTCCAGGTTCTCCCTGGTAGCACAAAGCCAAGAAGAGAAAATGGAACTGCAAAAGTGATGCTGTTGGGCACATGCAGTGCCCCACAAAAACTCCTCTTCCCAGTGCCAGGAAAACTTTATCCCTTGCCCATATTCACCTATTCCTCCTCTTCTGCCTCAGTTAATCATGCTCCCCTCCTTACAGGCACACTTCTTCCATGCAGATGTTACAACTTTGCAGGCTGTAAGATTTCTTTTCCCTCCTCCACAAACACCTAAACTTATCCCAAATTACCTAGTTAATCTGTCTGTAAGATTCAAATGTCCCCAGAGTTTGGGGGTGTTTGGGTTTGGGATTCTGATTCAGGCTTATTTTAGAGAAAACATTGAAAGGTCACTGCATTTTAATTCATCTGGCAAACGAAGCTTGAAGGTGCTCAGTGCTGCTGTTGGAATGTGCTGCCTAAACCAAGATCTACTTGCAAACCTGGTGGGACTAATGCAGGTCTGACAGAGTTTTATGTAAATATTGTTTTATTTTTAATGTTCTCTTCTCATCGCTTCTTTAAATCCCACCAAAGACAGGTTCTCTCACAAGATGATGCCTTGGCACATTCACTCAATGATACTTACTTCCCAGTGGCAGCAGGGGAATAAACCAGGAGATTAAACTGTCCAATCAATTGCCCTCCTGCCTGTGTTATGAGCATTATTTCCCACCGTGCACATTCAACATTACACTCTGTGACCATTAATGCAGTGGGTGCTGTTAGACAATGAAATGTTAGACAGCAGCACGCTAATAAAAGGTTTAATGAATAACATGATATCCTATCCTCACCAGCAGCTGCAGAAGAGTGGGTCAGGGGAAACAGGGACTGTGTGCTGGGGCATTTTGTGCATGAAATAGGGACATCTGTGCTAATAAGCAAATGCTCCTTTATCACAGGGTTGGTGTGGAAACATTTACCTGGAGAGAAAACTGAGTTTGAGGGAAATATCTCCCTTTAGATTTAGGTTTAGAGAGGTGGACAGAGCAGGCATTACCTGCCAATAACTCACTTTTTGATGCCATATGGCTTAACATGTCAGCAGGACATTAATGCCAAGAAATTTAACAAGACTTTTTCTGCACTGCCAAGTTGCCAAGTGCTACTCCTTGCTCCCCAAATCTGCCATTCAAATCTTACCTGCAGCTCTCTTCTGCTTTGTGAAACATGACACAAAACTGCACTTCTTCCCAAGGAGAGGTTTCAGCTTTGCAGCTGCCCCATTAGGGCTTCTCACTCGAAGCTGACACCCTTTCCCATTGATGGTTTTGTACTTTCCAGGCTAGAGAACTCCCATGGGCATCTTCTGGACAATCTGGATTTGGCAAAGCTGGATTTGTGAAACAAGCAGCACCATTCTCCTGGCATAGACTCATTGCTTGCCCACCAAAAACTTGAACCAAGGAAGGGAAAGACTGACTTCTGATGGGATGGGAAGTAATTTATGCCCTGAAGAACCTCATAGGGAGTGAGAAGCAATTTTCCACCCATGGACAGGGCAGAGGCATAAGGATGCCACCAGCCAGGGTTGCAGCTGGCTTGCTACTGCCTTGTGACATCCCTCTGGAGAGAAGTGAAGGGCTGAGGAAGGACAGGGGGACATCAGTCACGTCCAGCTGGGCAGCTGAAGCTGCCCACTCCTGGCTGTGCTCTCCTGCATTTTATTCTCAGATTTTCAGTGGGCCAAGTGGAGTTTCTTTCATTATGTCTCCTGCAAGACCACTATGCAATCTGATGGTAGGCTGTTAGAAAGGGGCTGTTGCCATATAGTCTGACCTCCTATTTACCTAGTTTCACCTATTCATTTATGTTTGCATTGAATTAGCTGGTGAAGCCTCTTTATCAACTTTATTTATTGGTTTTATGCATTTCAAGAGTGCTGCTTTGTTCCTAGGCTGTACTTGTCTCTTAATTTTGAAGGCTTTTCATTCTTTCTCATAAATCAAATTTTGGACCTTGATGAATCCATTTGTTGTGCTGATCTGAATTCTCTCTCTTTCATCACATCTTCATCTCATAAAGAAGTGAACAGATTATTCCAGGTGTGCCTGTGAAAAGATTTCATCTATATATTCCAGTTTCATTATATATTCTCTGGATGTCTTACCTTGTTATCCTGCATTGAAAGTACAGACCCCTAAGATTCTTTCTATGCTGTTTCTTTGCAGATTTATTTGATAGCATGTCTCAGATTTTTCTATCCCCTTGTGAAAAGGAATAGCTTTTCATTTTGATTGAGTTTTAATCCATAAATAGTATCTCATTTTCTCACTTTCTCCCTGTATTTTTTATCTGTGCAAGTTCCATCATATTTTTTTTGCCTTCTTTGTATTAGTAATTTTTGTCAATTTAATATATATGTGATTTCAATTAATATATCCTTCATTCTCCACTCTAGATAATTAGTAGAACCATAAAAGAACAGATGCATGTTATTTAACAAACGCCTCTACGAGTGTCCCTGCCAACCTATAAGAGGTTACTTCCACCATTTGTTTCTAATGTTTGAATTTATTTATAAAAGATGTGTGACCATCTCTTAAGCCCAGTAAATGATGTTGAGGTGAAGATTTGGTAGACATTCTCATAAAATATTCTACAAATAACTCCAAATATAACAGTAGGAGGAGGTCATATGAGATGACCATTGCAGTCTCTTTTGTCTGAATAATCTGTATTACACAAGTTGTTTTCCCAGAGCTTTGTTTTGTAATGTTGCTGTTACCTATTAACCTTAGCAAAAAGGGGTACTCAGAAAGGCATGGCATTTCTGTGCTTTGCATTATTGACTGCTTTTTTTTAAGTTAAATTTTATGGCTCTGAAAGGACATTGCCTTTCAAAGGAAAAATAGATGGTCTTCCTTCTGTGACAAAATTACACCGAAACACTGGAAATAAAAATTACTTTTATACAAAAGTATAAAAAAATACAAAGCCTTTCCATGACTATTTGTGTCTACAGTTATCGTGGTTTAGGAATTTAGTGCTCCCACTGAAACCACGCTCCACTTGTGCCCCTCACCCACTTCCCATTCCCCCTCCAATTCTCCCCTGTGTCAACTGGAGAGCAGAACTGGAGACACCAAAGGCAAAGACTGTGGCTTGAGATGAGAACAATTTACTGGAAACAGCAATGAGGGAAGAAGCAACTGAACAGTGACAGCAACAATATTAATAACAAAAGTGTAAAAGTGAGAGACAGAATGATTCACGTGCAAAATGCTCACCACTGCTCCATGCTTCCCTGATATGGAAAATGAGGTGAGCTGGTATTGAACAATCTCCAGGTCCTAGCCAAGCCCTCTCCTGGCTACTGCAGAAATCAGCCTTGTCCTGGCCAGAACTAGGACAGCAGTGAAATTCATCAAAATTCTCTTCCATATGATATGGAAGTTGCCTCCATGAAGGTAAAATACTGGGTTTTACAGCATAAATCAAGGTCTTGTTTTTTGAAATGTGATTCAGTTCTTCCAATAACTTACTGAAAAATTATTGAATCCCTCTATAGTTTTCCTTTTTACAAATCACATGTACAAGAATAAAAAAAAAATTGGAAATGCACTGTAAGCATACTGTCCCAGAATATCAAAAAAGGACATTTTTCTGCTTCAAGGGGAACAAATTATCCTTGTTTCTTCATTAATCTTTGTATAAGCAACAAACTGGTGGACAAGCAGTTACTCATTGCTTTAGTTTATCTCCTCCTGGTTTTGAGGCACCCCCTGCTTACAATATCCCAAAAAACTTCACACTAGCAGAAATGGTCCAAAGGCTTTCAAAGACCTGCAGGCTTGTACAGAGAGCACCTGTTCCTCTCTTGGTTTTCCTGGCTAGAGCAGGAAGTCTGAAAATCCTGAACAATTTTTACTGGTCTTGAATCTTCTAGAAAGCCTTGGGCCTTGCCAAATTTCTGAAGTTTACATNTGGGCTTGCCAAATTTCTAAAGTTTACATCTGTGACATGGTTTCTTAGCCCACACTACCAGAGACCATTTGAGTTTCACTGATTCTCACCAACTAGTGGGAGAAGTAGGACACTTTCAGATCCCTAGGACACACCTCCCATCCTGATACCAAAGAACTTCTGCAAAATCTCTAAGCGTTTGCCAAACATTTCCTTATCAATATTTCTTTTAATAACAGAGGGTGAGGTGGGGTGGGGGTGTTCCTGTTCAATTAGAAACAGCCCACACAACTCACATTACTATGAATTGCTTGTTTAGAGATCACACCTGCATTTTGTGGAAGCAGTGCATAGATATGACACCTTTCCTTTGCCCCTTTGTTATGGGAGATTTTTCTACACAGCTATTCAGCATCACAGCCATTCTCCATTCATCATTAATATCACATCCTTTGTAACTTGTAAATTGAATTGCAGAACTGCTCACAAAGACACTGTAAAAAAGATAATTCAAAGTTCATAAAGGTCTCAGCTGAGTATTCCCTGTCTGTACAGATAGGTGTGCTGAGGGTAGTTTTGTAGGGCCTAAAAGAGCATCAAATATTTCTAAATGTTTGTTTCTGCAAAATCAAATTCACAGCAAAAAAACATAGTGTCAGAAATGCTTTCATTTAATGTAAAATAAACAACGAGACTAAAAAAAATGTTACTGTGGCACATGGTTGTCAGTACACAACTAAAGTGGTCCATAGGCAGCAAGAGGCTGTCAGGGTATATACATTTGTTTTAGACATTAATTACACAGACCAAGGGGATTGGTCTGACAAAAAATAAAAAGCAATTGTTCTCACTCAATTCAGTGAGTATTTCCCACTGAAGAGATATTACTAAGTGATAGTGCATGGTTTTGCTAGGGCAACTTGATCTTTTTGCTTGTTTCTCCCTCGTAATAAGCAAAGCCAATTAATCCCACATGTTGAGCTGATGAGTAATGGTTCCTTGTAGAAACAGTGGTGTCACATGCCAGTACATACATCAGCATTAATCTCTATTAATCACACAGAGAACAATGACCTTTTACTGAATTTTGTTGTTCAGTAAGATCCACACCAAACCCCTAGACTGATGAAACATTGTTCAGGAAACAGAACTGCACAGTAAATTGAAGAAGTAGATGGAAAATCTGCCATACTGCACACAGACCTGCCTAAAGCTGTGCTGAGCTTTCGCTCCACCTCCACACAGCATAGTGACTGATTTGATTGGAAACCTGTATCCCTCTTCCTCTGAGATGCCATCTCACCTGTCTGCAGGCTGTTTTGTAAATGCAAGTGCACTACTTGGCACACAATTTTTTTAATGCTCACATGCTCTCCTTTTCGAANTGAACAAGCGCCAGGTCCTAGCCAAGCCCTCTCCTGGCTGCTGCAGAAATCAACCCTGTCCTGGCCAGAACTAGGACATCAGTGAAATTCATCAAAATTCTCTTCCATATGCTATGGAAGTTGCCTCCATGAAGGTAAAATACTGGGTTTTACAGCATAAATCAAGATCTTGTTTTTTGAAATGTGATTCAGTTCTTCCAATAACTTACTGAAAAATTATTGAATCCCTCTATAGTTTTCCTTTTTACAAATCACATGTACAAGAATAAAAAAAAAATTGGAAATGCACTGTAAGCATACTGTCCCAGAATATCAAAAAAGGACATTTTTCTGCTTCAAGGGGAACAAATTATCCTTGTTTCTTCATTAATCTTTGTATAAGCAACAAACTGGTGGACAAATAGTTACTCATTGCTTCAGTTTATCTCCTTCTGGTTTTGTGGCACCCCCTATTTACAATATCCCAAACTTCACACTAGCAGAAATGATCCAAAGGCTTTCAAAGACCTGCAGGCTTGTACAGAGAGCACCTGTTCCTCTCTTGGTTTTCCTGGCTAGAGCAGGAAATCTGAAAATCCTGAACAATTTTTACTGGTCTTGAATCTTCTAGAAAGCCTTGGGGCTTGCCAAATTTCTAAAGTTTACATCTGTGACATGGTTTCTTAGCCCACACTACCAGAGACCATTTGAGTTTCACTGATTCTCACCAACTAGTGGGAGAAGTAGGACACTTTCAGATCCCTAGGACACACCTCCCATCCTGATACCAAAGAACTTCTGCAAAATCTCTAAGCGTTTGCCAAACATTTCCTTATCAATATTTCTTTTAATAACAGAGGGTGAGGTGGGGTGGGGGTGTTCCTGTTCAATTAGAAACAGCCCACACAACTCACATTACTATGAATTGCTTGTTTAGAGATCACACCTGCGTTTTGTGGAAGCAGTGCATAGATATGACACCTTTCCTTTGCCCCTTTGTTATGGGAGATTTTTCTACACAGCTATTCAGCATCACAGCCATTCTCCATTCATCATTAATATCACATCCTTTGTAACTTGTAAATTGAATTGCAGAACTGCTCACAAAGACACTGTAAAAAAGATAATTCAAAGTTCATAAAGGTCTCAGCTGAGTATTCCCTGTCTGTACAGATAGGTGTGCTGAGGGTAGTTTTGTAGGGCCTAAAAGAGCATCAAATATTTCTAAATGTTTGTTTCTGCAAAATCAAATTCACAGCAAAAAAACATAGTGTCAGAAATGCTTTCATTTAATGTAAAATAAACAACGAGACTAAAAAAAATGTTACTGTGGCACATGGTTGTCAGTACACAACTAAAGTGGTCCATAGGCAGCAAGAGGCTGTCAGGGTATATACATTTGTTTTAGACATTAATTACACAGACCAAGGGGATTGGTCTGACAAAAAATAAAAAGCTCACTCAATTCAGTGAGTATTGTTCTCACTCAATTCAGTGAGTATTTCCCACTGAAGAGATATTACTAAGTGATAGTGCATGGTTTTGCTAGGGCAACTTGATCTTTTTGCTTGTTTCTCCCTCGTAATAAGCAAAGCCAATTAATCCCACATGTTGAGCTGATGAGTAATGGTTCCTTGTAGAAACAATAGTGTCATATGCCAGTACATACATCAGCATTAATCTCTATTAATCACACAGAGAACAATGACCTTTTACTGAATTTTGTTGTTCAGTAAGATCCACACCAAACCCCTAGACTGCTGAAACATTGTTCAGGAAACAGAACTGCACAGTAAATTGAAGAAGTAGATGGAAAATCTGCCATACTGCACACAGACCTGCCTAAAGCTGTGCTGAGCTTTCGCTCCACCTCCACACAGCATAGTGACTGATTTGATTGGAAACCTGTATCCCTCTTCCTCTGAGATGCCATCTCACCTGTCTGCAGGCTGTTTTGTAAATGCAAGTGCACTACTTGGCACACAATTTTTTTAATGCTCACATGCTCTCCTTTTCGAAAACAGTAAAGTATTTAAGCTAGAGGAAAGAAAAGAAATGTGAAAATATTCCCTACAACTCCAGTAGCTGGCCTGCTCCTCTTGCACATTGCCAGATATTTCTTTTCTTACCTCCTCTGCGGTGAGCTCCTTTCAAATGTGAAATCCTCTTCTGGGTGCAGGGTGCAACTACTGGCTTGTGCTCACTTGGATGCCCCTGTCAGACAGAGCTGGCTGCCAGGGGCTGCAAACACGAAGCCAGAAATGTCCATGCAGGACATTGGCTTGTTCTTTAAAACACAGGACACGAGAAAGCATTCTGCTAACCTGGAGTCAGGGAAAGGAGAGTGATGGTCACAAAAAGAGTGACATTTTAAATGCAGTTGATAACTTTGCACTGCACTGTGTCCCTCTACACACAGAAACAGCTGGTAAGTCTCTCGTTCCCCCAGGGGATGTTGTGAGCTGCTCCATACACTCTGCCCGAAGCTGCTGCTTCCCAGAGCTCCTGCGTTAACTCTGTAGGAGCAGCAGCGAGTGGCTTTGGAAGTGAACACTCAATTTGCTGTATCGGTTGCCCTGGCAGTCTGATAATTGCAATGGTGAAAACTGAGCCAGGGGATCCAGAAAGGTTTTTGGAACAGGCTTTCAGCAGGTTTCTGACTCCTGTTGTGGAACACTTTCAACATTCGCAAAAGAGCAGTGACCTAATTGGGAAAAAATGCTCTTAAAGGCCCTGTCTCCTGTTTGCTGCTTCATGTCATTTTGGTGAATTCTTCTTCAAAGGCATTTTCTTTCTGTTTTCTTGAAGCACTGTTCTGGCTTTTTACTTACACCAACAGCCTTTGGGCTTTGTCTGCACTGAGTCTGGAAATATTTCACTCCCCTCTCCCTAGGCCAACCATGTTCAAAAAGCACTTGTGGAAAGGTGCTAATGTGCTTTCCCAGGCCTCTTCAGACATGATTTAAAAGCTGGTACTTAAAAGCATAACACAGAGAAATACATTTGCAAAAGGATACATTTTTCTTCCACTTGGAGCTGAACTATCTGATTTTCTCTGAGAAACTGAGCCAGAAGTCATTTGACTTTGTGCATACTAGCTGAGTTATAATTTAATTGAGAATGTATTTTATCTTTGGGTTTTTTTTAATCTTTTTTTCACTGCTTCAAGTTCTGTGATGGCTCTACTTCAGACTTTGCCAGGTTCAAGTCATGTCCTCTCCACCTGTGGATCAGTAATGTGTGTAATGAGTGGTGCATACTGAAACTGGAAGTGGTTTAGGTTCCATTTGGAAGATGGTGCCTTTCATTATAGAAATAAAACTTTATCCTAGTTTTTCACTGTCAGTTCCAGATTTTCAGATATTCAGCTCTTCAGATATTCTTTCTTCTGAATAACTCTTTCAGACAATACATTTTTCTGTCTGTAATTGTATATTCCTGTTTAACTAATACCTTAATATTCAATCTTCTGCAGAAAAATGCATTATCCTATGGATAAGTTTCCAACTTCCAGGGATGAAATAATCCATTCTTCCTTGCTTCACGGAAGGCTTGGTACTTATTGAACTCCTTTCTTTGCTTTTACACCTTTGAAAGTGCTGACACTTCTTTTTTTTTAACTGAAGCTGTTCTCTTGCACTCTCCCAGACACAGTTGCCTCTACCACTCTCCAGCTCCTCGATACACTGTGCTGAGGGGTCGAACCAAGTGGCCACTTAGTGGCATTTGTTTTGGTGACCTTTATTATTTTCTTACCTGCCTTTAGCCTTTGGAGATAGACCACTGATCCCTCTCATATTCAGCCAGTTGAAACGCTGTTTTGGTGACTTGCTACTGTCTCATTATGGCACATCCAGCAGACTGAATACAGCTTAGCCTGTGCTGGAGCTTGAGGCAGGGACTGTTAGATCACAAGCATATTGTGATGCCACAAGCAAACCATTTATTGTGAAAAAAATAAGACGCCTGTATGTTTAGGTGTCTAAATCTCACATGAAATCCATCAGCTTGGATCCTCACCTCAACCCCTACTGAAACTCTTCTGGCAAGGAGTAGGTCTGAAGATACCTTCAAGGGTCTGTGCTGAAATGTTAAATTTCAAATGTTGCTCTAACACTTTCCCTGAGATTGGTTTTTTTCAAGTTCTGGAGTACGTTGAGCCTGGAATAGTATAGGTTGAACTTCCCTGCTAAACACTTTGTAACGCAAAGTGGAACGGTTTGGAGAAAATGCCATCTGTACAGCCTAGCCTGAGAAGTGATGGAGAAGTATCTGCCTGCAGCCCCTGTTTCTGTAAACTTGTTAATCAGAGCTGACTGCACGAATTTCCCAGGGTGACCTCATAGGGCAGGTGCTCCACTGTCCCTTTTAAGGTGGCTACATGCCATGTATGTAAACAGATATTGATTATTTGGGAGCTAAAGAGCTACTACAAAATACTTGCAGATAGAAATAATTTTCCCTGTTGTCATAAACTTCATGTGTTTGTGTCACAAATAGTGCAGTACCAGGGAGAGTGCCTCAAGCACAAGCTTTTAATATAGGTATATATCTGCAACTGAAGGACTTCATGTGATGTATGAAGAGCAAAGGGTGTCTTTGTTTCTGTGCTGCATCGGGGTAGCTCTTTCTCATAGCAAGACTTAAATGCCTTGTTTTCTCAGTATTTCTCAGCTTCAAAGTTAGTGAGTACCAAGAGATGGAAATGCAACTGTTTACTATTAAGTATAAAAATGAAAAAGGAAAAGAAGTAGATGGAGCAAATTGGTCTACAACCTCTTCGCTTACAGTTTAGGAACCTCTTGGAGAGTAAGATAAGGAGATCTGAGTATACTGCTTTGAGAAAATAAAGAATGCACGCAATAAGTAGTCATAGAAATTGCAAATGTTTGGAGGATGGATGTAGAAAGAAATAACATTATCCTAGCCCCACTGCACTCACTTCCCTAGCAGCACAGGAAGTTTCCAGCACCTTAGATAGCTTTTTGTTCTGCACTGGAACAAGATTAATGGTCTCTCAAAATCACCAGGGACAGGATTGCTGACCCAGTGGTGCCTACCACCCACCAGCAAGGTATTGATTCTCTCTATGGCTCTGGACCCGAGTGCTCTAACCATCCAGTTTCATGTGTAACACAGCAGCGAAGCCTGCTTAAACTTCCCAGTCAGCACCTTTGTAAAGCAGGACATCCTTCTTTGGACTTTCTTAGGGGTAGAGAACCTGTCAAATTTTTTAGAATAGCATTTCTTACTTTTGAAACTACTTGTGCTCAATTTTCACACAGCTTTGGGCAGTCTATCTTGCGTTTAATCGATTTTAATTTCTAGTTGGGATTTGAAAGGACGTTTTGCAATCTGTGCTCTAAGGAACCAATGGCGCCATCAGGCTAAAATAGTGAAATAGGATTTTGCAGCAGATTTATTAAAATAAAGATGAAACTTATGCATCTGCTGAGTCACTTCAAGAGACATTAATTAAAAGGAAAAGTGCAAAGGTTGTTGCTGACATTTAATCCGTCCCCTTGGTTTTAATGAAGACAGCTAAGGACAGGAAAGGATACCTGCTACAGGTGACAGTCTTCAGCCACACAAACCCTCTGCTTCCATGCTCTACCCAGAACTGCCTCAGCTGGAACTCATTTGAATGTTGCATGCATGCTCTTGGGCTGTAAATGAGCTGCCATTCCTCCATTAAAACAAAAATGCTAAAAAAAAACAATAAGAAAAGGATTGTTGGGTTCTGTTTAACAAAACTGCACGTCCAAAGTATCTGAAAGAGGGCAGTGGAAAACGAGTGAAATTTTTTCCCTGCAGTGATTCATCTCATGAAAGCCCCAGCATGAAGCGTTGTTAGATCTGCCTGGTGTGAATGCAGTCGGTCAGGTTATAACGTGGATAAGTCAATTTTGCACTCCCAAGCACTTTCATCTCTGTCATAACCATTAAATGACAAGAAGCATTTTGCCAAGAAGCAGCTTTATCCTCTGGCTCAGGTAATTAATTACTGGTCGAGGAGGGGCAGGCTGTCAGCTCCCAAGCAGCACAGCACCTTCTTTTTCCTGAACTACTTTCCTCTGAAACTGGCTGCACTTCAGAAAATGAGTTGAAGGCACCCAAGGAGGCAGCTGCAGCTCCCTGAAAAACTGCCTCCCTCCCCCTCCTTGCTTGTCCACCCTTCTGGCCTGAAACAGTTTCCCCACTGTGGAAGTGAGAAGGTTCCTTCATCACAATGAAGGAGAAGGAGCTGAAGGCAAACAGCTCTTTTGTGACACCTCCTGTTGATGCAGCCTCCACTGGTGCTTCTGAGGGATCACCTCAGTCCAGTGAATTCTGAAAATAATTTTATTTTGGTTAGGTTTCTTTGTGCCAGAAATATCACTGACAACTCTGGGCATTCATTTAGTGGTAATTCAATCACTCAACTTTCTTGACATTTTTTTGTTTGCTTGCTGTCAGCAGCTCCACTGCTATTAAGCAGTAAATGTGATAAGCAGTGTAGATAAGACATCAGTCTTTTTCTTATCAAGACTAAACGCTGTGAGAAAAGCCCCAGTTACCACACAAATCTGCTTAAATAATTCTGCAAGTCCCACTGCTGAAATTACTCAGGCTCTTCACTGCAGTCATTGTTCAGCTTTGCGCTATAGCTCAGTCAGTGGCATTTAAAAAAACCCAATAATTTACAAATCATTCAATTTTACAACTGATGTATGTAACTGATCTTTCCAGAACTCCCTTTACATCCTTAGCAGCATCCTATTTTGTTTTTAAAGACACACTGCTAATGTGAGCCATGATGGATTAACGAGGTAACCACATTCCCTCCCTCCCCTCCAAACCACCCTCCTCTGTCAGCACCTGCACTGTGATCGGTAAATTCTGACTCTCACTTTTTAAAGAAATCCACAACTGACAGAGTTAATAAGTGACACTGACCATTCTGCTGCCCTAACCTCCTCTTTCCGTCAGCTGCTCCCACCTCTCTCATGTGCTGTTTTCATAGGTAGGAACAGGTTAGCATCCATGTGAATCATTTACAAACAGCCCACTGGCTGTTCATAAGCAACCTGAATCCCAGAAGGTGACTGTGGCTTAGGTGGATATTTGAGGTTTGTGTACAGCTGCTTGAGACCCACCTGTGGCCATCTGTTTTTCTCTCAAGCTTAATTGCTATGTAAAGAGCAAAAGCACTTTGACAAACCTCATAGTTTTCTCTAATCTATGTTGCAAGCTGCTGGAATAGTAGCTCTGTTGTTTTTTTTATGAAAAAGATGCCATACATACCAGCAACATGATACTAATGGCAACATGAGCAAATCACTTACCTGATTCGTGTCTGTTGGGTGGTTAAGTGGAAGCCAAAAATAGCACATCCTTTCCTGACCCCTGAAATCTGTTTCAAAAGCTCTGCAGTAACTTCAGCTCCCACTAAGAAGTTGGAAACATTATTAATAATATAAAGTCTTTAAAAAGCACCAGTCAGATTCACTAAGCCCACTGGCCTCTTGCTTAGTGAATTCTGTGGACTGCACGCTCATTACATATAGGAGTCTGGCGTTTCCAACATTATTTAACTTACCGTTTCTCATGGCAAACACACTGGGGCAAGAAAAGCTTCAGGGCTAGTTCTCAATGCAGTCTTTATGATGTGGCCTTTGCCACAAAGTGCTGTGCATAGTTAGTTCTGCATCAAATGCCATGACAGACTGAATGGTGCCATAGGCATCAATCTGATGAGTGCTTTCCTGCATATTTTTTTCCATAAAATGAAAAATACTCTCTCCTAACTCAGGGAGTCCCACAGCCACACTCCAGCAGGTCTCCAGGACACTGGTCATCCCGGACTCATAGCACATCCAGGCTGCCATCAGACTAGCCCTTTTGTGAAGCCCTGCTCTGTTTCAGGATATTTACACTAGCACTGAAGTTCAGATTATTCTTGATTCTCCCCACTTAGTGTACGTTGCTCAATATGGCCCAACCAGGGTCTTTCTGCAGGAGCTAAACTGAAAGATGTGCTTCAGCCACTAGTGGGCTTTGAGTTCCTGGGAACACGCCGCAGCTACTCTGAAGAAAAAGCTCCTGAAGACAAATGTTGGACCCTAGGCACCATTCTGCTCCTAATGCAGACACAGCCATCCTTCACTGTTTGGGCTCTGACCCACTGTGTAGCCAAAGTGCTGCAATATGTGCATGGCAAGATTAAGAAGACATAAATTCTACTGGCCTGGATGCAAGTCTACAGAGGAAGTTACTGTGAAGTGAGTGAGGGGGACTGGGAACTTACTGCACACTAACTCTTCCTGTAGACACCTTGTAGTGATAATTCACTCTTCCCTGAAAAAGGCATATTCTCATTCAACAAAAATTTAAATACTAATTTATAGCACATTAAGATTCCCTTATTCCCATAAGCCTCTGGACAATAGGAATGCTGGATGATTAAACATTAATCTGAATGAACTTTTAAAGTGATTTTGTCAAACTATTTTAAAATTCTGTGTATTGACATTTGGAGTTAAAGGAGATGTGAGTTTTTCAACAGTAAACTACAGTTTACTCTTGAAATTTTAGTTCTGAATCAAAGAGCCAATACAAGAGCTTACCTTCGTTTAATGATCCATTTCAAGAATCTGAAACTAGTGAATTTGGCTTCATTTTTTTTCTGAGAACAACAGTGCAAATAAACCACACAGAAATCATTCTGATATTATTTTTCTCTCACTGTCCTTGATTTTCAGCCAAATGGATTAGGAGAACCCTTCAGACCACAAAGCCTGTATTGAAGCAGATATAATATTTTGAAGTGAGATGGTAAATTTACACAATGAAATGTATTTAAGAAGCAATTTTTCTCAAAGCAGGGCAGGATCAAGCTTAACACCGTTGGATTCATTTTCCCTTTGTTTGGCTGCCTGACCACGTCTTTATTCAGTAAGTATAGTTTCATCTCAGAGCCTTAGGTGCTTATGTTTGGTTTGAGAGAAAAAAAACAATTTCCAAGTTGCTTTCAGGTTATGTTCTGTATTTCTTCCCATTTATAGAATGTCTCCTGCCTTGGTGTTTTGAGTGGGCAAACCCTCACACTAACAAAATGTCTTTTCAGCCTGAGCACGGCTTCTGGGATTTGTTATACCAACATGGAGGTGGGTATATGTTGATTTTTACCTCCAAACCCTTTGTAGACAAGCAATTTCTGAGCATGTGGTATGGCCAGCAGTCAGTGCCAGTCCCTGAGTTTGGCAGCTTGGTCAGATCTCTATATAGGGACAGTTTTCAGCATCGTTTGCATCTGACCTGGAAAAAGGTGAACTCGAACTATACATGTTGTTGTCATAAGATTCCTGTTTTGATAAGTGTTAATATGTACACCTGGGTCTCATCTGCAAATCAAAGAGCCAAGTAGAGAGTTTCTTGCTTGGCAGAGCTACTCTCCCCTCCACCAACACCATGACTTTGGCAATAAACAGACCCAGAAGAATATAAACAATTTTGTACATAACAAGCTTTCTGTTACACTACCTTAAAATTTAGTTTAGCTATAATTGGAAGGTGACTTGTATGTTGTTTGTTACGACTGTGCTCTCACAACTTGATGCTAGAGATTACAGAGATATGAATTCATTGCTGTGACTCTCAGCAAAATACAAAAACACAACCTGATGTTTAACAGAGGAGGAAATACCAGAGCTGTAACTTACAGCAATATTATTGCACACAAAAAGGATATGGAGTGTCCACAAGCCATCACTACAGTAGCTATCACCACAGTAGCTCTATTACATCTTCCATTACTTTCTTGATTTCCTTTTTCTTTTTTAATTTAACTCTTGCGATTTTTCCAACCTGAGTAATTTCCCCTGAAATAATTTGAAAAATCGGCATTAATATAAAAGTACATCCTGCTTCCAACACCTTATACAATTTATATAAATAATTTGCAGAAAACTCTAAATTCTTCTTTTGATACCTTCTTATACAGAAGAAGATAAGTACACAGAAAATACTATGTTTATGTAATATATACACGTGGCCATATTTATGTAACATATACACATGGCTACTCTTCTAATAGATCATTAATATTTTGCACATGCACACGACCACTTTAGTCACAAATAACTTGAGGGAAAAACTACTGCATCTGCTGTCATTGATACAATTATATTACCCTTCCCTTCTGCATTGTCACCTGCACTATAATTTCTTAGCTCTGAGAATCTTGTTCCAATCAGCTGCCCCAAATGGAATCGGTTGTGTTCATGTAAATAGAAGTTCAGCTTAATTATTTTCCTGTTTGAAAAATCATTTTTACCTGAAGCAAGTGATGCTTCATTTCCCTTTCTTGTTTTCCCACCATCCTCTTCCCTCCCTTCAGCTAGAAAAATAATTATCTCCATGACTGGTACCAAAATTTTGCTATCTGCCTCACTCTCCCTTCAAAAACACACTCAGCAGCACTTTGTGACAATCGATCAAAAGTATTACAATAACAATGTTCAACACAGTCTTCACAGACATATTCACTTACCCATCTCAGGGATCTCTGTCTGCTATGAGCGCTGAAGAGTGGGAGTCAGGATTCCAGGAGCTTCCTTTTGTTCCTGCCACCATCTCTAAGGAGCAAGTTTCTATAAGCACAGTCTACACACACCCCAGGTGGCCAAAGTTCACGGTCACCATCGTCTTTCTTTCCGTTTTTTTGACACCTTCTTTTAGGTAGACCCCCCTTCTTGACACATGGAGTTCACCTCCTGCCTGATGCCACATTTTTAGGCACATCCTCTGCAAAAGATTCCAATTCCCCACTTGCTCCCTTCCAGACAGATCGGGATGGGGTTTTCTACCACTTTGCAGCTAAAACAATATGGCTGACTGGGACACCAGGGTAAAACTATAAAATTACAGCTTTAGTACAGGTTCTTATTGGCCTCTGGCCATGTACTGTTTCTTTGGTCATTGGTAAACTAATTTAACCATGCTGAACTAATTTAACAGCTTCTCCATCTGTAAGACACATACTAATACATGAATAAACTCTATCCCTACTACTACTTATCCCAAAAAGAGTCCTGAGAAGCTGAATGTATTTGAAGAGTGCTTATTGGCACTCAGCTGAAGCATCTTGTTGACCTGTAAAATCCCTTCTGGATTAGATGACACCTAAACCAAATTCATCATGGCAGTACAACAACTGAGATGCTAAAATCAAATCAACAACAAAAACAATACCACAATTCTAAGAGTTGTTCTGTTGTGAGTCTAAAGGCAGAGGTATATTATTTCCCCCTTGACAGCTGTGGGATAATATTGCAGCTTTTCTCAGATTTCAGATTTTAAAAATACCCCAAAATATTACACTTAAATCTGTTTTTTTTTCTTTATGAAAGTAAGTTTTAATGAGCAGTGCAAGCAAGTGGCTTTATGTGTATTGTTGTTTAAAAATATTGAACATATTTAAGAAATTTTAAACTAATTGAAGAAGTGCAACAGAGGTGTGCTGTGTTTTCCACATTTTCCATGTCACTGCCACAGAAGCTGCCATCTGTAGAACAGAAGCAATAGCAACACTAGTAGGATGGATTGGAAAGAAATGGGTAAACACACCTGCAAAGCATTTAATCATACTTCTCTGAAATTTTTGTGACTTCAGATGGTGATTTAATTTGAAGCAGGACCAGGTCCAAGTAGAAAATGAAATTTTTAAACTGGAAGACTGATGAGGGTGCACCCACACACCTGTATAAAGAGAGCTCCTCACAGAGAGCCATATAAATGTGTTTTTAATTGCAGTAGAAAGGCTGGATTGTAAACCAAACTCAATTGTATTTACTCCAAGCAAGCCCAGGAGGAAGAGCAAGAAGGAATGGTTGCTATCCCACACTTCTATAGGCATGGACATGAAACAAAGCTGCCAATTTACCTTTTGTGGCCCACTTCTAGAGGTGAGGGTCTTCAGGAGGATTGGAATGGTGCCTGTAGCCTCCCTGCTGCAGCTGGGGGTGCTGTGTGAGTCGGGAATGGCACACATGGCATGGCCTTCAAGGAGCAGGAGCACAAAGCAGCACCAAAGCAACAGCACTGGGAGTAAAAGGCTGGAGCCAGAGACCCACTTTTCAACACCAGGTCTGCCAAGACTGCACCATTTTGATCCTGTCCAAACCAGTTAATTGCTCCATGCAACCCTTTTTCCCATCTGTTTAGAAAACTGCAATTGTATTATTTTTAAAGGTAAGTGGCATGGACCCCATAAATAACATTCTGCTATTGATCTTCAGTATTACTCTTCACTATTATCAGTGAAGTAAAGATACTGCAACTTATTGGAACTGGGGGGTGGGGGAGATGGAATACTGTTTAATATTTTGGAATATTAAAAGTGGAATTACACCTGTCCAGTCATGCTCACTCTTCACTTCAGGGGATGTACAATTGATCTTCCAGTGCAAGCTGAAAGGTAACCTCTGAAGATAATAGTACCATATCAGTTTGCGAATAGAAGTGAGATCCGAATCTCCATAGCCTTGTCAAATTACTTATTAGGAATTGGGGGTGGGGGGGAAAGAAAGAAATACATACCTCTGTGTATTTTAACACAGACTGTTTTGAGGAAATGCAAGCCATATGCCTGTGCTAAATAAATAAACAGAACCGGCATAGAAATGTAAATGCACGAAAATCTCATGCCAGGGGAAATATGTTCCAGGCTATCTGTGCTGTCAAGCAGTAAAAAATGAAAATAAAAAGATCTTGCTGTATAAGAAAGACAAGTGGTTTCAAATAATTCTTTAACACTGATATAAACAAGGTCAGATACTGTCAGTCAGATATCTTGGTTACTAAAAACATAAAAGTTTTTTGTGGTCATATGCTTTTTATTTGCCTGGTGGAGCGGCATCCTGCGGCGGCGTACATGCGGCGTACGCGCGGGCAGAGCCTGAGCACTCACACCGGCATCCAAAGGCTTAACATTCCCCCAAGCGCCCGCTCGCAGATCGGAGACATCAGGCAGGGTAACGATGTCTCTGCCCGACCGTCTGTGAACGCTGCTCCCCACTTTGCACGCCGAGGGGCCCTGGCAGCCCGGGCACACGCGAACGCCGCCAGCGCTCGGGACAGGGTCCGAGCCGAGCCGCGCTCTGCCGGAGCACCGGCCCTGCGCGCCGCGGGCTGCCCGCACCGCTCCCGCCTCCCCGACAGCATCCGGCTGCGCCGGGCTGGGGCAGAAACTCGGGGAAAAGGCTCTCCCCGCCTTGGGAAGCGCCTGGCACGCCCGGCGGGCTCGCTGACAGCGCTCACCTGCCGGCTGCACGGAGCCACCCGCGGGCTCGGAGCGGAGCGGGAAACTCAGCCGGGACCGCAGCGCAGCCAGCACAGGTCCGGCGCCCGGGAGAGCGCGTTCGCCGCCTCCAAGCGCCTCATGGTCGGGCTCGGGCTGAGTGCTTGGGCAGCTCACGCCAGCTGCTGCCCGGGCAGCAGGGCCCGCGGTGCCCCGACGAGGGGAGGGGGCTGCTGGTTACAGACATGAATGAAAGATGAACGCCGCTGCCCGGCCAGGACGGAGCCTCCCGCGGCTCGCAGGGCGGCTGGGCAGCGCTGACCTGGCGGGGGCGGCGGCGCTCCGGGGGCGGG